>JAGFNQ010001501.1:237907-373623 GCA_024364735.1 Boesenbergia rotunda
TTGTGTATGTCATGATATGAATGATGCCATGATAAGTATGATAGGTTTATGTTCATGATATGAATGATGCCATGATAAGTATGATAGGGTTATGTTCACGATAAGAATGATGCTATGATAGGTATGTTATGTTAGGTTCATGATAAGAACGATGCCATGATAAGTATGTTATGTTTATGTTCATGATAAGAATGATGCATGCCATGTTGTATGAATAAAGATGCATGTCATGCTTATGAAAGAAGATGCATACCATGTTTATGAATGAAGATAATGCTCATGCCTTACAGGCATCATGATGTTATGCAATAAGAATGAACAATGAAAGGACAAGCATGTGTTAAGTCATGCTTTATGTAACATGGTTATGCTATGAATGTCTTATGAATGATGAAACATGAAAAGTATTTTACTTTATGTATGGGCTTTTACCGGACCGAAGTATGGGTCCAAGAGATGGGCACCTTAAGAACGCCCCGGTTTTGGACTACCGAAGCTGTCCACGGTTCTAGCACTACCGGAGCTGTGCAACAGGGATGGGCACCTTAAGAATGCCTCGGTTCGGGGACTATCGACTATGCTGTCCTTACCCTAGTAGGTCGGGGCTCGCGACCTCGGACTTGCTAGGGATGCGCGCTATGATGGATGTATGTGGTACAAGCCGGGGACCCCAAATGATGTTATGATGATTATGTTTAAGCATTTAAAAGTATGTTTTTAAAAGTTAAGCATCCTTATGTATATGCATTCCACTCATGCATCCATTCATGTTATGCATTATGCTATGTTGATAAGATTTTATGCTTACGTTTCATGTTAAGAAGTATGCATGAGAATGAATGATCTATGCCATGATTGTGTTAAGAAGATGTTCATATGCTATGATATGTATTGTGTCATGCTTAGAATGTTCACTATGTTTATGTTTATGCCATGTATCATGCCATGCTTAGAATGTTCACTATGTTTATGTTTATGCCATGTATCATGCCATGCTTAGAATGTTCACTATGTTTATATTTATGCCATGTATCATGCCATGCTTAGAATGTTCACTATGTTTATGTTTATGCCATGTATTATGTCATGCTTAGAATGTTCACTATGTTTATGTTTATGTCATGTATTATGCCATGCTTAGAATGTTCACTATGTTTATGGTTATGCCATGTATTATGTCATGCTTAGAATGTTCACTATGTTTATGTTTATGCCATGTATCATGCCATGCTTAGAATGTTCACTATGTTTATGTTTATGCCATGTATCATGCCATGTTTAGAATGTTTACTATGTTTACGTTCATGCCATGCTATGTATACGATAAGTGATGTAAGATGTTATGTTCTAAGTAGAGCACCAAGTATGTTAATGGTTCATGTGCTCATTATGAGATGATGAATGATGAATGATTTTTGTGAGTAGGAAAGAGTCTTACTAAGCCTGTGTGCTTATAGTCTTATTTCCTTATACCGCAGATCATTCAAGGGGACAATGATGGAAGCAGCAGGAGGGCAAGAACGCATGTGTGTAGTAGTGACTTGGCCCAGGAAACCATATGTTTACTGTTTATGCTAGAACTTCACCTTGGTTACTTATATGTTTGAATAATGACTTCTGGAATCTTATGATATGATGTTATGTATGACATGATATGATGCTTAAGTTCAAAGTTAATATGCTAAGGTTCCCATGTCATTAAGTTAAGAATGGTAATAGGGCATGTATAAGTTAAAGTTATTCCGCTGCCTTATGATGTCTACATGCCCTAAGCATGTTAACGTAATGCCGCTGATGGAAAAAGAAAGCGGGCGTTACATTTGTAATATCTCTCTGTAAACGTTTTGCGCACTTATAGAATGCCCGCAGAAAACGGTCAACGACCGTGGGCCTTGGAGTAGGAGTCGACCTAGGCTCCTAACCAAGTAAAACTACCTGTGTTCGCGATTGTTTTTATTCCGCTGCGTACTTGCTCTAATTTCTATCCGAAAAGTGTTTAACGATATTCACCCCCCCTCTAATCGTTTCTCTCGATCCAACAAGTGGTATCAGAGCGGGGAAGTTCAAATTTGGTGCAACCGCCAGTTTGAAAATTTTTCAAATTTTTTTTTAATATTTTTTCGTTCAAATTTCTTCTAATATTTTTTTCGTTCGAATTTCTTCTCGTTGATTGAGGTTGGTGCAACACCCCTCGACAAATATTTTTTTTCCCGCACTACTAACCAAGTCTTGGGATATCTCTCTCCTTTTCTTATGTTTCAGATAAATGGCCATGTATGAAGGATTCAGCACAGCCAGACCTCCACTTTTCAGTGGAGAAGACTTTTCTTACTGGAAAAGTCGAATGGAGGTCCACCTGAAAACTCAGGTGGACATGTGGATAATCATCTAGTCCGGACTGGAGATTCTGAGAAATGTTGAAGGAGTACCTCAAAGCTACACAGAGTGGGACACCGCTTTGAAACGGAAAATTGAAGCGGATGCAAAGGCGACCCAGACCCTTCAATGCGGCTTAACAAAAGAGGAGTTGAACCGGGTAGGCCCTTTCAACAGTGCCAAGGAGCTATGGGGAAAACTGATCGAGCTGCACGAAGGTACATCAGACACTTGGATCAGCAAGAGAGATCTGCTCCTGAACAAGCTGTATACCATCAAAATGGCCGACAACGAAACAACAGCTCAGCTTCATGCCCGAATTCAAGAACTAATGAACGGACTACACACCATTGGTCACAAGGTAGAAAACCATGACCTAATAAGGTACGCTTTAAATGCTTTCCTAAGAAACACCTTGTGGGCATCTATGGTAGATGCATACAAGGTTTCAAGGGACCTTTCAAAAATAAAATTAGATGAATTATTCTCTGAATTAGAACTGCATGAACAGACTAACTGCAATCTGGCCGAGAAAGGTATTGCCTTTATTGTAGGTAAAACTGGAAGGATAACCAAGAAGAAGCCTCAACCTGAACCCGAGTCTAACTCAGACTCAGACTCAGAAGATGAAGAAGGTGATCGACCTAAGCTGGTCCGACTGGCAAGAAACTACTACAAAGAACTGAAGAATCAAACCAACAGAAGGAAAGCCAGTCGAAGAAAGGACGAACCAACTGAACCCGCAAATGAAAAGAACAAGCCCAACGTGACCTGCTACTAGTGCAAGAAGAAGGGTCACTACAAGACGGAGTGTCCAAACCTAAAGGAAACCAAGAAGAATAGAAGGAAGAAGGCACTTCAAGCAACGTGGGACGAGTCCTCCTCCTCCTCCGAAGAAGAGGTCCCACAGTAGAACCTACTAGCACTAACCACCTCAGAAGAAGTCGAGACCGAGTCAGAATCAGAACAGGACGACGGCAGACTGACATTTTCAGAAGACGACGAAATCAAGGTAAGTGGATTTACTAGATGTCAATTAAATGAACTAATTTCGTATCTTTCTCGAGATTTGGCGAAAGCTAAACTCCGAGTCGAATCCCTCCGACAGGAAGTAAACTCCTGAAAGAGGGAGCTGACTCTAAAACCTTAACCGAGAAGGTTCAAGAAGGAACTCCTACTCAAGTTGAAAAACTTGAGAAAGAGAACTCCTCCCTGAAAACTCAGGTTAAGGATCTTAGATCAGCTTTAGAACGATTCACTTCTGGTTCCAAGGGTCTTGACATGATTCTTGGAAAATAGAAATCAGTTCTAAATCGATCCGGACTTGGCTATAGAACCAAATCTAGACAAAGATCCTACTTTGCTGTACTGAATCAGTCCAGAAATAAAGTTCAGGCATGGGTACCTAAACTGTACCTGAACAAACCAAGTGGATCAAATTAGTATTGGATCCCCAAGGACAAGATTCACATCTTGCCTAACCATTATCGTGGCTTTAGTCCAGGGGGAGCCAAACTGAAAACAATATTCATTGTTAGATAAAATTCCATACTTGCTTGCAATTTGCTTGTTTGATTGTTTATTTAATTTCTACAATTTACCATGTTTAGACTTAGGAATGGTTAGTTTAAGGACTGAACAAACTTAACTGAAACTTGACAACATAGTATTGGGTGGAGGTGAGATGATAGTACGTTAGGGAAACCAATTCTAATAAGGTCAAGTATACTTGGTCTCTTTAGACTGGTGAAACTAACCGAAGCTACCGATCCAAAACTCAAACTATTTAGACCAGAACTTTTCAAAGATTAATTTTGAAAATGAAATTTCATTAAAAGGCTTTGTCAAGGAAAGGGTTGATGATCCAATAAGGCTACGACCAAAGAAGGCCTAGTGCCTCGCCAATACCTGGAAGCCAATTTTTGAATTTCAAATTCAAATTATTCTTTGTCAAATTCAAATCTAACACAAATTTTCAGTTAGATGTAGAATCAAACATTTCTTTTCAAAATAAATTTAATTGTTTTCAAAAATTAATTTAAGGTTTTTTTTATTTTTTCAAAATAATTTTACTTATCAAAACCTATCTCACAAAACCTATAAGGCTAACGTGGTTGAAAACCCTAGATTGGGTGAGATAGTAAAATTAAAATCAATTATAATTCCTTTAATACCTATATTGTGGTTTAATCCTATTGTTCAGAACATAGTCAAACCATGGTCAACATAGTCAAACCATGGTCAACGCAGTCAAACCATGGTCAACCTAGTCAAACTATGGTCAAAGCAGTCAAACTATAGTCAAAGCAGTCAAACCATAGTTAAAGCAGTCAAACCATAGTCAAAGCAGTCAAACCATGGTCAAACCAACTAAACCATGGTCAAACAATGACAAGACATAATATTTATCACTTCCTATACACTCCGGGCGCCCGTGACTCCTCGGGCGCCCCCCCTTTCTTTTACCTACTTTCAAGGCAAAAAGATGCCTTCGCCCTTGACCAGGGCGCCCGGAACCACGTTGGCGCCCCCATCACAGTCAAAGCAGCAAAAGCTGCAGATTCAGCCTGACCAGGGCGCCCGGACCGCTCCGGGCGCCCCCAACAGACCTAGTCACTGCCAATGGCAGTGACCACTGTCCCGGGAGCCCGGGAGCTCCCGGGCGCCCCCAATGACATGCCTATAAAAGGGCATCCGAACCCCCTCTTCTTCCCACACCAAAAACCTTCTTCCTTCCTCACTTCCTTCCTTCCAAGAAGATCAAGTGACACTTGTGCTTCCTCAATCTCACCATGCCTCTCCGGTATGATTTATTTTATGCATTTAGAATTATTTTCCTCATTCTTTAATGCATTTAGAATTATTCCTCTCTTATAAATGCATGCCTCTTAACTTAGAAAACGCCGAGCAAACCAAGTGAACCCCGGTGCCGAACCGAGACCCGACCCTAGGTTCCCTACTCTAGAACTATGTAATAAGTTTGCTCGAACCACTTACAAGCCTATCAAAACTAGCTATCTTAATAGACATTTCTTTACCCAATCTTGTCCCCTAGCTATGAATGTCATAAACTTTTATCAACTAGATAATTTAGTATTCTGCACTCATACCATTAACACGTCCTTATGTGCAGAATTTTATAATAACATAGTTCGACAAAACGATCTCATGTTTGTCACTACTGTTCAAGGGATACCCTTGTCGATCACCCCTACCTTGCTAAATCGATTCCTTGGCCTACGACCTTCCTAGTCCACCTTTTGTTGCTATCCACCTAGGAATCCTCCATTTGATCCTCCCTACTCTCACATTACTTTAGACACGCTCCACTCCTATTTCTTTAGGGAAGCTAGACTCCCCGCAGATAGACGATTCCAGTCCGTTGAACTTCAGGCACAGGACTACGCCCTGTACAGAGTCCTGGTTCGCTGTATCTTACCACTCTCCACTAGAGATGTCGCGACCATGCGACCTTTTCATGCCTTCCTTCTGTATGCCCTGATCCATCACCTTGACATTGACATTGGACTACACATGTTTTACACTATTCTGCATGCGTCCAGTGTCACGACCCAGGGACGAGTGCGCACTCCATTCTGCCACATCATCACCTCCCTCCTTCATCACCACGGTCGTGACATTACCGTGGGTGAAATAACCGCGATGACCAATTTTGATGAAATAGGATTTAGGAACTTCTCTTTAGCCGGTCTAGAGGTATCGGCACCGGGGTTTTGAGTTGGAGACGACAGCAAGCCGGGGCTCCGATCGACTCAGACGAGGAGGTAGACGTTGACTTTGCTGATCTCGCAATAGAGATGCGGGACCATATAGATCAGCCTCCACCACCGACCATCGACCAGCGCTTCACACAGATGCAGATGGAGATCCACAGTCTCCGAGAGGAGGTCGAGGCCTATCACATCGAGCAGATGGACGCTCGTAGAGCCGATTGAGAGGTGGCCGATGCACGATACATTGAGATGATGACACTATTTCGATCATGGCAGCCTGGCTCATTTGACCACCCTGGCCCTTCTTCAGAGTTAGACTATTTCAGCGTTGTACTAAGTAACTAAAACTTGACTCATGTTTGACTCTACTGGACCTCTGTTTGACCAGTTAACCTATTTTGTTTGACTACTTATTTGACTTGAGTATCTGATCTTTACTATGCTTGGTAGAATAGGTTTACTTTTTTTTGGTCTTCTTACTACTTTGTCCAATTCAAAATCAGTTTTAAAATAGTTTTTAAATGCTTTTAAAATCAGCTTTTATTCAGTTTTGAAAAGTTTTAAAATAAAGTTTTCAACTTAGTTTTATCTTCAAAACTACCCCCTTCAAAACTAGGGCTTTTTCGTAAATGGACTTAGCCTAGGTCCTAACCCTAGAACTGCATGCACCTATAGATTTAGAAGCCAGCATCTCACAAGCACCTTAGGGTACTTTTGATTGATAACCTAGAATGAGTTGAGATGCTTAGGTCTTTGCCTTAATTTAAGATGTAGATCAGTGCATCTGCAGTAATTGGGGCACTAAATACAACTTACACAGTAATCAAGTTAAGTGTCAAGTTTAGAAAATCTAACTTGAACAGAATACTTAACTTGACTAACCCTAGCAAAAACTACTGTTTATAACAGTTAGTAAGTAGCTAATTGGGTTAGACAGGTCCCTAAAAGAGAAAATTGAAACTGATTTGGTTTATTCTTATCATGAATTGGTTCAGTACAGTAAAATCATGCAAGTTATTTTCCTTTATGCAATTTAATTATTCTATTTCTGCTGTATTTACTTGTATTTGATATATGGCAAAGGGGGAGAGATAGGAAAGGAGAGAGTTTAAATTTTTTTTTCTTAGTTTAAATTTTTTTTCCTTTTTATTAGTTTAAAAATTTTTTCTCTAACTATCAAAATTTCAAACTCTATCCTTTATTCAAAAAGTACTTAAGTTTTTCAAAATTTTCTAAGTACTTAAGTTCTTCAAAATTTTCTAAGCACTTAACTTTTCCAAAGTACTTAAGTTTTTCAAAACTTTTCTAAAGACTTAAAGCTTTTAAAAACTTTTTTAAGTACTTAAGCCTTTCAAAACTTTTCTAAGTACTTAAGCTTCTCAAAAACTTTTCCAAATACTTAAACTTTTCTAAGTACTTAAGGTTTTCAGAAGTACTTAAGTTTTTCAAACTTCACTAAGTACTCTAAAACTTAAAGTTTTCAAAACTGTTGAGTACTTTAAACTTAAGGCGTCAAAATTTTTTCTTCAGTACTCAAAACTTAAGTTTTCAAAATCCTTCTTAAAAGTTTTCAAAATTTATCAAAGTGGTTAAATTTTCCAAAGTACACAACGAAAATCATTTTGGAAAAATATAGCTTTAAAGCTTAAAATTTTCTAAGTTAAAACCATCTTTAGACTTAGAATCTATTTTCAAAAATCCCACGAATTTTTGAAAAATATAGGGGAGATTCCTTCCAGGGGGAGGGAACAAAAGGTAATTTTTATATGCTTTGATTAACTTAACTTTTTGAACCAGGGTTGCCATAAATCAAAAAGGGGGAGATTGTTGGTGCAGAAAGCACCCAAGTCGAACCTGAGTTTTGATAATGGCAACAGGGCTCAA
This sequence comes from Boesenbergia rotunda, assembly GCA_024364735.1. Lineage (NCBI taxonomy): Eukaryota > Viridiplantae > Streptophyta > Magnoliopsida > Zingiberales > Zingiberaceae > Boesenbergia > Boesenbergia rotunda. The sequence continues at coordinate 245,902 of JAGFNQ010001501.1, forward strand.
AAGTTAAGGTATAAATGTTATCTAACATGTTACTCAAGTGTGCAGGAAAAATTCCTAGCGAAGGACTGCTAGGCACTAGCGAAGGAATGCCAGGGTACAAAGCCCTAGCGAAGGACTGTTAGGCACTGGCGAAGGAATGTCAGGGTACAAAGCCCTAGTGAAGGAATGATAGGCACTGGCGAAGGAATGCCAGGGTACAAATCCCTAGCGAAGGACAGCTAGGCACCTGGCGAAGGAATGCCAGGGTACTGAAGTCCTAGCGAAGGAATGCTAGGCACCAGGCGAAGGACAGCTTGGACTAAAGACCTGGCGAAGGAATGCTAGGCACCGGGCGAAGGACAGCTTGGTATCCAAGACCTGGTGAAGGACCGCTAGGCAAAAGTCCAACCGGAGGAGCCGGTTGGCATCATGTACATTCTCCCGAGAGGAGTAGGTGAGGACGCGTTCCCCGTCGAGGGAACAGTAGGCGTCGGTTCGACCTAAGGCTCTATTTTGGAGACCAAAGTCAGAACCAAGACAGCTAAGGCTGTATAAAACTTAAATATTATTACTTTATGTTGTTTTGGACTAACCCTGGATGCAGGACCGAAGGAACGAGTGTTTGTAGCTCAGAGAGTCTCAAAGGAGTGAGGCAACAGCTGAGTAGGGCGCCCGGAGTGTCCCGGACGCCCCCAAGGTGAACACAAAATAGTCGAAGTAAAAGAACTGTTTCTGCAACTATTGGTCAGGGCGCCCTCGTGCTCCCGGGCGCCCCCGCTGCTCCCGGGCGCCCCCAGCGCTCCGGGCACCCCCAGGTGAAGCTGACAAAACAGATCCCCTCGAAGCCAACGGATAAGAAGGAGACCCGATCAACCCGAGCGCCCCCAACGATCCGGGCGCCCCCGTCAAAGCTTGATCTCGAGTTTTAAGGGATCAGAGCTGACCGAGAAGGAAGTGGATCGACTGACACGTGGGGGGGCGCCCCCGACGTTCCGGGCGCCCCCAGGTGCTATACAAGGGCCCTTGACCCCAAGGCTTCGAACAACAATTCATTCAACACAATCACGCTCTTCTGCTCCCGCGCTCTGCTCTGGAAACCTCCTGACTCGAGACTCAAGCACTGACGACGTCCCGTTGCTCCGAAAATTCAATCTACATCGGACGTCAGTAAAAGAAGAGTTGCTTTTAAGTTTACTATACTGCCTTTGTAATATCTCTCTTTAAACGTTTTGCGCACTTATAGAATTGCCCGTAGAAAATGGTCAACGACCGTGGGCCTTGGAGTAGGAGTCGACCTAGGCTCCGAACCAAGTAAAACTACCTGTGTTCGCAATTGTTTTTATTCCGCTGCGTACTTGCTCTAATTTCTATCCGAAAAGTGTTTAACGATATTCACCCCCCTCTATCGTTTCTCTCGATCCAACAGTCCCGGGCGCCCAAGGTCAAAGCCAAAACAGCAAGAAAGCAAGAACGCTTCGAAACCACACTGGGCTAGGCGCCCCGAAGGTCCCAGGCGCCCAAGGTCAAAGCCAAAGAGGTAATCAAAGCTTATCAGCCACGAAGCCAGCGGACCAAGTCAAGCTAGGCGCCCAGGAGGTCCCGGGCGCCCCAGTCAGCTCCAGAGGCCGAGTCGAAGGGGATAAGCGCTGATTGAGCTGCGGATTGAGTTTTTCGCAGACGAAGGCACGTGTCAGACGCCCCCGACGTCTCAGGCCCCCTTGGAGCACTATAAAAGGGTGCTCGACCCCAAGGCTTCAAGACAACAACTTTCTAACACTCCAAAGCTTTTCGTTCAAGCGCTCCGCTCCGGCAAACTCCGATTTCGAGATTCCAGTGCTGACGACGACCCTCTGCTCCGAAGTACGATCTACATCGGGCGTCGATAACGAAAAGTGTAGCTCTTTTCATTTACTGCAATATTCTTGTACTGAAATTTGTAAACCTTTTGCGCGATTATAGAATTCCCCAAAGTAAACGGTCAAGGACTGTGAGCCTTGGAGTAGGAGCCGACCGTGACTCCGAACCAAGTAAAATACTTGTGATTTTGTGTGATTGTTTTGTTTCTGCTGCATTTACTCTTTCCTTAATCCGAAGAAAAAAAATTTAACGATATTCACCCCCCCTATCGTTTTTCTCGATCCAACATAACTTTCCTGTAGTTATTGCACGTAATGAGTATGATATAAAATATAAAATTACTTGTACTTACTTAACTACATTAATCTATCTTGCTCAATTTTGTCAAGTAATCAACCTCCAACTAATTTCATATACTTGGACTTCTGCTAAGTAATTTGCCTTCAGCTGATTCTATACACTTGAACTTGTGTCACCTAGCACCCAACTAGGAATTTATCTGCTAAGCCTTAATAATTTGGACTTGATTCACCTAGTCTCTAACTAGGAATTTTTTCTGTCAAGCCTTAACCACTTGAACTTGATTCACCAAGCATCTTGGTAGGAATTTGTCTACTAAGCCTTAATCACTTAGACTTAATTCACCTAGACTCTAGTTAGGAATTTATTTGCAAAGCCTTAATCAATTGGACTTGATTCACATAGCCTCTCGCTAGGAATTTGTCTACTTGGTCTCCAACCAAGACTCATCTTATGTTTGATTTCCAACCATGACTTAGATGTCTAGATCCATTAGGACTTGATCACTACTTGGTTCATAACTAAAACTTTAAAACTTGTCCAGTATCTTGTACATGAAAACTTGACACAACTGCTTAGATCATAACTAGCATAACTTTATTCTTAGTCATATATCAAAATCCTGGATTACTGATGAGTGTAGATTTGATACCTTTTTATCCTTGTTTTCATGTTCATTCACTTACTTTTCTTGATTCATATTTATGTTGTTATACCCCTTTCATAGCTTTTATCAATATGTAAGTACCCTAGGTTGATTTTGATATGGTCAACCGAGTTAAGTTAGGTCCTGGTGTTTTTAATCCATGTGTCTAAGTGTGCAGGAACTTAGGAGCACAAGAAGTCGAGCGGAAGATGCAGCGGTCGAGAAGGATGGCATGGATGTTGGGTCCAGGTGCATGTTGACATGGATGCGGGTTCATAATTTTAAAATTAATTACGTGCAGCAGAAGGTTTAGCATAAATAATTTCTCAAATTATTTAACCACACATCTAAGCATGCAACTTTATCTTGTGTAGACATGATCATATATTTAAAATTTTGCAGAAACATAAACTAATTTACGTATTACCTCGCGTAACTCGAAGGAAGGGACGAGATCCAACCGTAAGCGTCCCTTGGAAGCTCCGCCTCTATTCGCGTCCACGCCGAGTATCTTCGGGATGACTTCGCAAAACCACGAGTTTCGTGTTCTCAGAACTACTAGATTCTCTGAGAACGCGACAAGAAAAACCAAGAGATAAGTAATCACATCGGAAAAACTCACTACCAAGGTTGGCCGGAATCACAATTCCAGCGAGAAGGAGGAAGATGACTTGCGCCCAATCTCAAGGTGATAATGGCCGGAGAGGAAGATCGTCCCAATGGAAGGACTTTGTCGCCTCGGTGCTTCTCCTTGTGCTCACGGCAAGAAGAAGGGAGAAGAGCCTTGTGGCCGGCCAAGAGAAAGAAGGGAGGAGAGGGAGAGAGCCCAGGCAAGAATACTTCGATTGATTTCCAAGCCTTGCCTTGGGTCCTTTATATAGTGGCCTCTCAACCGCCAAGTCTCTTTTTTCTTATGGAATAAATTTTCTAAGACTTATTCCATCATACCAAGTTTTATCATATTTTAATTCATGATAAAAACCGACCAAGTCTTCTTTTTTCTTATGGAATAAATTTTCTTATCATGGTAAATCAATCCATGATTGATTTTATAAAATAAAATAAACCAATCCATGGTTCATTTTAATTTCCATGAAAAATAAACCAAACCTTGGTTTATTATATAAAAATTTATATCATCCATAATTTTATAAAACAAACCACACTTGGTTTATTTTATAAATTGAACCAAAAACATGGTTCTCTCCCTTTGTTGTGGCCGGCCAAGCAAAGAGGATGGAGACCCTCTTTGGCTGGCCCATCCAAGCCACGCCCCAATGAATTAAACTCATTTAATTCATCTATTAAGTCTTCAAAAGACTTAGCCATTTTACGCTTCCGATGCGTCTTTGATAAATTCATATTCGACTTATCGTTTGGCTCAACCAAACATAATCTCTCTTGATTGGAAAATACAATTTTCAACTCATTTTAAATCCCTCGGATTACTCGTAGTGCGTGTGACTAAATAGGCTTTCGATTTATGTTGGACGTCTATAATTAACCAATTATAGAACGATCATGAGTGGCACCTAGTAGTACATCATGATCCCTAATTAATCGAAAGATCAACGGTTGACCTCAGAAACTATTCTGAAACCCTTCAGCAGCTATAATGAATCGTGCCCCATTCCCTTCACCATCTTATACCCACTTGGTTCAGGACATGGTCTATGTGTGTCATTCCCCACTAAGCTGACTACGTCACACCTAGCCCAAGTAACGTTTTCTCGTCCTACGGATTCTAATTACTCTCATGTATTTAAGAGATTCATACTCTGAACATGTCATGCTCTGGCCAGAGGCTTCGAGTAACAATCCGACGATAGGCCTTGGGTATACATCTCCTCGCAAGGAGTGGTGAATCCTTTGTTGGCTGTTCAAACATCTTCGGACACTTCGGCTTATACCCAATCATCCTGGGTCCACACCTCCTTAGAGATGCTTGCTTAAGATGTCAAAGTATAAGTCTCCATGACCAAGATGACTTGAACACCGCAAGTCAAAAGAACATCGCACTTAAGCTACAGTAAGAACTTCATTGACATATCTATATATAGACTACCATATGAAGTTTTACAGCCAGTCACTCCAATGAACTAGTTCCCTTAACTAGCATTCATGTTTATCTCCGGACATCCCAATGTCACCAGCCAGTGAGAATCAGCTGATTAGAGAATAACCCATGCTAGTCTCAACAGAATTGATAGTGTCCGTATTTATCAATTCATCGACTAGGGACAATTTCAATACTTCACAATTGCACATGTAGAGATAATCACTAGTTGTGAATTCATCACAAATTCTCTCATGCTATGAATTGTATTGCGGACATTCAGTAAATGAGTTTAAGATCTCAATCAAATACATAAACATGTATACTCAAATAGTGAATATTCATTTATTAAAATAAATGATTGCAATCATAAGGCGATTGCCTTAGGACATTTTTCTCATATCACTAACAACAGAAAGGGAGCCGACGGGTTCGGTGCATTCAAGGGACGCGGAGCACTATGGAAGAGTACACCTGTGGAGTGAGAAGGGCGCGTGCGGGGTCCGAGGCACGAGAAGCCGGGAGGAAGGACGCTCGAGGGGCGAAAGGCCGGAGTCAGGTTCGGGTGTGCCTAACTTCAGTTAGCCAAAAATCACTCAAGAAGATCCGCTGGAAATTGGTCAGCAAGTTGCTGACCAGAGTCACTCGGGCGTCCGTATTGATGAGGGTGCCCGGGCTCTCGGACGCTCATATATAGGGACACCCGAACACTCGGGCGCCCCTATGCATACAGATGCCCTAGAGCTGAAAAATCATCCCAGCTAGCTGTTTGCGAATGTTGAACTTTGAATAACACCTAAGCTACGTGTTAGGCGCCCTCAAGCACTCAGGCGCCCTTATAGTACCACGTCAGCAAACGGATAAATTTGACCAGGGCTATAAATGGACCTCTAGAGCTAAGTTTCAATTCACTCATTCAATTCAAGCTTTAGCAAACGAATTCTGTATAGTTTTTTTTTTCTTTTTCTGAGTTTTCCACGTGTAAGAGGCTTCTCCGCTCGAAGAAGTTTTATTCAAGGGAATCAAGGCACATTCTGCCTTTGATTAGCAACCTCTCTGGTTGCAAACCAAGTAAAATCCGATTGCCTCTATTTTTACAATTTGTTTAATTTTTTATGTTATTTATTTCTATTTGATCTAACTAACATCATTGTCTAAAGATAAACAAAAGATTTGAGTTTTTATTTCCAGGGGCAATTCACCCCCCTTTTGCCAACCAACGATTACTATTAATTGCTATCAGAGCAAGGATGCTCCTGAAGGACTAACTGCCATCTGAAGCAACTACAAAATGGTAAGACCGGTCATTTACCTGCCAATGTTCGAGGGGGAGTTCGCAAGTTGGAAGTGCAAGATGCAGGTTTTATTTAAAACTGATTTTGATTTAATTTTAATCATGAAAAATGATTTCCAGCTCCCAAGGATGCCAACGACAAACCCAAAGACGAAATCCTGTGGACAAAGAAGGAACAAACTGACTTTGTAGTGAATAGGAATGCAAAATACCATTTGCTAACAGTACTCCCTCCACAAAAAGTCAACTGAATCGGAAACTATTGATCTGCAAAGGGACTTTGGGGAAAGTTCCTTGAACTCCATGAAGGTACCTCCGAAGCCAAATTAGCAAAAAGAGATCTGTTTAAGAATCAGGTCAACAACCTTTGACTGGAAAAAGGAGAGACAGTAGTAAAACTTCACGCTAAGCTTAAGGAGAGCTGATGACGGAACTTAACAATCTCGGAGAATTGGTAAGCAATCGGGATTCGCAAAAGTACGCATTGAACGCCTTTTTAAGGACCCCGAACAGGACTTCGATAATCGATGCCTACTACATCCCTAAGGATCTTGAGGTAAGTATCTTAGAGCAACTTTTTTCCACTTTAGAACTTCACGAATTCAAGTGTGTAGGAAAACGTAAAACGGACAACATCGCCCTAAGCACGAGAAGGATCCAATATGAAGAGGAATCTTCAGAAAATGATGATAACACAGCGTATATGGTAAGAATGTTATCTAAATATTTTAAAGCTAAAAAAATTAATAAGGTGCAGGGTATGAAGCAAAGGAAAATTCGCTGCTACAATTGCAACGAAGGGCACATGAAGGAAAACTACCCCAAATGGAAGAACAAAGGAAAAGGGGAACCAAAGACAAAAGCCCACAACCTAAAGGCAACATGGGACAAGTCTTCATCAGATGACTCAGATCTCGAGAAACACGTTGGACTTGCTCTGACGGCTTCACACCAAGAAGATGAGAGCATCGATGAAGGGGGAGTCACGTCAGAAGACAGCAGCGACGATGGGGGAGCTTCGGATTTCAGAAAGGATATGGTAAGTGAGATATGTCTTCAACCTCCTGACCAACAATATTTTGGTATTAAAAAAATGATAAAATCTATGTGTAAACTAAAAAAATAAAAATGTAGAATTAAAAAGAAAAGTATCTTCATCATGCCCATTAGAAATGTATGATAAGTTAAAATGTGGAAATAAAAATTTCAAATTTCAAATTGAAAAATTATAAAATAACTATATGTGTTCAAATTGTTCTAGAAATTCAAAAATTATATATTATGGTAAACTTAATTGGTATTTTAGATTTTATAGGTGCTAAATTATAAAAAATTTTAAATCATATATTCCATCTAAGTTTCTGATAAATCCTATTGGTAAAAATTTATATTGAGTTTCTAAATACGTCTTAAACTGTTTGATTTTTGGTCTTATTTGAGTAGAGACTAAATTTATTTTGGAAATTAAATGCTTTAAACTTATTCAATATGTCTATTGGATAACTATTTGAAGAAAAATTAGTTTAAAATTTTTTTTGTTAATAAAGCTTGCTCTGTTCTATCTATAGAAATTATTTTTTTCTTTTCTTTCAAATTTTTTTTACAAATAAACAAATTTATTATAATTTTTCATTCAAACATGATTTTTTTAATTTTAAAAATATTAAAAAAATTAATTTTATCGAATCTGATTTTTCAAGATCTGCAAATTATCTACTAAGCTTTGAGAAATTTTCAAAACTATTTGATGATGAAATCAAAATTTAAAATTATTTTACTAAATTATCAATAATGAATTCAAAATCAAGTTTCAAAAAGTTAGAAAATTATTTTCAATTTAACAATTTTTTTCTGGAAATAATTCTTTGAAATTCTAACTGTTATAAAAATTTGATAACTTTTAAAAAAAATCAGCAAATTTTGAAAACTTAGATTTTCTAGAAACTATTTATTGTGTTACAAATCTTTTCGAAATTTTTTTTAAGCTTTTGGATTATTTTTATATTTTTAAAAGTATTTCCCTTGACATTTTAAGTTTTTTTTTATGTGATCAAAAGGGGAGAAGTATTATGATAAGGGGTAGACTCTAAATTTCAAACTTTTTCAAGTGCTTACATTGTTATATATTGATTCATATTTTTTACTTGTTTACCCTAACTTAACTCGAGTTGATGCACATCAAAAAGGGGGAGATTGTAAGTATTCCAGGTTGATTTTCATGTGGTCAACCAAGTCAGGTTAGGTCATAGTATTTTTAATCCCTGTGTCTAAGTGTGCAGGAACTTAGGAGCGCTAGAAGTCGAGCGGAAGACGTAGCGGGCGAGAAGGATGACACGGAAAGGGAGCCGACGGGCTCGGTGCATCCGAGGGACACAAAGTACTACGGAAGAGTATGCCAGTGGAGCGAGAAGGATGCACACGACATTCGAAGGACGAGAAGATGGGAGAAAGGACGCTCGAGAGGTGAAAGGATGGAGTTGGGTTTGGGTGAGCCTACTCCGATTGGTCAGAAATCACCCAAGAAGATCAACTGAAAATTGATCAGCAAGTTGCTGACCAGAGTCACTCAGGCGCCCATATTGATAGGGGTGCCCGGGCTCTCAGGCACCTGTATATAGGGGCGCCCGAACACTCGGGTTCGGGTGCCCCTATGGATGTAGACACCCTAGAGCTGAAAAATCATCCCATCTAGCCGTTTGTGAATGTTGCACTTCGGATAACACCCAAGCCACGTGTCAGGCACCCTCAAGCACTCTGGCGCCCCTATAGTGTCACGTCAACAAGCAGATAAATTTGATCGGGGCTATAAATAGGCCCCTAGAGCTCAGTTTCAATTCGCTCATTCAATTCAAGCATTATCAAATGAATTCTGTGTAGTTTTTCTTTCTTTTTCTTAGCTTTCCACGTGTAAGAGGCTTCTTTGCCCGAAGGATTTTTATTCAAGAGAATCGAGCCACTTTCCGCCTTGGATTAGCAACCTCCCCAGTTGCAAACCAAGTAAAATCTAATTGCCTCTTTCTTTACAGTTTGCTCAATTTTTTTAGATTATTTATTTCTGTTTGATCTAACTAACATCATTGTTTAAAGATAAATAAATGATTTGAGTTTTTTTCAGGGGCAATTCATCCCCCTCTTGCCGACCAACGATCACCGTCACAACATACTTCTTATTTCTAGTTTGATGATATGGTTTTTCTTTGTTTTCACTTTCAGGGAGTGTTTTGGAGCTAAGCAGACCAGAAATGGAGCAAAATGGAGCCGAAAAATGAACAAGGCTGGTCGTGGCCCCGGAGGCACGACCTATGCAGTTTCCATAGTCGGGTCGTGCCCCTTGGAATGACCTGTACACCACATCAGCTGATCCCGTGCCTCCTGGCATGATCATGTACACCACTAAGAGAGGGTCATGCCCCCATAGCACGACCCGTGCCTCATCTCCATGCTCAAGCCGTGCCACCCAAGCACGTCCATGCTCCGATCGTGCACCCCGTCTTATGCTTTGGCCGTGCCAAGCAGGCATGCTAAGCTCTGGCCATGCTCCGTTGCTCGAGAGTGGCACAACATATTGGTGCCAGAAGCACCAAAGTCAAACCTGTGTTTTGATAATGGCAAAGGGTTCAGAAGTTAATATTTATTATGATCTAACAATGTTAATCAAGTGTGCAGGAAAAGTCCTAGGTACGCTAGGTATGAAGTCCTGGTTCTAAAAATTGGGCACTAAGTCCTGATCGCGGGCTGGGCAACTAAGTCCTGACATAGGGTTGGGCACTAAGTCCTGGTCGCAGACTGGGCACGAAGTCCTGATTCGAGAAATTGAGCAATAAGTCCTGGCTAAGGGCTGGGCACCGAAGACCTGACCGAGGCTTGGGTAAGAAGTCCTAGTCTCGGACTGGGCACGAAGACCTGATCTAGAGGATTGGGCAAAAGTCCAACTGGAGGAGCCAGTTGGCAAATAGGTAAACTCTTTTGAGAGGAGTAGGTGAGGACGCGTTCCCCGTAGGAGGGAACATTAGTCGTCGGTTCGACCTAGGGTTCCATTTGGGAAGCTCAAAGTCAGAACCAAGACAGTTCAGGCTGTTAATAATACTTAAATTCATATCATTTATATGTTACTTGTGTTTTGGAACTAACCTTAGTTGCAGGAATGAAGGGATAAAGGTTTCTACTCCCAGGCGCCTCAATGGAGTGAGGTGCCCTGCTGGGCTAGGCGCTTGTGTTGAGACAGGCGCCCCAGGCAAAGGACAATTCCAGAACAACTGCGAAGCAAGCCTCAAGACTGCAACAGGGGCGCCTGTGTTAACACAGGCACCCCAGTTAGCTCAGGCGCCCCACTTGAAGGGATAAGCGCTGGCCAAGTCTACAGATTGAGTTTCGTGCAGAGAGGGCCACGTGTCAGGTGCCCCCTTGAACACAGGCGCCCCAACTACGACTATATAAAGGGGTTCACCCCCTTGGCTTCGTACACAATTGCTTTCTACGCATTCATTCAAGCGCTCCGCTCCGACAAGCTCCGTGCTCAAGATTCAAGCACCAACGACGACCTACAGCTCCGAATTTCCAACTTCTCCAGTTGTCGATATAAAATTGTTTTACTGCTGTATTTTCTTTTTAATTCTATATTCAAACTTTAGTTGTAATATTTTACGCAATATAGAATTGCTCATCGTAAATGGTTAAGGACCATGGGCCTTGGAGTAGGTGCCGACTGCGACTCTGAACCAAGTAATACAAACATGTTAGCATTGTCTGTAAGATGTGTATACTGAAAGATATGAATTTCTTTATATGAACATCTTTATTATGAAAATAGAATCACAACTACACTAGGTGCTTGATTACATTAGTACATGCACGAAGTCCAATTACTTTGCGTTGTAGATAACATGGTGTGTGGTGTCACACGGAAGATCATGTTATCAGTTTCTTGCTTAGTATAAAATAGAAGCCCACAACCGAGATGGAATTGGACAACCCATCGGGGTTGGTCTTGACCATAGAATTACACTAGTGTGCTTTGAGTACATTGAGCAGGACCAAAACGTGAGGTTATCTAATTTGTACTGACTCGATAATTGGATAGGACCTCAAGTCTATATTATGGAGTACGATCCCTTAATCTCAAAATAATAACGGGCATATATTATTAATTATTATTTCTTTGATTTACCAATGGGCGAGATCTATTCTGTTATATCGATTGGCCCGGTAAGTTGGGAGATAATATTTATAATATGATGTGTTGTTGATTATTGACGGAATCCGTCTCCTGGTTGGTCGGGATGATGATGCCCCCTTGATGAGCTCAAAAGGTTCATCGTGCTAAATCCTGCAGGTGGATTTGATCCGGCACGTTGATGAGGTTGAGTGGTACTAGTCAAGGATCCACAAGTTAATTAATTTGAATTGTCAGTAATTTAAATTAATTAACGTGCATTCGAGATCTTAAACACGGGGGGATGGATGACTCGTAATATGTGGAGCCCATATGAAAATATGAGGATTGGTGAGGAAGTTAATTAAGATCCTTTAGTGGAATGGATCTTAATTAATGGATCGGATTTAGATCCATTGGTGGGCCAAGATCCAACTCCTCCTCTTGGTCCCTACCTTAGCCCTATATATACCCAAGGAGAACATCAAACTAGAAAATTGATCCAAGAGTTGATACCCTAAACCTCTCTCTTCTCTCTCTCTCTCTCTCTCCAACCCTCATAGGGGTTTCAGCCGGCAACTAGGAGAAGGAGCCTCTCCTCCTCGGTTCTCCTTTCCTCCTCCACCAAGCTCTGGTTGTGGCTCACAAAAGCAAGGCAGAGGAGTCCTCTACCTTGTGTAGTGCTCAGCGTGGGTGAAGGAGGCGTCGGCGGCCGGAGGGAGGCGGCGCAACCAAGGGTTGCAGCGGCGCCGCAAGGTTGAGGGAGAAGGAGATAAGCAGGCTATTTGGGTGAGGAAGAAGGAGAATTATCTCCTTCTCGATCTTCTTCTCCTTCCTCTCAGGGTGAGCAGCTGGTCCGGAGGCATTGGTGCAGCTCCGGCGGGCAGCGGCGCAAAGGGAGAGGAAGAAGAGGTCGGTGGCTAGGTAAACCCTAGGCTAGGGTTTCCTATTTCGGCCAAGGTGAGAAGAAGAGCTCTTATGGAGGTCTTGGTGATTTTGGTTCATGGTAGATCATGCCCACATGACGTCCGTGAAGGGTGGGACATAGAGTAGAAGACCGTGAGGTGATCGGAAAGGTATAACTCTTTCCATGCTCCGTTGATTAACCTTGTGTCAATATTGTGCCATGATTGTTTGTCTCATTATTTTATGTTTGTTAATTTATTATTTTGATTCTGAATCATGATGAATAATTTATTAACTAGACCCTGACCATAAACACAAAAGCCAGCGATCAACTCGTCGCCTTTTCCACGGTCGAACGATCGAGCAAATCACAAGGCCGATTTTTGTAATTGGCCAAGTTGTGATTTGGATCGTTCGATACGGCACGAGATGGTCGATGCGAGACGGGTCTCCATTCGGATTAATTTTTTAATCCGTGGAAATGGTGAGGTCTCTCGGATCGACCGAGTATTCGCTAAGGAAATCCACCGAGCCATACCCAACATTGTCTTGTTTTACTTTCCGCTGCGCAAATTACTCTTACCGTTTCCGAAAAATTTGTCGATCGATATTCACCCCTCCTCTATCGATTCGAACCGATCCCACAAGTGGTATCAGAGCGGGTGACTCAAACTTGGTACAACCACCAGTTGAGTATTTTTTTTTTGGATTTTCAAATTTTAATATTTTTTTGCTCGTATTTTTCTCATTAATCGAGGTTGGTGCAACACCACTCGATTTTTTTTGTAATTACTATTTTTCCCGCACTGCTAATCCAAGACGTAGTCTTGGGACATGCTTTTTTTTTGTAAAATTTTCAGTTTAATCTAATGGTCATGCAAGAGGGATACAGCACCGCCGAGAAGATTTCTCCTACTGGAAAAGTAGAATGGAGGTCCACCTGAAAACTCAGGTGGACATGTGGATTATCATCCAGTCCGGACTGAAAATACCAAAAAATGCACAAGGCGTGGTGCAACACTACACCGAGTGGGACGGTCCACTAAAGAAGAAAATCGAGGCCGACTCAAAAGCGACCCAAACCTTGCAGTGAGGCCTGACAAAAGAGGAGCTGAACCGTGTAGGACCCTTCATCAGCGCGAAGGAGCTCTGGAATAAGCTGATTGAGCTATACGAAGGTACATCTGACACCCGAATCAGCAAAAGGGATATGTTGCTCATCAGACTCTATACAATATAGATGCACGACGGAGAATCAGCTGCTCAACTCCACGCCAGGATGCAGGAGCTGATGAACGGGCTCCACACTATAGGTCACAAGGATGAAAACTATGACCTAATAAGGTATACCTTAAACTCATTCCCGTGAAACTCACTGTGGGCATCTATAGTAGATGCCTACAAGGTTTCCAGGAATCATTCGGAGATAAAATTAGATGAGTTATTTTCTGAGTTAGAACTACATGAACAGACTAATACTACTTTGGTCGAGAAGGGTATAGCATTTGTTGCAGGTAAAACTCAAGGAAAAACTTTGAAAAAGAAGCTTCAACCAGTACCCGAGTCTGACTAAGACTCGGAATCAGACGACAGTGATGGGGATCATCCCAAGTTGGTCAGGCTAGCTCGCGACTACTACAAAGAACTTAAGCACCAAATGAGCAAGAAGAAGTCAAGCCGGAGAAAGGAAGATCCAGCGGAACCCTCGACGAGCGAGAAGAGCAAGGGCAACGTCACCTACTACGAGTGCAACAAGAAGGGACACTTCAAGTCAGAGTGCCCCAACCTAAAGGAAAACAAGAAGGCACAGAGGAAGAAGGCTCTTCAAGCCACCTGGGAAAAATCATCCTCAGAAGAAGAAGAGGAAGCTCCGCACGTGAACCTACTCGCCTTGACCGCCTCAGAAGACATTGACTTCGGAACAGAATCGGAACCAGATGAGGACGTCAACACCGGAAAACTCACAATCTCGGAGGACAGACAAATCACAGTAAGAGGTTATCCAGAAGCTGAATTGTACGACTTAATTTCTTATTTGTCTCGAAAGTTGGCGAAAGCCAACATCCGGGTTGAAACCCTCTGACAGAAGTAAAACTCCTGAAAGAGGAAGTCAACTCGAGTTCCATGATTGAGTCAGTTCAAGAAGGAAACTTAAATCAAGTTCAAAAACTTGAGGAAGAGAATTCCTCCTTGAAAACTCAAGTGAGGGAACTCAGAGTTGCCCTAGAATGATTCAGCTCAGGTTCCAAGGGTCTTGACATGATCCTTGGAAAACAGAAGTCTGTTCTCAATCGATCCGGACTAGGTTATAGGACTAAATCGAGACAACGCTCATATTATTCCGTGTTGAACCAACCTAGAACCCGAGTCCAAGCATGGGTCCCTAAGCTATGTTTGAATAAATAAGCTGACCAAACCAGTATTGGATCCCCAAGGACAAGATTCACATCTTGCCTAACCTTTATCGAGACTTCAGTCCAGGGGGAGCCAATATAAAAACCATATTTATTGTTAGATGATTTTTTTTGATAATTGCTTTCTTGCTTGGTCATTTTTTTTTCTGCAATTTTTTTATTATGCTTAGATTTAGGAATAGTTTAAGGACAAAAGATTTATTTAAAATTTGAACAACATAGTATTAGGCGGAGGTGAGATGATAGTATGTTAGGGAAGCCTTTCTAATAAGGTCAAGTAAGGTAAGGCGTACCCTACTTAGTCTGTTTAGTCTAGTGGAACTAGCCGAAGCTATCGATCCAAAACCTAAACTAGTTAGACCAAAAGTTTTCAAGAAGTAATTTGAAAATGAATTTTTGGTAAAAGGCTTTGTCAAGGAAAGGGTTATTGCTCCAATAAGGCTATGGCCAAAGAAGGCCTCTGTACCTCGCCAAGACCTGAAAGCTGATTATCGAAACTCAAATTCAATTTACTATTTGATAAATTTGAATTTAACATAAGTTTTAATTAAATCTTAGATTTGACATTAATTCAAAAGATAAAAATTAAACATCTCACAAAACAGATAAGGTAACCTGTTTTGTCACGTAGAACTGGGTGAGATGTCTAGGACTTAATAACCTAATAATATAGTTCAAAATCTTTTCAAAATCAACTCAAATCTTTTTTTAAAATTAAATTTCATTTTTTAATGTCAAAATTAACTCATCTTGAATACAATCTAGGACTTGATTGACTTAATTATTGATTGATCAAACCTGGTCAACACGGTCCAACCTGGTCAACGGTCAAATCAAGTCAACACGGGCGCCCGAAACCTTATGGGCGCCCTACTCAGTCTCCAAGGCAGTCAATCTGCCAAAAAGTTCTAACTAAACTGACACAGGAACCCGAGAAGCTCTCGGGCGCCTTAGTTGTCATGGGCGCCCTGTTAGTAATATGAGAGAAGTGTCCTAAGGCAATCGCCTTATGATTGTAAATATTTATTTTAATAAATGAAAATTCACTATTTGAGTATACATGTTTGTGTATTTGATTGGGATCTTAAACTCATTTACTGAATGTCCGCAATACAATTCACAGAATGAGAGAATTTGTGATGGAATCACAACTAGTGATAATCTCTACATGTGCAATTATGAAGTATTGAAAATATCCCTAGTCGATGAATTGATAAATACGGACAATATCAATTCTGTTGAGACTAGCATGGGTTATTCTCTAATCAGCTGATTCTCACTGGCTGGTGACATTGGGATGTCCGGAGATAAACATGAATGCTAGTTAAGGGAACTAGTTCATTGGAGTGACTAGCTGTAAAACTTTATATGGTAATCTACATATAGATATGTCAATGAAGGTTCTTACTGCAGCTTAAGTGCGATGTTCCTTTGACTTGCGGTGTTCAAGTCATCTTGGTCACGGAGACTTATACTTTGACATCTTAAGCAAGCATCTCTAAGGAGGTGTGGACCCAGGATGGTTGGGTATAAGCCGAAGTGCCCGAAGATGTTTGAACAGCCTACAAAGGATTCACCACTCCTTGCGAGGAGATGTATACCCAAGGCCTATCGTCGGATTGTTACTCGAAGTCTCTGGCCAGAGCATGACATGTTCCGAGTATGAATCTCTAGGAAACATGAGAGTAATTAGAATCCGTTGGACGAGAAAGACATTACTTGGGCTAGGTGTGACGTAGTCAGCCTAGTGGGGACTGACACACATAGACCGTGTCCTGACCCAAGTGGGTATAAGATGGTGAAGGGAATGAGGCACGATTCATTAGAGCTGCTGAAGGGTTTCAGAATTATTTCTAAGGTCAACCATTGATCTTTCGATTAATTGGGATCATGATGTACTACTAGGTGCCACTCATGATCGTTCTATAATTGGTTAATTATAGACGGCCAACATAAATCGAAAGCCTATTTAGTCACACGCACAACGAGTAATCCGAGGGATTTAAAACGAGTTGAAAATTGGATTTTCCGATCAAGAGAAATAAGTCGAATCTGAATTTATCAGAGGCGCATCGGAAGCTTAAAATGGCTAAGTCTTTTGAAGGCTTATTGGGCGAATTAAATGAGTTTAATTTGCGAGGAGTTGGCTTGGTGTGGCCGGCCACCCTCTTTGGTTTGGCCGGCCACCACATGGAGGGAAACCAATTTATTTGGTTTAAATTATAAAATAAATCAAGTGCGATTTGTTTTATAAAATTATGGATAAATAAATCTATATAAAGAAATTTATATAAAGAGATTTATATAAAGAAATTTATAGAAATTTATTCTTTTTATGGAAATTAAAATGAACCATAGATTGGTTTATTTTATTTTATAAAATCAATTTTGAATTGATTTTTCCATGATAAGAAAAATTTATATAATAAATTTCTTGTAAATTTTATTCCATAATAAAAGGAGAGATGTGTTTGTTTTTATTATAAATTTAGTTATAATAAAACTTGGCATAACGAAATAATTCATAAGAAGATTTATAGGATAAATTTCTTATGAAAATTTATTCCGTTAAAAGGGAGACTTGGCGATGGAGAGGCTACTATATAAAGGAACCAAGGCAAGGCTTGAATTCCAATGATTAAGCAATCAAGAGTAGCTCTCTCTCTCTCTTATTCTCTCCCTCTCTCTCCGGCGCCCCTTTCTCTCTCTAGGGCTGGCGCCCCTTTCTCTCTCTAGGGCCGGCGCCCCTTTCCCTCCCCTATGGCCGGCGCACCACCTAGGGTTGCCGTGAGTCTCCTCCACCAAGAAGGTGCCAAAGAAGAAGAAGAAGCGGGTGACATTCATTTCTTCCTTCCTTTCCTCGGAATCTTGATTCCGTTACTTGGTGGTTAGTTTCCATCTTTCTCTCTTGATATTCTAGTTGTGCCTTTGGAGAATCTAGTAGTTCTCGTCGGCACGAAACTCGTGGCTTTGCGAAGTCATCTCGAAGAGAACTCGGCGTGGACGCGAATAGAGGCGGAGCTTCCAAGGGATGCTACGGTTGGATCTCGTCCCTTACTTCGAGTTACGCGAGGTAATGAGTAAATTAGTTTACTTTCTGCAAAATTTTAATTTATGATCATGTCAACTCATCATAAGGTCGCATGCTAGATACGTGGTTAAAAATAATTTGAGAAATTATTTATGTTAATTCTTCCGCTGCACGTAAATATTTTTAAAATTTACGAACCCGTATCCTTGTCAACATGCACCCGGTCCCAACACGCCCTGGAGCTCTCACGGGCGCCCGTGAACCACTATATAAGCATCTCAACACTTCCTCATCCACCACGCCAAACGAACTCCTCTTCCTTCTAAGGCGCCCGAAAGCTCTTCGCTTGCCGTCAATCACCCTACATTCACAATGCCGTCCCGGTATGATTTAATTATGCATTTTTGGTTAATTTTTCTTTATTTCTTTTAATAACTGCATAATTTTTCCTACATGTTTCGAAAATGTCGAGTTACGTAACCCATCCCCGGGGCCGAGCCTAGCCCAGACTCTAGGTTCCCCACTTTGGCCCTGTTTAATAAATTCGCACAGACCACTTATGAACTAATTAAGACCAGCTTCTTGAATAGACATTTCTTTGTTCAATCTTGCCCTACTGCTATAGATGCAATTAACTTTTATCAACTCGACCAACTTGATTACTGCACCCACTCAGTCAACACAACCCTGTGTGCTGAGTTTTACAACAACTTAGTCAGACTTGATGACTTTTGTTACTCTACTACTGTGCAGTCCATCCCCCTTACTATCACACCTACTTTGTTTAACAGATTTCTTAGACTACGACCTTCTCAGTCCACTTTTTGTTATTATCCTCTGACAGACCTTCCTTTTGATGCCCCCTATTTTCACATAACCCTGGACACTCTCTACTCCTACTTTTTCGGAGATGCGCGAGACCCGACGGTACAGAGATTTCAGTCCGTCGATCTCCGCGTCCAGGACTACGCTCTCTATAGAGTTCTGGTCCGTTGCATTCTCCTATTGACCACTCGGGATGTCACGACCATGCGACCCTTCCACACCTTCCTCCTCTACGCGATGATCCAGCATCTGGACATAGACATTGGTCTCCACATGTTCCAAATGATCATTTATACGTCAAGCATATCCACCCATTCCCGAGTACGCACATCCTACTATCACATCATTACTGCCCTCCTACATCACCATGGGTGTGACGTCATTGCTGGGGAGGTCATCCCGATGACTGAATTCAATGAGCTAGGGTCTAAGAACTTTTCTTTAGCAGGCATAGATATCTTGGCCGCCGAGGTGTTATCGTGGAGACGACAGAGGGCTCGACATCAGGTCGATTCGGACGTGGAGGTAGAGGTCGACGTAGCCGAGCTCGTTGTCGAGATTGAGGAGCAGTTACGAGAGCCTCCACCACCGACTACTGAGCAACGCTTGACAAGACTACAGACGTAGGTCCACAGTCTCCGAGAGGAGATGGAGGCCCATCACGTCAAGTTCATGGACGCCCTTCATACCGAACACGATGTGAACCAGGCCTATCACGTCGAGTACATGGACGCCCTTCGAACCGAACGCGAGGCAAACCAGGCCCGACACAACAAGATGATGTCCATGTTCCAGTCATGGCAGCCCGATCCATTTTTTCCTCCTGGCCCTTCCTCCTAGACTTGAGTGGTTTCCCAGTTATTTGACTGTATTCCTACTATTTGACTTTCCCTACTTAGTAGGGTTGACTTGTTATTAACTGTGTTGTCCTTGTGTTGACCAGTGGACTTTTACCTAGCTATTTCATACTTTGGCTATTTATTTACCTGCTGAGTTATTTACTTCATATTTATATCGTAAAGTTAGGGTTATGCTTAGTAGAATAGGATTGTGCTATATTTTTTCAGAAATCTTTTCTATTTTCATTTTTTTCAAAAATTAGCAATTAATATATTTTGAAAAATCATTTCTTTTATCAAATTGTAGAAATTTAAAATGATTTTCTGGACTTAGATTTTTTCAAAAACTTACCCCCTTCAAAACTAGGGTTTTTGTACAAAATAGACTTAGCTTAGGCCTTAACCCTAGAACTGCATGCACCTATAGATCTAGAAGCCAGCATCTCACAAGCACCTTAGGGTACTTTGATTGATAACCTAGACTGGGTTGAGATGCTTAGGTCTATGCCTTGATTCAAGATGCTTTAAGTCAGTGCATCTGTAGTAATTGGGGCGATAAATACAAATTGAACAACAATCAAGTTAAGTGTTCAAGCTTAGCAAATCTAACTTGATCAAATCACTTAACTTGACTAACCCTAATGAAAACTGCTGTTTTATAACAGTTAGTAAGTAGCTAACTGAGTTAGACAAGACCCGAACAAGTTCAGATTAATTAGTTTGGTCCTATTCTTGCTTGAATTCACTAGAGTTGGTTCAATATGGATTTAAAATTTCTTTTAACTAACTCCAATTCAAAATGGACTTGCAATAATTTTATCATTTTTTTATATATATGGCAAAGGGGGAGAGTAAAAGAAAAAGAGAGTAAAATTTTGTTTCTTTCAAAATTTTCTTTATCTCTCTTGCAAAAAGTAAAGAAAAATTGTTAAGTGCTTTCAAAAATTTCTAAGTGAATTCATTTCTAAGTAAAGTTTTCCTTAGTGAACAAAATTGTCTGAGCAAAAAACTTTTGGAATTTTTTTTGGCAAATGTTTCTAAGTAAAATTTTCCTTAGTAAATAATTTTTTTAAGCAAAAACTTGTTTAAAAATTCCTTAAAGATTTTTTTAAGTAAAAATGTATTTCAAAATGCATAAACTGTTCTTAAAGCAAAATTTTTCTAAGTGTGCAAAAACTGTTGTGCAAAAATTAAAGTTTTTTTGGCAAATTGTTTGTTGCAAAATTTGGCTGATCTTTTTAAGTGAAATATTTTCAAGTGAAAATTGTTTTCAAGTGAAAATTTTCTCTGATAAAGTTTTTTGGCTAAGGAAAGCTTGTTAAAAATCCCTTTTTGCAAAAATTGGTTTAAATAAAAGTTTTTTTTTGCAAAGCATGTTTAAGTAAAAGTCTTTAAAGCAAAATTTAGGCTTGCAAAACTTTTCTAAAGTGGAAAATTGTCTAAGTGTAAAAAGTTTTTTGTAAGTGCAAATGCTTTTGCTCTATCTTGAAAAACACTTAGTCAAAAATTTAAAACACTTGAAGTTTATCAAAAATTACATATCATGGAAAGCTTTAGGGGGAGAATGTTTATTTCAGGGGGAGCTAATTAAAGTTTTTTAAAATAATGTTGTTTGTTAGATGTGCTTGAAATGCATTTTTTGAACCGTGTTGCCATAAATAAAAAAGGGGATATTGTTGGTGCCAGAAGCACCAAAGTCAAACCTGTGTTTTGATAATGGCAAAGGGTTCAGAAGTTAAGGTTTATTGTGATCTAACAATGCTAATCAAGTGTGCAGGAAAAGTCCTAGGTACGCTAGGCAAGAAGTCCTGGTTCTAAAAATTGGGCACTAAGTCCTAGCCGGGGGCTGGGTAACTAAGTCCTGACATAGGGTTGGGCAATAAGTCTTGGTCGCAGACTAGGCACGAAGTCCTGATTCGAGGAATTGGGCAATAAGTCCTGGCTAAGGGCTGGGCATCGAAGACCTGACCGAGGGTTGGGCAAGAAGTCCTGGTCACGGACTGGGCACGAAGACCTGATCTGGAGGATTGGGAAAAAGTCCAACCGGGGAGCCGATTGGCAAACAGGTAAACTCTCCTGAGAGGAGTAGGTGAGGACGCGTTCCCCGTAGGAGGGAACATTAGGCGTCGGTTTGACCTAGGGTTCCATTTGGGAAGCCCAAAGTCAGAACCAAACCAGCTTAGGCTGTTAATAATACATAAATTGATATCATTTATATGTTACTTGTGTTTTGGAACTAACCCTGGTTGTAGGAATGAAGGGATAAAGGTTTCTGCTCTCAGGCGCCTCAATGGAGTGAGGCACCCTGCTGGGCTAGGCGCCTGTGTTGAGACAGTCACCCCAGGCAAAGGGAAATTCCAGAACAATTGTGAAGAAAGCCTTAAGACTGCAATAGAGGCGCCTGTGTTAACACAGGCACCCCAGTTAGCTCAAGCGCCCTAGTTGAAGGGATAAGCGTTGGCCAAGTCCGCGGATTGAGTTTCACGCAGAGAGGCCCACGTGTCAGGCGCCCCCTTCAACACAAGCGCCCCAGCTACGACTATATAAAGGGGTTCACCCCCTTGGCTTCATACATAATTACTTTCTATGCATTCATTCAAGCGCTCCGCTCCGACAAGCTCCGTGCTCATGATTCAAGTGTCAACGACGACCCGCGGCTCCGAATTTCCAACTTCTCCGGTCGTCAGTATAAAATTGTTTTACTGCTGTATTTTCTTTTTAATTCTATATTCGAACTTCAGTTGAAATATTTTACGCAATATAGAATTGTCTGTCGTAAACGGTCAAGGACCGTGGGCCTTGGAGTAAGAGCCGACCGCGACTCCGAACCAAGTAAAATAAACGTGTTAGCATTGTCTTGTTTTACTTTCCGCTGCGCAAATTACTCTTACATTTTTCCAAAAAATTTGTCAATCGATATTCATCCCCCTCTATCGATTCGAACCGATCCCACGCGACATAGCCGTGCCATCCAGTATAGCTGTGCCTTAGCCGTGCCCTTCAAGCTATGTGTGGCACGGCTAGTCCGCACCATACCACACGACCCTTGCTATGGGGTCGTGTTAAGTCGACTGATCTTGTATATAAAAGAGGGTTTTCTCCCCTCTACAGGGGGAGAAAATTTTTCTTTTATGGGGAACCATCTCTAGGCTCACCCCCTTCATTCCGACCATCTCCAATGACTCCACGACATCTCCAACGCGCCCCCATCTCCGTCAAAGCTTGGATTGGATCCAGAAACTCAACATCAAGATCAGATAAGCTTCTCCCTCTCTTTCTCTAGATTTGCATGAGAAGCTTCCCATTTTTGAGTTTTTGAGTTTCTTCTCATGTCTTATGAGTAGATCTCTTGTTAGATCGTGGCACCCAATTAGAGGGGGGGATGAATAGTTGCTTTCGATTTTTCTCTACAAAAATTATTAGCCAAACACAAATAAAAACAATAAAAACAATAAGAACAATGCTAACACCTTCATTTACTTGGTATCCACCTCAGAGAGGTGACTAATCCAAGGATCCACATGCACACACAACCTCCACTATGAAAAACCTCCTTCAAGGTGTAGAAAACCTTTACAAGGTTGCCCTCTTCCTCTTTACAAGATGGAATTTAGAATGACAGGAAGAGCTGAGGACTTTTAGCACAAACAACACCCTGATACCCTCAAGAACCGTACCTTTGACGTGCCAAAAAGCCACCTTTTAAATAGGGTAAAGGACAACTCCAAAAGCTGTCCAGCCCGATACCAGTTGCAGTCGACTGGCCCCGCCTTAACGGCTAGCCCAACGACTAGTTTTTGGGGTTACCAGTCGACTGCCCCTGGGGCAGTCGACTGATGTTACTGTGAGTTTCGAGTTTCTTGCTGGCAGTCGACTGGTTCATTCCCAGTCACTGCCCAGCTTACAAAAGCACTCCTCCTCACTCCGATGACCCTCCTTCACGTGTGCCTTCAAGCATACTCTCTTGGCTTGCCCCTTGAAGTCCTCTTCCTCCGGCTATCGCCCCTCGGATGTGCACGCATGCCCTCGGCTTGCCTCCATGCCACCCTTCACGTGTGCCCTTTGAAGTCCACTTCTCGGCTTGCTCTTAGAGTTCTCTTCCCTCGGCTCTCGTCCCTCGGATGTGTCCTCCATGTGTGACCCACCAAGTCCTGCAAGACTCATTCACACATATTAAAACAATATAACACCCTAACCTTAACCATATTGACACACACATTAAAATCATGATCTTCCCGATCATACTTGGGTCGATTGCCCCAATAATCTCCTCCTTTTTGATGTGTGGTAATATGTTTAAGTTAGGAAAAAACAACAGCAAACAACAACAATTGAAAATACAAGACATAGTAAAAACCAAGAGGTAACCTCCCCCTTAACCTTTGCCCTCTCCATTTTCAATTTTTATCATAAACCAAGGTTAAACCAAATGTTAAGTTACAAACCTAACTTAAACATCCCAATTCTCTCCCTTTGACACCATCAAAAGGATTGCCCGAAACAATATTAACCACAGGTATCAAATGGGAGAATTTTTCATTTCTGAAAAATCCCTAATTTCCTGAAATCAGAGGAATCAGTCGACTGCCCTTGGGGCAGTCGACTAATACTCTTTAGTCTGCAATTTTAGGTTTCTGAGCCGAATTTCAGAAACTCCCAAAAAAATCCAGAAAATTCCAAAAATAATGAAAATTTGCAAACATGTTTCATATGATATACTCTAACAGAGAAAAATATAATTTCATGAAAAATCCAAACATGTTTGACTTTTTGATAAAAGTTCAAATTTCTTAAAAAATGCTAACTTTGTATCAAAGTTCCAATCTAGTTTTGAAATTATACATTATTCAAACTCATGGCATACACATACATCACATAAATATTTTCAAATTGTTTAAAATGTCCAACTATGATTTTTGGGCAAGATGTCCATTAATTAAACATTTGTTTTCTCCATAGTTGGTATATTTTCAATAATGTGATACATCTAATAACCCAACAATATGCTATAAGCATAAGTGAATCATTTGTATCATCCTAATGAATCATGCACCACCTTCCTATTGTATTACTCCAAGGTCAATCCTATACTTATACAAAACACATACCAAGACCCCATCTTAAGGATATAAACTCCGCTTCGGGAAGAGACTTGGTAAATATGTCGGCAAGGTTTGACTTTGATTCAACATAATTTAATTCTATGTCTCCCCTTACCACATGATCCCTAATGAAGTGATGCTTCACTTCAATGTGTTTTGTTCTAGAATGATGTACCGAATTTTTAGTCAAATTAATAGTACTTATATTGTCAGATAAAACCTTGACCTTGGAGTAATGTAACTCATAATCCTCTAAGGTATGCATGATCCAAAGTAGTTGAGACACACAATCACCCATTGCTACATATTCAACCTCCGTTGTTAATAAGGCAACACATGGTTGCTTCCTACTACTCCAACAAACTAAAGATAACCCCATAAATTGACATTCTCCACTAGTACTCTTCCTATCTAGTTTGCAACCCGCATAATCTGAGTCGGCGTATCCAAAAAGTTCAATATTTGGAGTTCTAGAATACCAAAGACCGACATTAAGAGTACCTTTAATATACCTTAAGATCCTGTTTACTACCACTAGATGAGACTCTTTAGCACATGATTGATACCTTGCACACATACCTACCGCAAATAATATATCCGGTTTACTAGCGGTTAGGTATAACAAGCTACCAATCATGCTCCTATATTGTTTTGAGTCTACTACTTTTCCTTCAAGATCACTATCTATTTTGACATTTGTTCCTATAAGGGTAGATGCTACCTTAGTATTTTCTAATCCAAATTTCTTTATGATTTCCCTAGCATATTTAGTTTGATACACATTGATGGATCGATTTAGGCGTGCAGAGGGGGGGGTGAATGCACTTTTTCGGATCTCTACAGAATTGTTAGCGCAGCGGAAATAATATGTAAAAGAAACAGAAGCAATGCTAATACTTATCAGTTACTTGGTATCCACCCAGATGGGTGACTAGTCCAAGGATCCACGCCGCGAGCACCACTTTTCACTATCGAAAAGTCTCCTTGAGGTGGAGAAACCTTTACAGCAAG
This sequence comes from Boesenbergia rotunda, assembly GCA_024364735.1. Classification (NCBI taxonomy): domain Eukaryota; kingdom Viridiplantae; phylum Streptophyta; class Magnoliopsida; order Zingiberales; family Zingiberaceae; genus Boesenbergia; species Boesenbergia rotunda. Next base: position 271,314 of record JAGFNQ010001501.1, read on the forward strand.
ATCTTCCTCTTTACAGATGCAGAAATACAATAGAGGAAGCAAGAAACACTGTACAATTTGGCAGTACTTCGTTACTGTACGGAACCCTACCGTACACGTACAAAATGTGCTCCTTTTATAGATGAACAGGACAGATTCGCAATCTGTCCAGCCCGCACCAGTCGACTGCCCCTGGGGTAGTCGACTGATAAGCACCATTTTATTGATTATTTTAATTGCTAAAATCCATGTTTGATCCATGTTTTTATTGCTTAATTATGATTTTACCCTAGGTTTTGGAACTTTATCTTATTTTGGACTTAATTGCAAAATTACACAATTTTTGGATTATTTGGCCACTAATTTTCTGATATATTTTTGTAGGCAAGAAAGGATCCTGGACCTAGGGCATATTGGGTCAGACTTGAGTCGGATGTGAACCGGATCGGATTATCAAGCCTACGATTAATCCGGGTCGTCCGATTCAAAAGCGGCTAGATCTGAGCCATCCGGGACGATCTGAAGCAATCCGAGCTAGGGTTAGGGTTGATCAAGCTCTATGATCAAGATCTGAAAGTTTCATCCCAATCAGAGCTAAATCAACCGTTGGATCAAGCAAGGAGGGCTCTAGAGCGTCCATTCACAGATAGAGTTGATCTGGATCATCCGTTGCACATCTGGAGGATCCGAGCTACCACAAGGCAGATCCTGACCCCAGATCATCATCATAAAAGTTTGGCTTCAATCAGAGCAAGATCAGCCGTTGGATCTCCTCCGATCGATCTGAGCCGTCCATTGATTCCTATTTAATCAAAAACGCAGCTGCTTTCTCCGGGTCGCATCTTCTTCGCCGCAACGCAGTTCTTCAGCTGTTCTTAGTTTTCCTTCAATAGTTTCTTCATCTAAAGGGGCGCGACCCCTCAATTATCCTCTTAGATCGAGTGCTAGGTCATTGGCGAGCTCATCCGTGAAGTTCTAGCCTCAACTTGCCCAAGAAACAGAGCTGAGTGAGGGTTTCCTCAGCTCTGCCATTTGTTTCTTTTTGATCGGTTGTGTTCCATCTTCATCCACCCGAGCAGTTCAGAGGGGTTCCCTGGAGTGTTTGGATCATCCACAAGCTGCAGCGCAATCGGACACAGCTGAATTGAAGGAATTCGAATGGAAAATTCATATTTGAGCAAGCTGAGTTTGAATGGATCGCTGATTGAGTATCTCCACTGAATTGTTGAGCTTGCGGGTTCGAGGCTCACCCTTGCGTGACGAACAAGGAGCACTTGAGCTTAGGGAGCGATTGGGGTTTAGTTTTCTGTAGTTAATTTCATGCTTTCGTAGCTGTAATTCGATTTCTGCAATTGTTCTGTTTTGGCAGTTTCGTACAGCAACTTAGTTCTATGTTTCTTCATTGTTTAGGTTAATTAGGATGCTAATCTTCAATGTCAGTAAGTTAGGAACTTGTTTAGATGACAATTAGATTTAATTTCAGCTTATTTCTTAGTTAAATTGTTGCGTGCCAACTGTTCTAGGCACTGATTGTTATCAAGACTAAGCCTATTTTTAAAGTATTATTGAGCTTGAAATCATCTCATTCACATTGGGTTTGTCCTGAATTGAATTTTCAATTTTACAATTAGGTTCAAGAAGCTAGTATTTGGTTTAGTCGAAACTGTCAAAATCTGTTTTGCTTCATTTGTTTTGCATTAGGATTGCCTTTAGTGGAACTTTCCAAGTTGAACACAAGCTGTAGTGAACTCTTACATTTTAAATCAATTTAATTCCAAATTTTGCAACATTGCATTGGTTGATCTAGTTGTCCCTTGATTGATCCATTAAGTGCCGACTCCTTGTGTAGCTTCCTCAATTGAGTGGTTTTGCTTTTCATTGTTTCTTTTTCCACTTCTACTTGAAACCAAATCTGATTTTGTTTGAAACCCGAATTTCACAAACGACACCTAAATACAAGTTAGAATCACACAACGTCAACTAGCCCCGAGAAAAATACGACCTGTGGCCCCTATATTACATTTTCATACTTTTGATTGTAAAAAGGGTTTCCAGCATTTCATTCATTCATATTTAAATTTGATGAGCCCATACATTTCGTGACAACTTTAACATAGTATATTTGGGTCCGTCAAATTTTTGCGCCGTTGCCGGGGAAGCAACTAGTTGATTTGTTTGATTTTTGCTTGTATGATTCTTTAGACATATCATTGGGTTCTATTTTTTGTTGCTTATTCTTTTGTATACGGGTACTGCTATTTTTTCTTGTTTGTTTTGTGACAAGGCTGCAAGATTAAAATGTGGTCATCAGAGTTTCAGCCTTTCAACCAATTTCAACAACCTTGCAACCAAACTTTTCAGCAACCCAATCAATTTTTTCAGCCACCATTACAACAATACGAGCAACCACAGCAAGATTTCCAACAATTTCAGCCAAATTCCAGCAATTTCCAGAATTTCCAGAATTTTCAGAACGGGCAGCCAATTTTCTAGAATTTTCAGCCCAGTTTTCAGCAATTTCAGCCCAATTTTCAGCAACCATTTCAGCATTTTGAACCTCAATTCCAGCAATACAATCAAGGGCAGCAAAGTTTTCAATCATTCCCAGTTTTTCCAGCGCAAAACCAACAAAATTTTCAGCCTACACAGCCCTTGAACCAGTTTTCACATCCCTACAATCAAGGGTTTCAAGGGCAGAATTTTCAGCCTTCGCCACCTAATTTTCCAGCTCAAAATCAAAACTTTCAGGGCTACATTTCCCAGCAAAATTTTCCAGTATATCAGCCCTCTAATCAGTCCTTTAATCAGCCCCAACAGCAGGGTTTTCAAGGATCACAGCAAGCTCAAAATTTTCAACCTACTTCATCCTTTCAAAATCAGTCAAGGAGCTATGCTAACCAAGGAGGCTTTGAGAATCTTAATGAGAATGAGGCTCAACTACAAAGAATGGAGGAGATTTATCAACTAGTTGTACAATATCATCAACAGCAGCAAAGGCTTCAAGACATCGAAAGAGGCGTTGGACAAATTGCTAGTCAAGTGAATCAAATGCAAGTTCAAGGTGACCCTAGCGCATGGCCAAGTCCTTCTTCAAGTAATCTTGCACATTTGATAGAAGAAGAAGAAGATGATGTACTCATCAAAGTCTGGGCACCTAGAGCATACATTCCTCTGGAGATTCCTACTCAAAATTCATTTTCAAATTTTTCAGCTCCAGAAGAAGAAACTGAAGCTCCACAGGACCATTCTAGTCTTTTATTTTGTGATGATAGTGTTATTAGTGGTCCTAATTTTTCTAATACTGTTGTTGCAGATATCACAGAAGAAGAATGCATAGAGGATGATTCCATAGGTGTAGGGGATTGCACAAAGCCCCAGGGACCACCACAAGACTCAGAGAATGAACTAGAAAGTGTAGGGACTTGCATGGTGGAAGCAAGCACCCAAGGATCACCAGTTGATTGTCCACCAGAGCCTGAGGCTGAAGAAGAGTATGTACATGACCAAGAGGAGGCCACAGATATACCTCCAGGTATTATCCAGCACGCTCAGGTAAGTATTTCTCCTCCTTCTTCAGAAAAATTCAGTGAGGTACCTAGGGATGATTCTATTGACTCTGATGAATTTATTGATATACCTTGTGTAGAGATTGTTTGTGAAAATCCAATAGAGGTACCAAATATTGATTTCCTTGATCATCATGCATTACTTGACACATCCATTGTAAATATGAATAGTGAAATAATTTTAGAGGCACCCATAATTGATGTAGTTTGTTATGATGAATCTTTAGATACATCTTTTGTGGATATGACTAGTGAAAATTTTTTAGAAGTGCCTGAAATGGATGTTATTTATTTTGATGAATCTCTTGTTATGTCTTATGCTGAAAATGAATGTGAAAAACTTTTGGAGATACCTGATATTGATTTGATTGGTTGTGACACCTTACTTGATACACCCTTGATTGAAAATAATTGTGAAATTTCTATTGATGAGCCAGAAATTGATTTCTTTATTTGTGATGAGTATATGGATGCAAATTTTGTAGAAAATGATTTTGAAAATTTTATTGAGGCACCACAAATTGATTTAATTGGACATGATGCAGATTTGGATTTATTTCATGCAGAGACTGAACTTATATCATTTCTTTCTGACCCTGAATGCTTGAGAGAGGTATTACATGTTTTTGCAGGGTCCAGAAGAGTTCAGGAGTGGGTGCTCCAACTGAACAGACTCCAGCCTCCTGGAAGGACTTCTGAAGGGCATCAAGCAGGAGGAGATGATCTGACTTTAATTAAAAGCACTCCATCCCTTGAATGGCTCTTGAACCTGAATCGCCTGAGGCCACCAGAGAAATTTTTTGCGAAGTTCAAGTGTGGGGGAGTCCTATTACTCCCAGCCACTCATACCCCTCCACTACCACGGTGGAGGCTACTTTTGGATCGACTCCGTCCACCAGAATAAAGGGGAGTGTGATTTTTCTTGATTTTTCTTTTATTTCATTCTCATTTTCATGATTCCTAGAATTAGAATTTTCCTTTGAACTGAGTCCTTGTAAATAAATGCATGTTATTTCTTTTAGCACTCTTTCTTGCATGAGTGGAAATAAAAGTATCCCTCTAGGTTATCTCCATAGCATTTTAGAGTCTTTTGAAAACAAATTAAATTTGGTTGTTAAAACTTAGGATTTGAGTTCATGGATGAAATCTTGGATGCTTGAGTACTACTTTGCTTTAAATTCTTAATTGATGACTTGAGATGAATGGTTTTTACCTAGTGAGATTAGCCTTATTTGTGACACACATGTTATTGAACTCTAGAACTTGCTTAGTTTCTTTTAAAACCATATTTCAATGATTGGATCACATCTATAGAGGCTAGGCCATTTGCTTTCCTTTCCATATCAATTTTGCCAAAAATCATGTTCATTCCATTTTTCTTTACTTATTTCTTACTCTTACCCTCAATTTTCATTGGACTTGTTGTTTGGAATGTTTCTTGATGTTATTTTGCCCGAGACGGACAAAGATTCAAGTGTGGGGGAGTGACTAAAGTTTTGGATGCATGTCAACTCGAAAAAAAAATTTTTTGCCAATTTGAAGCCAAAAGGTGCCAAGTGAGTGAGTTTGGTGCCAAGAATGAACAAGAGAAATGGAAGCCATTGGAGACTTAGCTTCTTTACTACATTTTGAAGATCAAAGTGGCATGCAATGAAAAGAAAAATCTGCAATGCAAGAAAAAGAAAAAAAAAAAGAGGTGGCATAGATTAAGCAAAAGTTTGTACCAAAATGAAGTTAACTTGAGTCGGAATTGCAGCTGTTGTTGGTCGGAATGCTATGGACCAGCAGTTGTTCTTTGCTTAGAAGTCAAGCACATCTTGCTAAATAGTTGTGAGCTGGACAGATCTGAAAAGAAGTTGAAAAAAAAAAATCTGCACTGCTTGTTTTGCCGAGTGCTGAATTTTAGAGCTAAAATGATACAAGCTGGACTGTTTTGAGTTGACACTAATGCAAGGTTGATGCCAAATGCTAGCACCTGAAATGCAGCTGTACAATCTGAAGACAATCTGAAGTTGAAGCAGGAATTCTGATCTGGAACGGAACTGAATTTCAGCAGTAACAATTGCATTACAGCAGTAAAAAAAAAACAGTTTTGTGTGTGCAGATTGGTGCCAAGTTGAATCTGAACTTGGATTTTCCAAAGCTTTGAATCACAAAATGAAGGGGATGAATGTATTGTAGATTGAAGTACATCACAGCTGATCAGAAACAGAATTTGGAAGCTGAGACAAAAGCAAAAAGAAAAAAAAAACAGTTTGAAAAAAAAATGAGAAGAGAAAAGAAAATTGGCACACAAATGGAATGTTGATACCATGGAAACAAGTGGATAATTTTTTCATTCGAATTACAGCCTTGCTCCACTACCTTCTCGACCTTACAAGAAAGAAAGAAAGCAGAAAAATAATCAGCAGCTGGCCAAGAGAAAAAGAGAACAAAGGAGAAACAAAGTTGGTACACAAAGTTGAAATTTGGCTCCATGAGATCATTGAAGTTTCTTCCATCCGAATCAAAGGCTTTGTTCCACTACAAATCTGACCTTGCTAGAGGATAAAAGAAGAAGAGAAAAATCAGAAAAGAGAAGAAAGAAACAAAAATGGCACACGAAAGGAAGAGTTGGCACATTGAAACCAAGAAAGGGGTTTTTCATCCAAATCAAAGGAATTTATTCAAGTTTCACTCCACCACACTTTTGATATCATTAGAGGACTGTCAAGATGGGGCAAAGAACATTGGAAATATTTTTGAGCAACCAAGTCTCCCACTCTATCCATTTTCCATTTTCTTGACTTTTATTCCATTTCTTATCATTTTTCATGTTTTTCTTTTGTTTTTATAGTTGTTGATCCTAATCATGAATAATGGTGGAGATTAGATAATAAGCAAGCCTATGGTAGTGCAAGAAGCATGTGTGTTTGAGTGAGCTCCACTTTCATCATCAACTTAGAACTTAAGGAGAGAGCCACCAATATTTTCCTTGAAAGGGCTAGAGATTTAAATTCATCTCAATGACTCATGATAGATGAAAATGCCAAGTTGTTGATTTAAGGATAAGATACTAATCCATAGAGCTTAGATTTATGAGAATTGACAACCCTAGGTAATTTCTTTTCATTTGCTTCTAATTATGCTTAAGAAAATCTAGGGGATACATATTTAGTTGTTTCGCGAGACGCTCAAGGTTAAGTGTGGGGGAGTTGATAAGCACCATTTTATTGATTATTTTAATTGCTAAAATCCATGTTTGATCCATGTTTTTATTGCTTAATTATGATTTTACCCTAGGTTTTGGAACTTTATCTTATTTTGGACTTAATTGCAAAATTACACAATTTTTGGATTATTTGGCCACTAATTTTCTGATATATTTTTGTAGGCAAGAAAGGATCCTGGACCTAGGGCATATTGGGTCAGACTTGAGTCGGATGTGAACCGGATCGGATTATCAAGCCTACGATTAATCCGGGTCGTCCGATTCAAAAGCGGCTAGATCTGAGCCATCCGGGACGATCTGAAGCAATCCGAGCTAGGGTTAGGGTTGATCAAGCTCTATGATCAAGATCTGAAAGTTTCATCCCAATCAGAGCTAAATCAACCGTTGGATCAAGCAAGGAGGGCTCTAGAGCGTTCATTCACAGATAGAGTTGATCTGGACCATCCGTTGCACATCTGGAGGATCCGAGCTACCACAAGGCAGATCCTGACCCCAGATCATCATCATAAAAGTTTGGCTTCAATCAGAGCAAGATCAGCCGTTGGATCTCCTCCGATCGATCTGAGCCGTCCATTGATTCCTATTTAATCAAAAACGCAGCTGCTTTCTCCGGGGTCGCGTCTTCTTCGCCGCAACGCAGTTCTTCAGCTGTTCTTAGTTTTCCTTCAATAGTTTCTTCATCTAAAGGGGCGCGACCCCTCAATTATCCTCTTAGATCGAGTGCTAGGTCATTGGCGAGCTCATCCGTGAAGTTCTAGCCTCAACTTGCCAAGAAACAGAGCTGAGTGAGGGTTTCCTCAGCTCTGCCATTTGTTTCTTTTTGATCGGTTGTGTTCCATCTTCATCCACCCGAGCAGTTCAGAGGGGTTCCCTGGAGTGTTTGGATCATCCACAAGCTGCAGCGCAATCGGACACAGCTGAATTGAAGGAATTCGAATGGAAAATTCATATTTGAGCAAGCTGAGTTTGAATGGATCGCTGATTGAGTATCTCCACTGAATTGTTGAGCTTGCGGGTTCGAGGCTCACCCTTGCGTGACGAACAAGGAGCACTTGAGCTTAGGGAGCGATTGGGGTTTAGTTTTCTGTAGTTAATTTCATGCTTTCGTAGCTGTAATTCGATTTCTGCAATTGTTCTGTTTGGCAGTTTCGTACAACAACTTAGTTCTATGTTTCTTCATTGTTTAGGTTAATTAGGATGCTAATCTTCAATGTCAGTAAGTTAGGAACTTGTTTAGATGACATTAGATTTAATATCAGCTTATTCTTAGTTAAATTGTTGCGTGCCAACTATTCTAGGCACTGATTGTTATCAAGACTAAGCCTATTTTTAAAGTATTATTGAGCTTGAAATCATCTCATTCACATTGGGTTTGTCCTGAATTGAATTTTCAATTTTACAATTAGGTTCAAGAAGCTAGTATTTGGTTTAGTCGAAACTGTCAAAATCTGTTTTGCTTCATTTGTTTTGGCATTAGGATTGCCTTTAGTGGAACTTTCCAAGTTGAACACAAGCTGTAGTGAACTCTTACATTTTAAATCAATTTAATTCCGAATTTTGCAACATTGCATTGGTTGATCTAGTTGTCCCTTGATTGATCCATTAAGTGCCGACTCCTTGTGTAGCTTCCTCAATTGAGTGGTTTTGCTTTTCATTGTTTCTTTTTCCACTTCTACTTGAAACCAAATCTGATTTTGTTTGAAACCCGAATTTCACAAACGACACCTAAATACAAGTTAGAATCACACAACGTCAACTAGCCCCGAGAAAAATACGACCTGTGGCCCCTATATTACATTTTCATACTTTTGATTGTAAAAAGGGTTTCCAGCATTTCATTCATTCATATTTAAATTTGATGAGCCCATACATTTCGTGACAACTTTAACATAGTATATTTGGGTCCGTCATCGACCGACCTAGCATTAATTGCTAGCCAACGGCTAGTTTCGGGGGTATACTAGTCGACTGCCCAGCGGCCAGTCGACTGGTCCGACGCTGCGAACTTTCTGTGAGTTTTGGCAATCGACTGCCCCTGGGCCAGTCGACTGCCCTGCCTCACAGCTCAGCTCTAGCCACTCCGGACCTTCTCCTTCACGTGTGCCTTCAGGTCTGCTCTCTTGGGTCGCCCCTTGAAGTCCTCTTCCTCTAGCTATCGTCCCTCGGATGCGTACGCAAGCCTTCCCTTGGCTTGCCTCCATGCCACCCTTCACATGTGCCCTTGAAGTCCACTTCCCGGCTTGCCCTTGGAGCTCTCCTCCCTCGACTCTCGTCCCTCGGTTATGTCCACCATGTGTGATTCTCCAAGTCCTGCAAACTCAATCACACATATCAAATACAACATAACACTCTAACTTTGAACATATTCGCCCACACATCAAAACCATGATCTTCCAATCATTTATGGGCCGATTGCCTCAATAATCTCCCCCTTTTTGATGTGTGGCAATATGTTTATGTTAGAGATAAACAACAATCACAATAGCAATAACAACATATAGCAATTGAAAAATCATGAGACATAGTAACCCTAAGAGGTAACCTCCCCCTTAACCTATGTCTCCCCCCATTTTCAATTCTAGTCACAATCCAAATTAAGTTTCCACTTAATAACATCAATATGTTAAAAATATAAGACTTATCAGAACCTAAGAGGAACCTCCCCCTTAATCCATGTCTTCTCCCAAATTTTAACCTTTCAAAGTCTAAGTTGGACAAAATACCTAAAATCATCCATTTTAAGTCAAAATTCTAACTTAAACCATCCATTCTCCCCCTTTGACACCATCAAAATGATTGCCTCAAGCAACCAAAACCCATGGCATCAAATGAAAGAATTTTCAATTTCTGAAATTTCTCACAGTGGCTGAAAACCTGCGTGCCAGTCGACTACTGGCGGGCCCGAAATATACTGTCACAAATGTGGGTCCATCAAATTTAAATATTTATAAATGAATGAAATGCTGGAAACCCTTTTACAATCAAAAGTATGAAAATGTAATATAGGGGCCACAGGTCATATTTTTCTCAGGGCTAGTTGACGTTGTGTGATTCGCGCTCGTATTTAGGTGTCGTTTGTGTTTTCAGGTTTCAAATCAAAATTGGGTTTTGGGTTGCAATCAAAAATGAAATCACAATGAGAATAAAGGAATTCAACTAAATGGGCTAAACAAAATTAATGCCACTAAGGACTCAATTATTGGTGAACTTAGTTAACTGATGCAAATGAGCATAAACTTGGAAAAATAAATTCAAATTCCAATGTGAGTCTACACTACAGGTTATGTTCAGTTTCACACCCATCTATTCCAAGTGCTCCACTTGATACAAAAAATATTCAGCCACTAAAACACTATTATGCAAAAATTGAAGCTTAAAATTCAAAACTGCTGATTGTGAAACAACTGAACTCGAACTCAACTCCACACTAGAAGACTTGTTGGATGTCAAGAATTTAAACTCAAAACTATTGAAATATCTGCTGAACTTCACTTAGCACAAAACCAGAAATGACTTAAACTTGATACACATGGGCTGAATCTTCAACTATTACTCATGTAGAATGCACAATTCTGAGTTTCAAGAAAAACCAATGAATATAGAAATGAATTTCCATTCAAAACCGAATCTCCACTTGGTACAACAGGCAGCAATAAAATCTGAAATGCAGGGAAGAACAAACTTAATGCCAAGCCTTTACTTGATACAAAAATTGCAGCAAAGGTAAAACTTGATACCAAGAGGAAGCTGATGTGCCAAAAATTTCTAGTAAATGCAACACTAGAAGCTATCAAATTCAGAAATGCAACTAGCCCTCATGCTTGAAAATGTAAGCTATCATTCGGATGAAACTGAAAGCTGAAGTTAGAAATTCAGAAATGAGGTAAAGAGCAGTGCAGAAATCAGAAAATGCAGAGACCTTACAGAATTTCAGACAACATTACAAATGCAGAACAAACATGCCAAGGCAAGCTAGATACGAATGCCTCATCCATTGTTCAGATAAGAAAATAGGGAAACTAAGATTACTTGACTCAAAATTCAAAAACTACAGCTGAATTAGCAGAACAGGAATCTGAAACGCAATGCAGAAAATAGAAACTTCTGATACAAACTGATACGCAAGCTGTAAGGCACAAATTAAACTGAAATCGAAGGCTATTGTTATCTTAACAAGCTCACTAACTAATCTACTTGCAAAATGGAACTTAACTACTGCAAAAACCATTCAAAACGAAATTATAGCTAATGAATATAAATCAGAAACAGAATCTAGATGCAGAAATGAAATTACAGCTGCAACAAAATGAAATCTAACTATCTAAGCTACTCCTCAATCTTCCCTATGCTGAAAATCTTCTTGGTTGTCAATCAAGAGCCGGCCTCGAACCCCTAAGCACAACAAATCAGTGGAAATCAGATTGGATTAGTGAACTCTGCTCAAACTGTGCAAGCTGGGAATTTCCAATCCAAACGCTTCGATCTCAGTTTGTTGAGTTTCGATGATGATCTGGAGAAGACCTGAGCTCACCTGAGAACCCCTACAAGTGGCTCAGGTCGTCGGAAATGGGTTATGCTGAGATTCCAATGCTCGGACCACAAAGCCACCGAAACCCTCAAATAGCTCTGTCCGGCGCGAATTCAAGCTGAATTCTCCAACAAAAATGACCTCCAAAGCCCCAGAAGATGATCTTGATGAAGAATTGAGGGGTCGCGCCCCTTGAATTGAAGAAAAATGACTGGAAAACGAAGAAGAACGATGAAGGCTACTGTAGCGGCGGAGACGCGACAGGGAAGAACTGGGCAGAGTTTTGCTTAAGTAATAACCAATGGACGGCTCAGATTGATCGGAGGAAATCCAACGACTGATCTTGGTCTGATTTGAGCCAAACTTTTATGATGATGATCTGGGGTCAGGATCTGCCTTGTGGTAGCTCGGATCCTCCAGATATGCAACGGATGGTCCAGATCAACTCTATCTGTGAATGGACGCTCTAGAGCCCTCCTTGCTTGATCCAACGGTTGATTGAGCTCTGATTGGAATGAAACCTTCAGATCTTGATCATAGAGCTTGATCAACCCTAACCCTAGCTCGGATTGCTTCAGATCGTCCCGGATGGCTCAGATCTAGCCGCTTTTGAATCGGACGACCCGGATTAATTGTAAGCTTGATAATTCGATCCGGTTCACATCCGACTCAAGTTTGACTCAGTATGCCCTAGGTCCAGGATCCTTTCATGCCTACAAAAATATATCAGCAAATTAGTGGCCAAATAATCCAAAAAATGTGTAAATTTACAATTAAGTCCAAAATAAGAGAAAATCCTAAAACCTAGGGTAAAATCACAATTAAGCAATAAAAACATAGGTCAAACATGGATTTTAACAATTAAAATAATCAATAAAATGGTGCTTATCAACTACCCATGGGGCAGTCGACTGATACGCCATCAGTCTGATATTTCAGCTTTTCTGTCGAATTTCAAAAACTCCCAGAAAATTCTAAAAAATTTCAAAAATTGTAAAACTTTACATACATGTTTGAAATATTATACTCTATCAGGGAAAAATATTAAACCATATAAAATTTTAAACATGCATGACTTTCGACAAAAATCCAAAATCTTTGAAAAACACTACATTTTGTATCAAACTTTGAAACCAATTTTGCAATTATATGAATTTTAAAAGCATGGCAAAGTATGTAAGACATAAAATGGTTTACAAAAGTTTAAAATGTCCAACTATGATCTTTGGGCAAAGTGTCCATTGATTAAACACTTGCCTTCCCCATAGTTGGTCTAGTTTTCATATTTTGATACTCTCAATGGTTCAACAATGTGCCACAAGCACAAGTGAGCCAAATGTATCACCCTAATGGATCAAGCACCCTTATTCAAAGCTAATATCCAAGTTCATCATATACTTCCACAAAACACATTCCAAGCCCTCTTCTTAAGGATGTGAACTCCGATTCCGGAAGAGGCTTGGTAAAGATATCGGCTAGGTTCGACTTGGATTCAACATAGTATAGTTCTATGTCTCCCCTTGCCACATGGTCTCTAATGAAGTGATGTTTCACTTCAATGTGTTTTGTTCTAGAATGGTGAACCGGATTTTTAGTTAGGTTGATTGTACTTACATTGTCACAGAAGACTTTGACCTTGGTGTAATGTAGTCAATAATCCTCTAAGGTGTGCATGATCCAAAGGAGTTGGGAAACACACCCACCCATTGCCACATATTCCGCTTCCGTTGTAGATAAGGCAACGCATGGTTGTTTCCTACTACTCCAACTAACTAAGGAAGACCCAAGAAATTGACACCCTCCACTTGTACTCTTCCTATCTAGCTTACACCCCGCGTAGTCCGAGTCGGTGTATCCAATTAGATCAACACTAGGGGTTCTAGGATACCAAAGTCCGACATTGAGGGTCCCTTTCACATACCTTAAGATCCTCTTAACTATAACCAAATGGGACTCTTTTGCACAAGATTGGTATCTTGCACACATACCTACCGCAAAAAGTATGTCGGGTCTACTAGCGGTTAGGTATAGGAGGCTACTAATCATGCTCCTATACTGTTTAGAGTCTACCATTTTCCCTTCACTGTCACTATTCATTTTCACATTGGTTCCTATGGGTGTAGATGCTACCTTAGCATTTTCTAAACCAAATTTCTTTAACATCTCCTTAGCATATTTGGTTTGAAAGACATGTGTACCTTCATTAGTTTGCTTAACTTGAAGGCCTAAGAAAAAGGTTAACTCTCCTACAAGACTCATCTCAAATTCATCTTCCATACACTTGATGAATTCTTGTAGAAAGTCATTATTTGTTGACCCAAAAATGATATCATCCACATAGACTTGGGCAACAAATATCTCCTTGTCCTTAGATTTTAGGAACAATGTAGGGTCAATTGTTCCTCTCCTAAACCCCTTAGACACTAGAAATGAAGAAAGCCTTTCATACCAAGCCCGGGGAGCTTGTTTCAATCTATATAAGACTTTTCTTAGTTTGAACACGTGTCTTGGAAAGTTAGGGTCCTCAAACCCAGGGGGTTGTTCTACATAAAGCTCTTCCTTAATGACCCCATTAAGGAATGTCGACTTCACATCCATTTGGTGGAGTGTGAAACCCATGTGAGCGGCATAGGCTAGTAGAATTCTAATTGACTCTAACCTAGCTATGGGGGCATAAGTCTCATCATAGTCTAGTCCCTCAACTTGGTTAAACCCCCTAGCTACCAATCTAGCCTTGTTCCTAGTGATTTTACCTTGGTCATCCAGTTTGTTCCTAAACACCCATCTAGTGGTTACAATAGTACAATCATTGGGCCTAGGAACCAACTCCCAAACTTCACTCCTCTCAAATTAATTTAGCTCTTCTTGCATGGCTAAAACCCAATCAACATCTCCCAAAGCTTCATCAATGGACTTAGGTTCTAATTGGGAGATTAGAGCTATTTGACTAGTTTGGTCCCTAAAATAGGACCTATTCCTTACACCTTGAGTGACATCAACCACAATTTGGTCAATAGGGTGATCATGGTGATGTCTCAAGGGTCGAGAGGTTGTAGGTTCATTTACTCCTTCATCCTCATCCTCTAGGGTACTTCTTACTCCCCCTTGATCATTGCCCTCCAAATGTAGGTCTTGAATTCTTTGGGCAAGGGGTTGGACCTCTTTTATATCCTTATCAATTGAGGCCTTCCTAGGGTAGGTACTACTTGTTTCATCAAATTTAACATTCGAGGACTCCTCAATCACCTTTGTCCTTTTGTTATACACTCTATAACCTCTACTATTTGATGAGTACCCTACTAGAATCCCTTCATCGGCTTTTGACTCAAATTTCCTTAGGTCATCTTTGGTATTTAAGATGTAGACTTTACATCCAAAGACTCTAAAATAATGGATTTGTGGTACCCTTCCATTCCACAGTTCAAAGGGTGTTTTTCCTAAAAATCTATGTACCAACACCCGATTTTGGATATAGCAAGCGGTGTTAACCGCTTCGGCCCAAAAATATCTAGGAAGGGAATATGCATTAAGCATAGTCCTAGCACCTTCTTGCAGGGCTCGGTTTCTTCTCTCAACTACCCCATTTTGTTGAGAAGTCCTTGGGCATGAAAACTCATGCTTGTACCCATTTTCAACACAAAATTGTGTGAAACTAGCGTTTTGGAACTCCCCACCATGGTCACTCCTAATTCGGTTTATTTTGATGTTCTTTTCATTTTCTACCCTTTTACTAAATTCTATGAAGATCTCTAGGGTATCATCCTTATGTTTCAAGAAATAGACCCATGTAAACCTAGAAAAATCATCTACTATTACTAAGCAATATTTGCTCCCTACAAGTGAGGGGGTACTATGGCAATCAAACAAGTCTATATGCAAAAGTTCTAAAGGTAAGGAAGTGGTGATTAGAGTTTTACCTTTGTGTGATGCTTTTGATTGCTTACCCTCTTAGCATGCATCACACAACTTGTTCTTTTCGTACTTGATCATTGGGAGCCCCTTCACCAACTCTTCCTTGGCCACTCTTACAATGCTTCTCATGTCGACATGTCCAAGTCTCCGGTGCCACAACCACCCTTCTTCTTCTTTAGACATGAGACACTTGACAACATTGTTAGTAGTATAAGATAGATCAAGATAATATAGATTTGCTTCTCTAAACCCTTCTATTATTATAGCATTTGATTCATTATGTCTAATGATGCATTTTCTAGCATGAAATTCTACTTGAAAATCGGCATCACATAATTGACTCACACTTAATAAATTAAACTTCATGTCTTTGATTAAAAGTATCTTATGAATTGAAATAGTGGGAGATACCTCAATTGTGCCCATACCAATAATCCTCAACTTTCCACTATTCCCAAAGGAGACCGTCCCTTCTCTTAGGTAGCTAATAGTGGTGAACTTGCTCACATCTCCGGTCATGTGTCTTGAGCATCCACTATCTACTATCCACATTGTTGGGGCTTCCTTCACCTTTACCTAAACAACATGGAAAACATACTCTTTTGGTACCCATATCTTTGATCCATAAGCATCATTTAGAAATCTCTTAGGTACACATGTCTTCTTTGTGGTTCCCCTAGCTCCTAGTCTCTTAGATGCACCAATCCTACCGGTAAGTGAAACAAAGGCTACCTCCTTGGTCTTAGGCCTATAACCCAACCCGGCTTTGTTGTATACAGCCCTTTGACTGTTAATGATCATATCTAAGTTACTAGATCCCACCTGGAATTTTCTAAGGGACTTTGTGAGGTCATCTACTTGTTTCCTTAATTCCTTATTTTCATTTTCAAGGCGTGAAACATGCGAAGAAGTAGAACTAGCATGCAAATCTTTAAGTCTAGTAGCTTCTACTCTAAGCATGGCAATTTGTTCTTTTAGATCCTTAACTTTACTTCTATTCTTAGCTAAGTCCATGTTCGTGCTAGAAATTATTTTCACTAAAGTAGAGGAGGGTAAGTGGTATACCTCACTTACCGAAGCTTCTGACTCTGATGATGAAGTGGAGGAGCTCTCATCTTCACTAGTTGAGCTTCGTTCATCATCCGATGAGTCCAAATGATCTTGTGCCATAAGAGCAAAGTGGGAGACTTACTCTTCTTCTTCCTCTGAGGATGAAGGTGTTGGATCGAGAGAAACGATAGAGGGGGGGTGAATATCATTAAACGCTTTTCGGATGAAATCTAGAGCAAGTATGCAGCAGAATAAAATCAATCGCGAACACAGGTAGTTTTACTTGGTTCGGAGCCTAGGTCGACTCCTACTCCAAGGCCCACGGTCGTTGACCATTTTCTGCGGGCAATTCTATAAGTGCGCAAAACGTTTACAGAGAGATATTACAAAAGCAGTATAGTAAACTTAAAAGTAACTCTTCTTTTACCGACGTCCGATGTAGATTGAATTTTCGGAGCAACGGGACATCGTCGGCGCTTGAGTCTCGAGTCGGGAGGTTTCCAGAGAAAAGCGCGGGAGCAGAAGAGCGTGATTGCGTTGAATGAATTGTTGTTCGAAGCCTTGGGGTCGAGGGCCTATTTATAGCCCCTGGGGGCGCCCGGGACGTCGGGGGCGCCCCCCACATGTCAGCTGATCCACTTCCATCTCGGTCAGCTCTGATCCCTTAAAACTCGGGATCAGGCTTTGACGGGGGCGCCCTCAACGCTGGGGGTGCCCGGGTTGACCGGGTCTCTTCTTATCCGTTGGCTTCGATGGGATCTGCTTCATTAGCTTCACCTGGGGGCGCCCGGACCATCCGGGGCGCCCGGGAGCACGGGGGTGCCCTGTCCATGAGCTGCAGACGCAGTTCCTTTACTTCAACTGTTTGTGTTCACCTTGGGGGCGCCCGGAACACTTCGGGTGCCCTACTCAGCCTTTGCCTCACTCCTTTGCGGCTCTCTGAGCTGTAGACACTCGTTCCATCGGTCCTGCACCCAGGGTTAGTCCAAAACAACATAAAACAATAAGATGTTAGTTTATACAGCCTTAGCTGTCTTGATTCTGACTTTGGGTCTCCAAAATGGAACCCTAGGTCGAACCGACGCCTACTGTTCCCTCGACGGGGAACGCGTCCTCACCTACTCCTCTCGGGAGGATGTACCTGATGCCAACCGGCTCCTCCGGTTGGACTTTTGCCTAGTGGTCCTTTGCCAGGTCTTGGATACCAAGCTGTCCTTCACCCGTTGCCTAGCATTCCTTCGCTAGGTCTTCAGTCCCAAGCTGTCCTTCGCCTGGTGCCTAGCAGTCCTTCGCTAGGGCTTTGTATCCTGGCATTCCTTCGCCAGGTGCCTAGTAGTCCTTCGCTAGGGCTTTGTATCCTGGCAGTCCTTTGCCAGGTGCCTAGCAGCCCTTTGCTAGGACTTTGTATCCTAGCATTCCTTCGCCAAGTGCCTAGCAGCCCTTCGCTAGGACTTTGTTTCCTGGCAGCCCTTCGCCAGGTGCCTAGCAGCCCTTCGCTAGGACTTTGTTTCCTGGCAGCCCTTCGCCAGGTGCCTAGTAGCCCTTCGCTAGGACTTTTCCTGCACACTTGAGTAACATTGTTAGATGACCAATAATACTTAACTTTGAACCTTTTGCCAATATCAAAACAAGGTTCGATATGGTGCTTCCTACACCAACAGAAGGATCATCCCAAGTTGCCTTGAGGTTGGTGGCACCCTTCTTCTTTCCCTTTGATCTCTTCTTGTCACTCTTCTTCTTCTCTTCCTTCTTGTCATCCCTTTTTTTCAGTTGAAGGCACTCATTCTTTATATGTCCCTCTTGATGGCAGTTGTAGCAAATTATGTCCTTGGCCTTACCCTTACCTTTGGCCCCTTTCCTAACATAGGACTTGTTAGATAAACTTTTAAATGCTCTACGAAATTTCCTTACCATTAAGGCCTCTTGGTCACTGTCCATAGAGGTGCTTGACTCCTTTGAATCCGATGAAGATGAGTAGACCACCTTCTTCTTCTCCTTCCTCCTCTTCTTCTCCTTTTCTGCAACAAAAGCAATACCTTCTCTTTGGCTGTAATGTTAGCTTGCTCGTGCAGTTCAAATTCACAAAATAAATCGTCTAATTTTACTAAAGATAAGTCCCTTAATACCTTGTAAGCATCAACCATGGATGCCCACAAGGTGGTTCTTAGGAATGCTTGTAAAACATACCTGACGATGTTCCAGTTTTCTATCTTCTCTCCAATCACATGGAGCTCATTTATCACTTCTTTCACCCTTCCATGTAGCTGGCTGACGGTTTCATTGCTCTTCATGGACAGGGATTGCAGTTGAGCCACTAGTAGGTCCTTCTTGGCTCTTCTGGACTCGTTGGACCCCTCGTTCAGTTCAACCAACTTGTCCCATAGTTCCTTGGCGCTCTTGAATGACCCCACCTTGTTCAGTTGCTCCTTCGAGAGCCCGCATTGCAATGTGGTAGTGGCCTTGGCATTAGACTGCGCCCTTTTCATCACCTCCTTCAACCATGATCTCATCGGTGTTGGGTCTCCTCTTTCATCGATGGGCGCCTCGAAGCCGTCTGCAATACTTATCCAATTTTCTATGTCATTCATAAGGTAGTATTGTATTCTACCTTTCCAGTAGGCGAAGTCATTCCCGTCGAAGAACGGAGGTCGTGCGATGGAGTATCCCTCTTGAAACGCCATTACAATTTGTTCTGGTTGATTGTTAGATCTTCCAAAATGCACTTCGCTCTAATACCAATTGATGGATCGATTTAGGCGTGCAGAGGGGGGGGGGGTGAATACACTTTTTCGGATCTCTACAGAATTGTTAGCGCAGCGGAAATAATATGTAAAAGAAACAGAAGCAATGCTAACACTTATCAGTTACTTGGTATCCACCCAGATAGGTGACTAGTCTAAGGATCCACGCCGCGAGCACCACTTTTCACTATCGAAAAGTCTCCTTGAGGTGGAGAAACCTTTACAGCAAGATCTTCCTCTTTACAGATGCAGAAATACAATAGAGGAAGCAAGAAACACTCTACAATTTAGCAGCACTTCGTTACTGTACGGAACCGTACCGTACACGTACAAAACGTACTCCTTTTATAGGTGAACAGGACAGATTCGCAATCTGTCCAGCCCGCACCAGTCGACTGCCCCTAGGGCAGTCGACTGGCCTAGCATTAATTGCTAGCCAACGGCTAGTTTCGGGGGTATACCAGTCGACTGCCCAGCGGCCAGTCGACTGGTCCGACGCTGCGAACTTTCTGTGAGTTTTGGCAGTCGACTGCCTCTGGGCCAGTCGACTGCCCTGCCTCACAGCTCACTCCAGCCACTCCGAACCTTCTCCTTCGCGTGTGCCTTCAGGTCTGTTCCCTTGGCTCGCCCCTTGAAGTCCCCTTCCTCTGGCTATCATCCCTCTGATACGTACGCAAGCCTTCCCTTGGCTTGCCTCCATGCCACCCTTCACGTGTGCCCTTGAAGTCCACTTCCCGGCTTGCCCTTGGAGCTCTCCTCCCTCGGCTCTCGTCCCTCGGATATGTCCACCATGTGTGATTCTCCAAGTCCTGCAAACTCAATCACACATATCAAATACAATATAACACTCTAACTTTGAACATATTCGCCCACACATCAAAACCATGATCTTCCAATCATTTAAGGGTCGATTGCCTCAACACACATGAGTCCCTTCATTCGTTTGTTTGACTTGTAATCCTGAAAAGAAAGTCAATTCTCCTACGAGACTCATCTCAAACTCATTTTCCATACATTTAATTAACTCATGGAGAAATTCATTGTTTGTTGACCCAAAAATAATACCATCAACATATACTTTGGCCACAAAATTGTACCTCACCTAAAACCCTTGAATACTAAGAATGATGAAAGCCTTTCATACCAAGCCCGGGGAGCTTGTTTCAATCCATACAAGACTTTTCTTAGTTTGTAGACATAACTAGGGTAGTTTGGGTTTTCAAATTCGGGTGGTTGCTCTACATACACCTCTTCCTTAATGACCCCATTTAGGAATGCTAACTTCACATCCATTTGGTGAAGTGTGAAACCCATGTGAACGACATATGCTAATAAGATCCTAATAGACTCTAATCTAGTTACGGGGGCATATGTCTCATCATACTCAAGACCCTCAACTTGATTAAACCCCCTTGCTACCAATCTAGCCTTGTTCCTAGTAATATTTCCTTGATCATCTAACTTGTTCCTAATGACCCATCTTGTGGTGACAATGGTACAATCATTGGCCCTAGGAACTAACTCCCACACTTCACTCCTTTCAAATTGATTCAACTCTTCTTGCATGGCTAGGACCCAATCCACATCACCTAATGCCTCATCAATAGATTTTGGTTCAAGTTGGGAAATCAAGGCAATTTAACTACTATGTTCCCTAAAGTAAGACCTAGTCATCACCCCTTGGGTGACATCCCCAACTATTTGGTCAACGGGGTGGTCTTGGTGGTGCCTTAAGTGCCTAGAGGTTATGAGCTCATTGACTACATGATGTTCATCCTCTAATGCACTTCTCTCTCCCCTTTGATCAATGCCCCCCAAATATAGGTCTTGAAGTTCTTGGGTAAGGGGTTGACTTTCTTCTATGTCCTTATCAATAGAAGATTTCCTAGGGTAAGTGTTAGTTGACTCATCAAAATCCACATTGGATGACTCCTCAATTACCTTAGTCCTTTTGTTATACAATCTATATCCCCTACTAGTGGATGAATATCCAACCAAAATCCCTTCATCTGCCTTAGATTCAAATTTCCTCAAATCATCCTTGGTGTTTAAAATGTAGACCTTACACCCAAAAGCTCTAAAATAGTGAATTTGTGGAATTCTCTCATTCCACAATTCAAATGGAGTTTTCCCTAAAAACCTATGAATTAAGACCCGCTTTTGGATGTAACAAATGGTATTTACCGCTTCGACCCAAAAGTAGCTAGGTAGAGAATAGGTATTAAGCATGGTCCTAGCGGCTTCTTGTAATACCCTATTTCTTCTTTCTATCACACCATTTTGTTGAGGGGTTCTTGGACATGAAAATTTATGTTTGTACCCATTTTCTAAACAAAATTGTGAGAAGTTTGAATTTTCAAACTCCCCACCATGGTCACTCCTAATTCGGTTGATCTTGAGGTGTTTCTCATTTTCAACCCGTTTACTAAATCCTACAAATATTTCAAAAGTATCATCCTTATGTTTCATGAAATACACCCATGTATATCTAGAAAAGTCATCTACAATTACCAAACAATATTTACTTCCAATTATTGAAGTTGTATTATGGCAATCAAACAAATCCAAATGCAATAATTCTAAAGGTAAAGAGGTGCTAGTTAAGGTTTTACCATTGTGTGATGATTTAGATTGCTTACCCTCTTGGCACGCATCACACATCTTGTTCTTTTGATACTTGATCATTGGAAGCCCCTTCAACAACTCCATCTTGGCAACTCTTGCAATGTTCTTCATATTAATGTGCCCAAGCCGCCGATGCCACAACTATCATTCTTCTTCTTTGGATATGAAACACTTAGGAGAAATGTTAGAAGCATAAGAAATATTAAGATAGTAAAGGTTTGCTTCTCTATATCCTTCTAACATGATATTTTCGGACCCATTTTGTCTAATTAAACATTTCTTAGCATGGAACTTAACCCTATACCCGACATCACAAAGTTGACTCACACTAAGCAAATTATCTCCATATCCTTAATCAAAAGAACTTTATGAATTGTGATTGTAGGAGATACCTCAATGTTGCCCTTACCAATTATTTTGAGTTTCCCACTATTTCCGAATGACACGGTTCCTTCTCTTAGATAGCTAATGGTGGTGAATTTGCTTACATCCCCGGTCATATGCCTTGAACACCCGCTATCCACTATCTACATTTTTGAGGCTTCCTTCACCTTCACCTAAACAACACTGAAAACACAAGCTTTTGGTATCCAAATGTTAGATCCATAAACATCATTTAAATATTTTTTAGGTACCCATGCCTTCTTTACATTTCCCTTAACACCTTGCTTCCTAGAGGCACCCTTCCTACCCATAAGTGAAACAAATGCCACCTCCTTGATTTTGGGTCTATAACCTATCCCAGTTTTGTTATATACGGCTCTTTGGCTATTGATGATCATGTCAAGGCTTCTAGAGCCAACTTGGAACTTTCCAAGAGCCTTGGTGAGGTCTTCTACCTTTTCCCTTAGCTCCTTATTTTCCTTTTCTAAACATGAATCATGTGAAACGGAAGAGGAAACATGCACATTGTCCTTAAGTTTCATGGATTCTAATTTTAACATGCAAACTTCATTTTTTTAATTTCTTAACGTTCTTTCTAGCCTTAGCCAAATCATCATTTATGCTAGTAATAATTTTAACAATAGTAGAGGTGGGTAAGTTATATACCTCACTTACCGACACATCGGATTCCGATGATGAGCCTTCACCTTCACTTGAGCTTCCTTGTTCATCATCACTCGAACTCCTTTCATCTTCGGATGACTCCAAGTTGTCCACTCCCATCAATGCAAAGTGTGACACATGATCTTCTTCTTCCTCCGACGATGATGAATCATCCCAAGTGGCCTTTAAACTTGTGACCTTCTTCCCTTTTCCTTGGATTTCTTCCTCTCACTCTTCTTGCTTTCTTCCTTCTTTTCCTCCCTTTTGTTTAATTGTGGGCACTCATTCTTCATGTGTCCCTCTTGATGGAATTATAGCAAATAATTTCCTTTCCCTTGCTCTTACTCTTTGAACCTTTCCTACCATAAGACTTGTTAGAAAAACTTTTAAAAGCTCTTCGCATTTTCCTTACCATGTAGGCTTCTTGGTCGTTATCCATTGAAGTGCTTGACTCTTCTGAGTCGGATGATGATGAGTAGACGACCTTCTTTTTCTCCTTCTTCTTTTTCCTTTCCTTTTCTACAATAAAAGCTACATCTTTCTCTTTGGTAGAAATGTTAGCTTGCTCATGTAATTCGAATTCACAAAATAAGTCATCTAATTTAACCAAAGAAAGATCCCTAGATACTTTGTAAGCATCAACCATGGATGCCCACAAAGTAGTTCTAGGGAAAGATTGTAGTACGTACCTTACAATATCCCTATTTTCAATCTTCTCACCAATGACATGAAGTTCATTGATAATTTCTTTGACCCTTCCATGTAGTTGACTTACCGTTTCATTTGCTTTCATTGTGAGTGATTATAGTTGTGCTACCAAGATGTCCTTCTTGGCCCTCCATGTAACACCCCAAAATTTCTCCCATATGAAATATGATGAATTCATGAAACATTTTTATGAAATGTTATGATGGGCTTGGTTTAATGGGCTTTGATATGGATTAGTGCAAAATGTGATAAAAAGAAAGTGTAGAAATGAGGAAGCAAGGATCGAACCTTGAACCTCCTAGTTGCACTAATCATGTCATAACCAATGCACCAAGCAATGTTTACTATTGAGAGAATAAGAAACATTCTTGTTAAAGCTAGGGAAGTGAAGAGACATGTCCCTTCATGAGAAAAGTATAAATAAGAGAGGGAGAGGTTGGAATAACTTCCTCTCTTCTTCTTCCTCACTCTCCCCATTCCAAAACCGAGACACCCTCTTCCCCTTCTCCCTTTTTCATTTTTGAAAAACACACCCTAGGGTTCTAACCCTAGGGAATTGGAAGGAAGAAGATCACATCTAAGGATCTTGCCCTCTACTAGGGCCAAGGGTTCTAGAGAAACTTTAGCAAAGGAAACTCTCACTCTTACTTCAACCAAGGGTACCCTAAAGATTTAGAGAAGGTGAAATTCAAGCGAAAGGATGTAAGTATCCCCTCGCTTGCAGTGTAATTGTTGTGTATGAATTCCTTCTTCTTGTAGTTTTCGAAAATGGAGGTTTTACCCTTGTGTAAGTTTCGGCCAACACCCAAAGAGGAGGCTTTGGTTACTTCTTGATGCATGAGGAGAACCCTTGGGACTTAGGGTATACCTATATGTTGATTTCCTTCAAGTTGTGATAACAAAAATTAGGGTTTGCACCCCCTACAAGTTTCGGCCATGGATGGGAAAAACTAAGGTTTAGAGTTGTATGATTTCCTATGATATATCCATGCTTAGTAGTGTAGACAAAGTGTTTGTGTAAATGTTTGTGTGAAAGTTGCTTTCAAAAACCTTAGTTTCCCCTACCCTTGACTTTCGGCCAACCCTAGAAGAATTAGGGTTTTGGGTTGCATAATTATCCTATGATGTAATTTATGCTTAATAAGTGGCATGATGTGTACGTGAGGTGTTTGTGTAAATGCTTGTGTGAATGTTGATTTCAAAAACCTTAATTTCCCCTACCCTACACCATTCGGCCAACACCCTAAAGTTAGGGTTTGTGAAGGTTAAACTACCCTATAGGATATGCTTATGTTTGGGGATAATGATATGTATATGCATGTGATGTTTAAATGGAATGTTTGATTGGAAACTTAATTTTTCCCTAGTACGTGATATTCGGCCAAAGCATGGAACATTAGGTTTGTGAAGGTTGATTACCCTATGATGTCTGCTATGCTTAGTATGATACATGATGTATATATATATGATACTGGTATGGGATGTTTGATGTCAAAAACCTAAGCTACCTCTACCTTTGACTTTCGGCCAAAACCTTAGGTTTAGGGTTAAGAAGAACTCGGTTAACTCATGAAGCATGCTACCACTTCCTATGACATGAATATGATTTATGTGACCAATCTTGTCATATATAAAGTAGGTTAACTGGTTGAAATATAATATATGTATGAGCATGTTTATAGCCCATGGGGCACCCTCTATGAATTGCATGTGATATGTATGATAAAATGCTTGAAAGGATACTCCACTAAGTATGGGATCAAGAGCACCCCTTATGTTGTGTGGTGTGTCCCTGTGGGATCATGAGCACCCTTGAAGAGTGGTGTGTCCCTTAAGAGTGGATTTGGAGTACTCCTTAGCATATATGTAAAGATATGATAAGTATTTTATATTGTAAGTTGTGTACCCGACTCGGAAGGGGGTCGTTAAACAAATCCGGGGTGCATGTTAACGTAAGGTCATGGCTCCGGTAGGACGAAAGGGTCCTGCTCTAATTGGTTGGTGGCTCGCTACCCCAATTCATTAGGGAACGCGCATTATGTGGTACACAACTGGGCCCTATATGATATGGATGTATTTTTAAGTAATACCTTTATGGAATTGTTTTGAAAAACATTGATGATATGTGAAGGGCATGCTTAAGATACTTTATGCTGCATGCTTAGAAACTTTGATGTTTAGTATGCTATGATAAACTCATGCTTATGATTTATTATGTGTACATGTTGTATGCTTTCGTATGGATTTTGCGAGTAGGACAGGATCCTTACTAAGCATTTGCACTTACTAGTTTATGTGTTGTCTTATGCTGCAGATAAGGGTAAGGAACACTTAAACTAAAGGAAGAGGCAGGAGGGCTAAAGATGTGTGGGGTGGTGGCTCGGGAAAGAATGATTCTATATCTACTTTACTATGCTTATGATGATGTTTGCTTCAACAAAGAATGTTAGTGAATGTTAGGATAACTCTTTATTAAGATATTTCAAATGATGACTAGTATGCTTAGCACTGGTAAATATCTCTTCATAGTTTTAATCAAGCATGCTCAGTACTTGATCCTTGCATTGTTGGTTTTAAATTTTATGCTAGTAAAAAAATATATATATTATTATATGATTGATTGTACGTAACCCCGCCCCGAGAGTAGATATAAGGGCGGGCGTTACACTCCATGACTCATTTGACCCTTCATTGAGTTCGATAAGCTTCTCCCAAAGTTCCTTCGCGGTTTTGAATGACCCCACCTTGTTTAGTTGCTCTTTTGATAACCTGCATTGACGCGTTGTGGTGGCCTTTGCATTGACTTGAGCCTTTCTCATGATTTCTTTTGACCAATTTCTCATAGGAAGAGGCTCTCCTCCTTCGCTCCTTGGAACTTCGAATCCTTCTACAACACTCAACCAATTTTCAATGTCATTCATGAGGTAATACTTCATCCTACCTTTCCAATAGGTGAAGTCATTGCTATCGAAGAATGGTGGCCTTGCGGTACTATAGCCCTCTTGAAACACCATTCTTTGATGCTCCGGTCGACGGTGAGTTCTCCCGAAACGAACTGGCTCTGATACCACTTGTTAGATCGTGGCGCCCAACTAGAGAAGGGGGGGGTGAATAGTTGCTTTCGATTTTTCTCTACAAAAATTGTTAGACAAACACAAATAAAAATAATAAGAACAATGCTAACACCTTCGTATACTTGGTATCCACCTCAGAGAGGTGACTAATCCAAGGATCCACACGTGTGCACAACCTCCACTATGAAAAACCTCCTTCAAGGTGGAGAAAACCTTTACAAGGTTATCCTCTTCCTCTTTACAAGATGGAATTTAGAATGAGAGGAAGAGCTAAGGACTTTTAGCACAAACAGCACCCAGGTACCCTCAAGAACCATACATTTGACGTGCCAAAAAGTCACCCTTTAAATTGGGTAAAGGACAACTCCAAAAGCTACCCAGCCCAATACCAGTCGACTACCCCCGCCTTAATAGCTAGCCAATGGCTAGTTTTCGGAGTTACTAGTCGACTGCCCCTGGGACAGTCGACTGATGTTACTGTGAGTTTCGAGTCTCTTATTGGCAGTCGACTGGTTCATTCCCAGTCAACTACCCAGCTTACAAAAGCACTCCTCCTCACTTCGACGATCCTCCTTCACGTGTGCCTTCAAGCATACTCCCTTGGCTTGCCCCTTGAAGTCCTCTTCCTCCGGCTATCGTCCCTTGGATGCGCACACAAGCCCTCGGCTTGCCTCCATGCCACCCTTCATGTGTGCCCTTTGAAGTCCACTTCTCAGCTTGCCCTTAGAGTTCTCTTCCCTCGGCTCTCGTCCCTCGGATGTGTCCTCCATGTGTGACCTACCAAGTCCTACAAGACTCATTCACACATATTAAAACAATATAACACCCTAACATTAACCATATTGACACACACATCAAAATCATGATCTTCCCGATCATACTTGGGTCGATTGCCCCCAACACTCTACATGTTCTAGGGCTATAAAGTAGATGTGATATGTATTTGATGTAAACTCCATGGTTTGTGTAATGTCCTTGGATTGATGACATGGTTTGAAACATATCTTGTTTGATTTAATACTTCAATAAATGTTTTACTCTTATTTGCTATGAGTTTATGCTTATTATTGTTTGATTGAATGGATTATGGGGATCAATGTCCATTTAGGCTGAGATGCTCAAGGTTGTATGCCTGGGGAGCCCTCTATGACAAGGGTATCCTTTTAATTGGACAACCTTGAACACTCTCTAGACTTGGACATTGTGTCCACGCAAGGATATATCTAACCCTAACTTAATGGGTCGCTCTTAATCCAGTGTTATGAAATGAATTGTGTAACTTAGGATATTATGACCGAGGAACCCTAGTGACAAGGGAAATCTTTTAACCGGACATCCTCAGTTATCTTGCCTATCTAATGACACTGGATAGTCAATAGGGAGGCACTCCGGTGTGAAGTTGCAACGCACACCGATAATCTAGTTGGACTACCTATGATCCCAAACCATAGAGACCAAGGCATTATCAACCCATGGAACGTCAAAGTCCATCATGTGGAAACCTATGCCCTAGGACATTCTCCTATCATTGCCATTTCTCCTCAAGAGCTTAGATTTCCTCTTTTCTCTTCTCTACTCTTTCTCTCCCTCTTGTTGGTGCCGGAAGCACCCAATCGAACCTGGGTTTTGATAATGACAAATGGTTCAAAGTTAAGGTTAAGGTGTTATCTAATGAATCTGTTAAGTGTGCAGGAAAGTCCTAGGTAAGCTAGGCACGAAGTCTTAACCTGCAGGGTTGAGCAATAAGTCCTGGTCATGGATTGGGCACCGAAGTCCTGATCCAAAAGATCAGGCAAAAGTCTTAGCCGAGCTGGAGCTGCGGATAGAACTACAGATGGGTCGAGGAATGGACGTCTTGAGATCCAGCAGTCCCGGAGGCCTAGCAAAAGTCCAACCCGAGGAGCCGGTTGGCGAAAGGTAACTTCTCTAGAGTGGAGTAGGTTAGGACGCGTTCCCCGGAAGAGGAAACAGTAGGTGTCGATTCAACCTAGGGTTCCATTTGGAAATCCAAAGTTAGAACCAAGACAGCGCAGACTGTTATTTATACTTGATTTTTTATTATTACTGTTGTTCTGGAACTAACCCTGGTTGTAGGAGCAAGAGGTTCAAGTTTCTGCATCCTAGATGCCTGAGATGACTCAGGTGCCCAAGAACACAGGCGTCTGTGTTGATACAGGCACCCCAGATGGGGTGTTTTCTTGTGGCTATGAAAATTGAGCTGGCAGGTTGCCACGTCAGCTTGGGAGGTGCCCATGAGCAGTCAGGCGCCCTAGATGTCCCAGGTGCCCTGGAAAGGGGATAAATGTTGGCCGAGTCTGTGGATGAGGATGCGCACAAATCGGTGACATGGCAGGCGCCCTGGACAGCAGTATAAAAGGGGGTTCACCCCCTGCTTCTGAACAACACTTCTTCCAACACAAGCACTCAAACGCTCCGTGCAGATCTCCCGTGCTCGAGTTCCAAGCGCTAACAATGCTCAAGATTGATGACCTGCTGCTCTATTCTTCAAATTACTTTTCGATCGTCGGTATATTTCTTTTAAGTTATTTAAATTCTATATTCGTGATTTAAGTTTGTACACCTTTTTCCGAAATATAGAATTGCCCACGAAAATGGTCAAGGATCGTGGGCCTTGGAGTATGAGCCGTTATAGACTCCGAACCAAGTAAAAAGAAAACGAGTTAGCATTGCTTTAATTTTTTTGCTGCGCAATATTCTTACTTATCCGAAATTTTATCAATATTCACCCCCTCTATCGATTTTAAACAATCCCACAAGTAGTATCAGAGCGGGTGGCTCAAATTTGGTGTAACCACTAATTGAGCAAATTTTCAGATTTCTTTTTCGTTCGTAAAATTTCTATCGTTCGTGAATTTCTCGTGATTCGAGGTTGGTGCAACACCACTCGATTTTATTATTTTTCTACTGCACTGCTAATCCAAGACTCAGTCTTGGAACATAGTTTTTTCTGTAATTTTTAGATTAAAAATTTCTATGGCCATGCAAGAAGGCTACAGCACCGCGAGACCACCACTCTTCTCAGGAGAAGATTTCTCCAATTGGAAGAAAAGGATGCAGGTCCACCTGAAAACTCAGGTGAACATGTGGATCATCATCCAGTCCGGACTGGAGATCCCTAAAAATGCACAAGGTGAAGTGCAAGGATACTCAGAGTGGGATGCGCCACTCAAAAAGAAGATCGAAGTAGATGCCAAAGCCACGCAGACACTTCAATGTGGCTTAACCAAGGAAGAACTCAACCGCGTCGGCCCCTTCAGAAGTGCAAAGGAGCTTTGGAACAAGTTGATCGAGCTACACGAGGGTACGTCGGATACGTGGATCAGCAAACGCGATCTTCTACTCAACAAGTTGTACACCATCAAGATGCAGGATGGGGAAATCGCAGCATAACTCCATGCAAGGATCCAGGAGTTGATGAATGGACTACACACTATAGGTCATAAAGTGGAAAACCGTGACCTAATAAGGTACACTCTGAACTCGTTCCCAAGGAACTCATTTTGGGCATCTATGGTAGATGCTTACAAGGTTTCTAGGAACCTATCAGATATAAAACTTGATGAATTGTTTTCCGAATTAGAATTACATGAACAAACTAATACTGCACAGTTCGAGAAAAGAATAGCTTTATTTGCAAGTAAAACTCAAGGAAAACCAAAGAAGAAAAAGTTACAATTGATACCCGAGTCAGATTTCGATTCAGAATCCGACGATGACGGAATCGATTATCCAGAACTGGTCCGGATGGCTCACAACTATTACAAGTTGCTGAAGAAGCAAAAGCAAAAGAAGAAGACTGCACCAAAGAAGGACGATCTAGCTGAACCTTCCACAAGCAATACGAAGAGGGACGTAACCTGTTACGGGTGCAACAAGAAGGGTCACTTCAAATCGGAGGGTCCTAACTTGAACGAAAACAAGAAAATTTGGAGGAAGAAGGCACTTCAAGCCACGTGAAACGAATCATCTTCGGAAGATGAAGAAGAGGCCCCGCACTCCAATCTTCTCGCATTGACCACCTCAGAAGATCTCGACTCCGAATCTGAATCGGAACCGGAAGAAGACGTCGGCACCGGAAAGCTATCGATCTCGGAGGACGGATGAATCACAGTAAGAGGTTATCCCGAATCGTAGTTTTACGATTTAATTTTATATCTATCTCGCAAGTTGGTGAATGCTAACGTTCAGGTTGAAACCCTCCGACAGGAAGTCAAAATCCTGAAAGAGGAAGTCAACTCGAATTCCTCAACTGAGTTAGTTCAAGAAGGAAACTCAACTCAAGTTCAAAAGTTTGTGGAAGAGAATTCCTCCTTGAAAACTCAAGTCAGGAACTCAGAGTTGCATTAGAATGGTTCACTTCGGGTTCCAAGAATCTTGACATGATTCTTGGAAAACAGAAGTCAGTTCTAAATCGATTCGGACATGGCTATCGAAACAACTCACGATACAGATCTTACTACTCTGTATTGAACCAAACTAGAACCCGAGTCCAAGCATGGGTCTCTAAGCAGAGTTTGAACAAACAAGTTGTACCAAAGCAATAGTGGATCCCCAAGGACAAGATTCACATCTTGCCTAGCCCATATCGAGGCTTTAGTCCAGGGGGAGCCAATATAAAAACCATTTTTGTACTTAGATGAATTTCTTTGAATTATTGCTTGATGTTTGTTTTTCTTTTTTTGCAATATTATCCTGCTTAGACTTAGGAATGGTTAGTTAAGGATCAGATTGTTGGTGCCGGAAGCGGCAAAGCCAAACCTGTGTTTTGATAATGGCAAAGGGTTCAAAAGTTAAGGTTTTATTGTGATCTAACAATGCTACTCGAGTGTGCAGGAAAAGTCCTAGGTACACTAGGCACGAAATCCTGGTTCTAAGAATTGGTCACTAAGTCTTGGTCATGGAATGGGCACCGAAGACCTGATGAGTGAAGCTGGGCAATAAGTCTTGGTCGTGGACTGGGCATCGAAGACTTGGAGAGTAAAGCTGGGCAATAAGTCCTGGTCGCGGACTGGGCATGAAGACCTGATCCGGGGGATTGGGCAAAAGTCCAAACAGAGGAGCCGATTGGCAAAAAGGTAAACTCTCCTGAGAGGAGTAGGTGAGGACGCGTTCCCCGTAGGAGGGAACATTAGGTGTCGGTTCGATCTAGGGTTCCATTTGGGATGCCCAATGTCAGAACCAAGATAGCTCAGGCTGTTAATCATGCTTAAATGATATTATATTGTTTATTATTTGTGTTTTGGAACTAAACCTGGTTGCAGGAATGAAGGGTGAATGTTTTCTGCTCCCAGGCACCTCAATGAAGGCATGCGCTTGTTTGATCAGGCGCCCCAGACAGGGTTGATTCTAAGCCACTCGAAGCAAGCTGTCACATCATCAAGTGAGTCACCTGTGTTCATACAGGCGCCCCGGTCAGCTCAGGCACCCCAGTTGAAGGGATAAGCACTGGCCAAGTCTGCGGATTGAGTTTCGCACAGAATAGGCCACGTGTCAGGCGCCCCCTTCAATAGAGGCGCCCCAGCGACCACTATATAAAGGGGTTCACCCCCTTGGCTTCAGAGACAACTTCTTTCTACGCATTGTTTCAAGCGCTCTTCTCCAAACGCTCCGTGATCAAGACTCAAGTGCCAACGACGACCCGCATCTACGACATTCTAATCTTCCGATCATCGGTATAATTTTCGTTTAAGTGTTGTATATTAAATTCTGTATTTGTACTCAAGTTGTAACAATTTTATGCAATATAGAATTGCCCGTTGTAAACGGTCAAGGACCGTGGGCCTTGGAGTAGGAGCCGACTGTGACTCCGAACCAAGTAAAAACAAACATGTTAGCATTGTTTTGCTTTTCCGCTGCGCAAACTACTCTAAGTTTTTCCGAAAAATTATCGATCGATATTCACCCCCCCTCTATCGATTCTAAACGATCCCTCAAGTGGTATTAGAGCGGGTGGTTCAAATCTGGTGCAACCACCAGTTGAGCATTTTTTTCGAATTTTCAAATTTTAAATATTTTTTTGTATTTTTCTCGTTAATCGAGGTTGGTGCAATACCACTCGATTTTTTTTTCTTATTGCAATTTTTCTTCTCTGCCGCACTACTAATCCAAGACTAAGACTTGGAGAAAGTTTCTCTGTGATAAATATTTTACAGGTTAAAATTCAAATGATCATGCAAGAAGGGTACAACACCGCCAGACCACCTCTCATCAGTGGAGAAGATTTCTCCTACTGGAAGAGTAGGATGGAGGTCCACCTGAAAACTCAAGTGGACATGTGGATTATCATCCAGTCCGGACTAGAGATAGTCAAAAATGCACAAGGCGTGGTTCAATACTACACTGAGTGGGATGGTCCACTCAAGAAGAAGATCGAGGCAGATGCAAAAGCTACCCAAACCTTACAATGCGGCCTGACGAAAGAAGAGCTGAACCATGTCAGACCCTTCAGCAGTGCAAAGGAGCTCTAGAACAAGCTGATTGAGCTATATGAAGGTACGTCTGACACGTGAATCAACAAAAGGGATATGTTGCTCAACAGACTCTACACGATAAAGATGCACGACGTGGAAACTGCAGCACAGCTCCACGCAAGGATCCAAGAGCTGATGAATGGGCTGAATACTATAGGTTACAAGGTCAAAAATCGTGACCTAATCAGGTATACCTTAAACTCATTCCCGAGAAACTCACTGTGGGCATCTATGGTGGATGCCTACAAGGTTTCCACGAATTTATCTAAAATAAAATTAGATGAATTATTTTCTGAGTTAGAATTACATGAACAGACTAATACTACATTGGTCGAGAAGGGTATTGCGTTTGTTGGAGGTAAAACTCAGGGAAGAACTCAGAAAAAGAAGAGTCAACCAGTACTCGAGTCTGACTCAGACTCGGAATCTAACGACAATGAAGAGGATCATCCAAAACTGGTACGGCTAGCTCGTGACTACTAAAAAGAGCTCAAAAACCAAATGAACAAGAGGAAGTCAAGCCGGAAAAAGGAAGATCCATCGAAACCCTCGACGAGCCAGAAGAGCAAGGGCAACATCACCTGCTACGAGTGCAACAAGAAGGGACACTTCAGATCAGAGTGCCCCAACCTAAATGAAAACAAGAAGGCCCGAAAGAAGAAGGCGCTTTAAGCCACATGGGATGAGTCTTCCTCCGAATAAGAAGAAGAAGCTCCGCACTTGATCCTACTCGCCTTGACCACCTCGGAGGACATCGACTCTGGAATAGAATCGGAACCAGAGGAGGACGTCAGCACCGGAAAGCTCTCAAGGCGTCAAAACTTCGGAACCAATTTAGTGCCGGAAGCACCAAAGTCAAACTTGTGTTTTGATAATGGCAAAGGGTTCAGAAGATATGGTTTTATTGTGATCTAACAATGCTACTCGAGTGTGCAGGAAAAGTCCTAGGTACATTAGGCATGAAGTCCTGATTCTAAGAATTGGACACTAAGTCCTGGTCATGGACTGGGCACCGAAGGCCTGGTGAGTGAAGCTGGGCAATAAGTCCTGGTCGTGGACGGGGCACCGAAGACTTGGTGAGTGAAGCTGGGCAATAAGTCCTAGTCGCGGACTGGGCATGAAGACCTGATCCAGGGGATTGGGCAAAAGTCCAACCGGAGGAGCCGGTTGGCAAAAAGGTAAACTCTACTGAGAGGAGTAGGTGAGGACGCGTTCCCCGTAGGAGGGAACATTAGGCGTCGGTTCGACCTAGGATTCCATTTGGGAAGCCCAAAGTCAAAACCAAGACAGCTCAGGCTGTTAATCATGCTTAAATGATATTATATTATTTATTATTTGTGTTTTGGAACTAACCCTGGTTGCAGGAACGAAGGGTGAAAGTTTTCTGCTCCCAGGCGCCTGTGTTGATACAAGCGCCCCAGACAGGGTTGATTCCAAGCCACTCGAAGCAAGCTACCACATCATCAAGTGAGGCACCTGTGTTCATACAGGCGCCCTAGTCAGCTCAGGTGCCCCAGTTGAAGGCATAAGCGCTGGCCAAGTCTGCGGATTGAGTTTCACGCAGAATGGGCCACATGTCAGGCACCCCTTCAACACAGGCGCCCCAGCGACCACTATATAAAGGGGTTCACCCCCTTGGCTTCAGAGACAAGTTCTTTCTACGCATTTTTTCAAGTGCTCTGCTCCAAACGCTCCATGATCAAGACTCAAGCGCCAACGATGACCCGTGGCTTCGACATTCTAATTTTTCGGTCGTCGGTATAATTTTTGTTTAAGTGTTGTATTTTAAATTCTATATTTGTACTCAAGTTGTAACAATTTTACGCAATATAGAATTGCCCATCGTAAACGGTTAAGGACCGTGGGCCTTGGAGTAGGAGCTGATTGCGACTCCGAACCAAGTAAAAACAAACGTGTTAGCGTTGTTTTGCTTTTCCGCTGCACAAACTACTCTAAGTTTTTCTGAAAAATTATCGATCGATATTCACCCCCCCTCTATCGATTCTAAATGATCCCACACAGACTTAATTGAAACTTGAACAACATAGTATTAGGATGAGGTGAGATGATAGTACGTTAGGGAAGTCTGTCTAAGGAGTTAGGTAAGGTACGGCGTACCCTATTTGGTCTATTTAGTCCGGTGGAACTAGCCGAAGCTACCTCTCCAAATCCTAAGCTAGTTAGACCAGAGTGTCTCAAAAAGTAATTTCAAAATGATCTTTCTTTAGAAGGCTTTGTCTAGGAAAGGCTTCCCAAATGCTTTGTCTAGGAAAGGCTTTGACTAGGCCACATTTATACCAAATTGGTTCCGAAGTTTGACTTCGGCACCACATTCATACCCGTAGTACCCAAATATTTTTTGACTCAATTAGAAGAATCTAACCTCTGGTATAGGAGACTAGGCCACATTCATACCAAATTGATTTCAAAAGTAACTCAACTTGGATTAATTAAAGGTG
Source organism: Boesenbergia rotunda (assembly GCA_024364735.1). Taxonomy (NCBI): domain Eukaryota; kingdom Viridiplantae; phylum Streptophyta; class Magnoliopsida; order Zingiberales; family Zingiberaceae; genus Boesenbergia; species Boesenbergia rotunda. Next base: position 306,705 of record JAGFNQ010001501.1, read on the forward strand.
TACCTAAAATCAAGAACTTTGACAATACAATTTGTAATTCGTGTCAACAAGGCAAACAAACTAAGTCAGCTCATAAACCAACCCAATTAGACTTAACCCAAACCACACTTAAAGCTCCTACACCTTGACTTATTTGATTCACATGGAGCCAAGTCACTAAGCGGGAAGTACTACTTAGTAATCATCGACGATTACTATAGATTCACCTGGGATAGGTTCCTAAAAACTATGGATGAAACCTTTAATTCATTTAATAACTTATACAAAATTATTGAAAATCAAAATGATACAAAAATTAAAAGACTTAGGTGTAACGACCCGGAAAATTTTTCAATATTTTCTTTAAAATATTGATCATGTCTAGATAGTTTCCGAGGAACCTAGGGATACTAGTATGAACTTTAGACTAGTAATCCATGATTTCCCCATTTAAATAGAAAAGCTAAGTACTAATGGACCTTATATGGACTTTTCTAGTACCATGGTTATAGGTGGATTCTAGGTAGAATTTAATATAAATATAAATAGAATTTTAATTAGGAATATTAGCAGGATTATGGGTGGGTCTTAGGGGAATTTTTGAAAATATAAAAAATAAAATAAAAAATAAAAAAAAATAAAGTGCATGCACCAAGGATTGAACCTTGGACCTATGGTACCACCATGCATGTACTAACCAATTCACCTAGTAAGGGAGTGCTAGTAGAGAATGAAGAGGATTTTAGTTAAGGCTTAGGGAAGTGAAGAGTCATCAAGAGAAGAGACACCATGACCCTTCACTTGCCCCCTTCATGTGGTATAAAAGAGTGGATGAGAGAAGAAGAGACATAGGAGTTACTCTTTTCCTTCTCTTCTTCCCCAAGACCATTCCTCTCCTCCTTCCTTCTTCTTCTAGCCGAAACCCAAAAGGGTTTCTTTCCCTTGGAAAAGCTTCTCAAAGGACTCTATCTTGAAGATCCAAGGCCCTCTACAAGGCTACAAGGGCTAAGGAGAAGTTTAGGGTCAAGGAGGTTTCTTTTTACTTTCTATTCAAGGTTTATAAGCAAGATCAAGGAAGGTAAGACCCCCCCTCACCTGTGGTATAATTGTTCTTTGATGCCTATCAAGATTTAGACTTTTGTTTAAGATTTAAGTTGAGAAAACCATGAAGTGGAGCCTTTAGGGTTTTGGCCAAGGTTGATGTTTGGGCTTAGGGATGATGTAAACTCTCTTTTGTGCACCTAAATATTCTATTATGAGAAGTAAGGCATAGATTGTGATTTAGGGAAAGTTTGTGGCACCCTAAGGTTCCCTAGGGTTTCGGCCATGTCAATATGTCATGGATAGGATGAGGTCTAACCTTTCAAGCATGTTTATTATGTTTTCCTATGATTTAATGGATCTTAATGGTGAATGATAGGAATTTTTCCATGAGCTTGTGACCCTCTAGGGTTTCGGCCAAGGTCCCAATGTAGGGTTAGGACTTAGGGTTAACTCCAATTATGGGGTTTAATGGCTCCCTATGGTCTTGTATGTAATGTATGGGTGTTCTTTTACTCATGGAACCCTTCCTATTGATTGAATGATGGAGCCTCATGCCATGGAACTTTCGGCCAACTCCCAAGATTTAGGGTTTGGGTTGGGTTAAGATCACAAGGATGTAGGTTTATAGGTTACTATGATGTATGTATATGTTTAAGTATGTTGGAAGAATTTTTATGCCACTTAAAACCCTAGCTTATGTGTCATGATTTGTATGTTAGGTCATGTGATATGATGATTCATAAATGTTTAGACCATGTGCCATGAACCTAGGGAAATGTATCATGTATGAAAAGATCTAGGCATGTTTTCCTATGTACCATGACCATGCATGTTTTATGAATTAAGATGCTAATTAAGTATGTATACCATGCTTTAGGAATGATATGTATGTATGCCATGTTTTATGAATGATATGTACGTATGCCGTGCTTAAGAATGAAGATGATGAATGAAAATGATAATCATGGCTCTAAGACAAAATGATGTATGCATGACATACTTATGAATGAAGATAATGAATGATGATGAATGTTCGTGCCTTTAAGGCATCATGATGTTAAGTATGAATGATGAAATGTTAAGTATGTTTATGTCATGCTAAGGGATGGGCACCTTAAGAACGCCTCGGTTCTGGACTACCGTAGCTGTCCACGGTTCTGGAACTACCGTAGCTGTTCCTATTCTTATGTCAAGTTTCATGAAACAAGATTATGTTAATGCTAAGAATGTTCTATGAATGATGAAGCATGTGAAGTATTTTACTTTTTTATGAATGGCTTGTACCGAACCGAAGTAAGGGTCCAAGGGATGGGCACCTCAAGAACGCCCCGGTTCTGGACTACCGAAGCTGTCCACGGTTCTGGGACTACCGCAGCTATCCAACAGGGATGGGCACCTTAAGAACGCCTCGGTTCTAGGACTACCGTAGCTGTCCTTACCCTAGTAGGTCGAGGCTAGCTACGTCGTATTTACTTAGGGATGCGCGCTTATGATGTATGTATGTGGTACAAGCCGGGGACCCCCATGATGTTATGATTATTTTCAAGTATTTATAACTATGGTTTTCAAATAAGCATCCTTATGATATATGCATTCGACTCATGCATTCATTCATGTTATGTATGATGCCATGAAAAGTATGTTTATGTTCATGATTCATGTTAAGAATGATACCATGATAAGTATGCTTAAGCTTATGCTTATGTTAAGAATGATGTCATAAAAAGTATGTTTATGTTTATGATTCATGTTAAGAATGATACCATGATAAGTATGCTTATATGTTAAAAAAATGATGTCATGATAAGTATGTTTATGCAAATGTTCATGTTAAGAATTATGCCATGATAAGTAAGTTTATGTTTATGGTGATGTCAAGAATTATGCCATGATAGGTATGTGTTAAGTTTATGCTTTATGTTCGGAATTATGCAATATCAACTGTTTCATGTTTATGAATATGTGACGTATGGATTTTCGTGAGTAGGAAAGGGTCTTACTAAGCCTATGTGCTTATAGTCTTATTTTTCTTATACCGCAGATCAAGCAAGAGGTTACTAAGGGAAGCAGCAGGAGGGGCAAGAGCATATGTGTGTGTGGCGGTGACATGACAAAGGATTCTTTTATTTACACATATCGCATGTCTTGGGTTTTGAAATGCCTTCTTAGATTCCATGCTATGCTTATAATGGTTATGCCTAATGAATGACTTAAGACTCATGATGTTTATGGATAAGTTACTTGCTACTTATGATGATTATGAATAAGTTATGGGATGGTTATATCATGAAGCTATGCATGTCGTTAATATGCTAAGTCCAATGACACCTGGTTCATGAATGACAATTTAGGCATATATAGATGATTCATGTATTAGTTGCATGGTTAAAAGCATGTGTAGAAGAAAAAAAATTATTCCGCTGCATTAAGATGTTTTATATGTACATGTATGTTTAGCGTAACGCCGCTTTCTCGCCACACCATAAGGTGTGGGAAAAAGGCGGGCGTTACATTAGGAGTGATCATGAGAGAGAATTTAAAAATCAACAATTTGAGGAACTTTGTAAAATTAACGGGTATATCCATGAGTTTTCCTGTCCTAGAACCCCCAACAAAATAGGATAGTTGAGAGAAAGAATAGAACCCTTCAGGAAGCCGCTAGGACTATGCTCAATGAATATAACCTAACCAATCAATTTTGGACAGAAGCGGTAAATACATCATGTTATATTCAAAATAGGGTATTAATTAATAGAAGACACAATAAGACACCCTATGAACTCTATTATCATAGATTACCTAATTTACACGATTTAAGGGTTTTTGGGTGCAAAGTCCACATTTTGAATTCTAAGGACTAACTAGGTAAGTTCCAATCAAAATCAACCCCAGGGACTTTCTTAGGATATTCAACAACTAGTAGAGCTTATAGGTTTTACAATAAACAAACTCATAAAATTGAGGAAACTACCAACTTAATCTTTGACGAAGATGTTGAACCAAAATCTTACAATCAAAATCTAAACCAATCAAATCTTGATAAAGAAAACAATGAATCATTAATTGAACCATCAATTGAACCACTGGTTGAACCATTAAATGAACTATCAATTGAACCAACTACTTAGGTATCAAATGAATCAATAACTGACCAACCCAAGTAGTTGAATCAAACACTGAACCAAACCGTCCAGCCGGACCTGAGGCTGAATCTAGTTCTAGAAGAACAAAAAAACCCAGACTCAATCATCCATCTGATCAAATCCTGGGTGATCCAACCTTAGGAGTCAGAACTAGGTCTTCTTATTGAAATCTTAATTAGATCACACTTATTTCAAAAATTGAACCTAAGACTATAGAAGAAGCACTACCTGACCTAGATTGGATCATAGCAATGCAAGAAAAGCTAGCTCAATTTGAGAGAAACCAAGTCTGGGAATTGATACCTAAACCTGAGGGAAAATCAGTTATAGATACTAAGTGGGTATTTAGAAACAAACTGAATGATCATGGGAAAATTGTGAGAAACAAAGCCCGCTTAGTAGCTAAAGGGTTTAGTCAAGTCGAAGGGTTAGATTATGATGAAACCTATGCCCCTGTAGCCAGACTTGAATCAATTAGGATGTTACTAGCCTTTGCAGCCCATAGAGGGTTTAAACTATACCAAATGGATGTCAAGTCAGCCTTTCTTAATGGATTCATAAAAGAAGAAGTTTATGTAGGGCAACCCCCAGGATTTGAGGTCTTATACAAACCTGAATATGTATTCAAGCTTAGGAAAGCCCTTTATGGGTTAAAACAAGCACCTAGGGCATGGTATGAACGATTATCAACCTATTTAATTTCTACGGAATTTAACCAAGGTCAAATTGACTACACATTATTTGTTAAAACCTTAGAAAAAGATATATTTATTAGACAAATATGTTGAGGCAATCGACCCTTAAATGATTGGAAGATCATGGTTTTGATGTGTGTAGTTGAATATGTTTAAGGTTAGAATGTTATGTTGTATTTGATGTGTGTGATTGAGTTTGCAGGACTTGGAGAATCACACATGTTGGACATATTCAAGGGACGAGAGCCGAGGGAGGAGAGCTCCAAGGGCAAGCCGGGAAGTGGACTTCAAGGGCACACGTGAAGGGTGGCATGGAGGCAAGCCAAGGGAAGGCTTGCGTGCGCATCCGAGGGACGATAGCCAGAGGAAGAGGACTTCAAGAGGCAAGCCAAGGGAGCAGACCTGAAGGCATAAGTGAAGAAGAAGGTCCGGAGTGGCTGGAGCTGAGCTGAGAGGCAGGGCAGTCGATTGGCCATGTGGCAGTCGACTGCCAAAACCGACAGAAAGTTTTCGGCCTTGGACCAGTCGACTGCCCATGGGGCAGTCGACTGGTATACCCCGAAAACTAGCCGTTGGCTAGCAATTAATGCTAGACCAGTCGACTACCCTTGGGGTAGTCGACTGGTGCGGGGCTGGACAGACTCCGAGTTTGCCCTGTTCACCTATAAAAGGAGCACCTTTTTGCATGAGCACGGTATGGTTCTGTACAGTGTCGAAGTGCTGCTCGTCTGAAGATTGTTTCGTACTTCCTCTCTCATATTTCTTCATCCTGTAAAGAGGAAGATCGACTGTAAAGGTTTCTCCATCTCAAGGAGAGTTTTCGATAGTGAAAGTGGTGCTCGCGGCGTGGATCCTTGGACTAGTCACCCATCTGGGTGGATACCAAATAAAAATATTGTTGTTAGCATTGTCTTGATTTCCTTTGCATATTATTTCCGCTGCGCTAACAATTCTGTAGAGATCAAACGACGATAAAGTGCTATTCACCCCCCCCTCTAGCACGCCTAGACGATCCTTCAGTTGATATCAGAGCCGGTGCGTTTCGGAAGAACTAACCGTCAACCAGAGCAAATTTAATGGCATTTCAAGAGGGATACTCCACCTCACGACCACTTTCTTCGACGGGAATGACTTCGCTTATTGGAAAGGTAGGATGCAATACTACCTTATGAATGATATTGAGAACTGGATTAGTGTCGCAGATGGCTTCGAGGCACCCGTCGATGAAAGAGGAGAACCAATACCGATGAGATCCTGGTCAAAGGAGGTGATGAAAAGGGCGCAATCCAATGCCAAGGCCACCACCACACTGCAGTGCGAGCTCTCGAAGGAGCAACTGAACAAGGTGGGGTCGTTCAAGAGCGCCAAGGAACTGTGGGACAAATTGGTGGAATTGAACGAGGGGTCAAATGAGTCCAGAAGAGCCAAGAAGGACTTGCTAGTGGCCCAACTACAATCCCTATCCATGAAGAGCAATGAGACCGTCAGCCAGCTACATGGAAGGATAAAGGAAGCGATTAATGAGCTCCATGTGATTGGAGAGAAGATTGAGAACCGGGACATCGTCAGGTATGTTCTACAAGCCTTCCCGAGAACCACCTTGTGGGCATCCATGGTTGATGCTTACAAGGTATCAAGGGATTTGTCAATTGGTAAATTAGACGACCTTTTCTATGAATTTGAGCTACACGAGCAAGCTAATGTCTCGGCCAAAGAGAAAGGTATTGCCTTTGTTGTAGAAAAGGAGAAGAAGAAGAGGAAGGAGAAGAAGAAGGTGGTTTACTCATCCTCATCAGATTCAGAGGAATCCAGCGCCTCCTTGGATAGCGATCAAGAGGCGTTCATGGTAAGAAAATTTTGTAGAGTTTTTAAAAGTTTGTCTAACAAGTCCTATGCTAGGAAAGGGTCCAAAGGTAAGGGTAAGGCCAAAGACATCATATGCTACAACTGCCACCAAGAGGGACACATGAAGAATGAGTACCCCCCAATTGAAGAAAAGAGATGACAAGAAGGAGGAGAAGAAGAAGAGTGACAAGAAGAAGTCAAAGGGAAAGGAAAAGGGTGCCACCAACCTAAAGGCGACATGGGATGATCCATCATCCTCAGAGGAAGAAGAAGAGCAAGTCTCCCACTTCGCTCTTATGGCACAAGACCACTCAGATTCATCAGATGATGAACGAAGCTCAAGTAGTGAAGATGAGAGCTCATCCACTTCATCATCAAAGTCAGAAGCTTCGGTAAGTGAGGTATATCACTTACCCTCATCCACTTTAGTAAAGATCATCTCTAGCACTAACATGGACTTAGCTAAGGCTAGAAGTAAAATTAAGGATCTAAAAGAAGAAATTGTCATGCTTAGAGTAGAATCCACCAAACTTAAAGAATTGCATTCTAGTTCTACTTCTTCACATGCTTTACATCTTGAAACTGAAAATAGGCAACTAAGGAAACAAATAGATGACCTCACAAAGGCCCTTAGGAAATTCCAAGTAGGATCTAGTAACCTGGACATGATCATCAACAGTCAAAGGCTGTGTATAACAAGGCCAGGTTGGGTTATAGGCCTAAGACAAAGGAAGTGGCCTTTGTCTCACTTACCGATAGGATTGGTGCATCTAGGAGACTAGGGGCTAGGGGAAACACAAAGAAGGCATGGGTACCTAAGAGATTTCTAAATGATGCTTATGGATCAAAGATATGGGTACCAAAAGAGTATGTTTTCCATGTTGTTTAGGTAAAGGTGAAGGAGGCTTCAACTATGTGGATAGTAGATAGTGGATGCTCAAGATACATGACCGGGGATGTGAGCAAATTTACCACTATTAGCTACTTAAGAGAAGGGACGGTGTAACGCCCCCTTTTTTTTTCTTTTTTTTCCTAAAGCGGCGTTACGCTAACATACTTAAGGCATGTAACATCATACTGCAGCGGAATAACTTAAACTTTACATGCCCCTACTACCATTTCTAACATAGTGACATGGACACTAGACATATAGACTTCATACTTAAACATCATGTCATAACAAGCTTAACATCATATCATGAGGTTCATTTCATATCATGCATAACATCATATCATAAGTTTCCATAAGTCACTAATCGAGCATATACTTAACAAAAGTAAAGTTCTTAGCATAACGGCAAACGTTTGATTTCATGGGCCAAGTCACTATCACACACATATAATCTTGCCCTCCTGCTGCTTCCTCATGGTCCCCTTGCATGATCTGCGGTATAAGGAAAAAGACTATAAGCACACAGGCTTAGTAAGACTCTTTCCTACTCACTAAAATCATTCGTCATTCATTCATAATCATATGGAACATAAGCATCATAAACATTTCTATCATAGCATAAAGCATAAACATAGGCATAAATCTAATTAAACATTCTTATCATGGCATAAAGTATAAACATAGGCATAAACATAATTAAACATTCTAAGCATGGCATCATACATGGCATGAACATAAGCATAAGATGTAAATCAACCATAGGCATACTTTCTAGCATATCAAGCATAGGCATCGTAAACATTCTAAGCATGGCATGATACACGGCATAGCATAACTTAATAAACTTTCCTAGCATGGCATGAGACATGGCATAAATATAAACATAAGATATAAACCAACCTATATGGCATAAACATAGGCATACATTCTAGCATATCATAAGAGAATCTTCTTACCATAATCATAACATGGATAATTCATTCTCATACATATCTTTTAACATGGAGCATAAGCATAACACATCATTATCATAACATAATGCATAACATGTATGAATGCATGGGTGGAATGCATATACATAGGGATGCTTAACTTTTAAAATCATACTTTTAAAATGCTTAAACATAATCATCATAACATTTGGGGTCCCCGGCTTGTACCACATACATACATCATAGCGCGTATCCCTAGTAAGTTCGAGGTAGCGAGCCCCGACCTACTAGGGTAAGGACAGCATAGTCGGTAGTCCCCGAACCGAGGTGTTCTCAAGGAGCCCATCCCTGTTGCACAGCTCCGGTAGTGCCAGAACCGTGGACAGCTCCGGTAGTCCAGAACCGGGGCGTTCTTAAGGTGCCCATCCCTTGGACCCATACTTGGGTCCGGTACAAGCCCATTCATAAAGTAAAATACTTTGCATGCTTCATCATTCATAAGACATTCATAGCATACTTATCATGACATCATTCTTATCATGAACATGATCATAACATATTTATCATGGCATCCTTCTTATCATGAACATAGACATAACATACTTGTCGTGACATCATTCTTATCATGAACATAAACGTAACATACTTATCATGGCATCATTCTTATCATGAACATAAACATAAGATACTTATCATGGCATCATTCTTATCATAACATACAAACATAAAGTATGGTGCTTAAGGTTAGGGTTATGGGTAACTTAATTTCCATCACATGCTTGAACCTTTACGTATACTTTATAATGAGCATAAACCATCATTCTTTGGGTCCTAACACCATCCCAAACCCTAGATACCTGCCTTGGCCAAAATCCATAAGGCCCATGGGGGTATGGAAAAAAATTCCACTAAAATCCCCAATCAATCATAAGACACTAATCACATTTTACCATAGAGCCACTGGAGCCCTTACTTGAAATAAATCATAACTTTTTCCTTATTATTCCTTCTTGGCTGAAACTTATAGAGTCTCTAGACCGTGTGGGAATTTACATAATCACCCTCCATCACCCTTATATCATGACAACATATCAAATGTATACTTGAAGTTTAGAACTCACCCTAATCCTTGGGTCCTTGAGGTTGGCCGAAACATATAGGGTCTCTAGGGTACCCCAAAAATTCTCAAAAATTGTATTTAATTGATAACATCATCAGAGAACATTTAAACAACATTATCAAGGTTTTTAGAATAGTTATAGACACATAAATCATGGTGGCCGAAACCCTCAAGCTTAGGGTTCTTGGTTTTGTTTCTTTCATGTTGGCCGAAACCCTAGAGTGTCCTAGGGTACTCCAAAAATTCCAAAAATTATACTTAACCTCTACACATCATAAGGGAACATTAAATAACATTATAAATATTTTTAACATATTTATAGACATTTAAATCATGGTGGCCGAAACCCATAAACATAGGGACCTTGGTTTTTGTCCCTTTCATGTTGGCCGAAACCCTAGAGTGTCCTAGGGTACTCCAAAAATTACCAAAAATTATACTTAACCTCTACACATCATAAGGGAACATTAAATAACATTATAAAGATTTTTAACATATTTATAGACATTTAAATCATGGTGGCCGAAACCCATAAACATAGGGACCTTGGTTTTTGTCCCTTTCATGTTGGCCGAAACCCTAGAGTGTCCTAGGGTACTCCAAAAATTCCCAAAAATTATACTTAACCTCTACACATCATAAGGGAACATTAAATAACATTATAAAGATTTTTAACATATTTATAGACATTTAAATCATGATGGCTAAACCCATAAACATAGGGACCTTGGTTTTGTTTCCTTTCAACATCAAATCCAAAAACTAACCCATATATCATGCTAAAAATCATGGAAATCATAGGGAACTATTATACCACAGGTGAGGGAGTCTTACCTTAGATTCTCTTGATTTTTCGAACCTTGAAAGAGGAGGAAATGGTAAGATCTTTGGACCCTTGCACACCCTTGTCCTTGTATCCTTGAAAACTCTTAGACCTTGGAGATAAGACGCCTTGTGGAGCTTTTCCAAGGGAGAACCTTTCCTTGGGTGTTCGGCTAGGATGAGGGGAGAATGAGTTTCGAAAATGCAAGGAATGAGAAGAAGAAGTAACTCCCAAACCCCCCTATTTATCACCCATTAAAGAGGTAAATGAAAAGTCTCTCCATGGCCCTTCATCTTCTTCTACTCCTTAACCACCATCCACTTCATTTCCTCATAAGAATTCCTTGCTAGGTGAGTTGGTTAAAGGATTCATGGTTGTACAAGAGGTCCAAGGTTCAATCCTTGGCCCATGCACCTTTATTTTTATTTTATTTTTATTTTATTTAAATCCTTTTTCTTATTTTCGAAAATTCCCTTTATTTCAAAAATTCTCCTAAAATCACCCATAATTATGCTAATATTCCTAAATAAAATCTTTTTATATTTATATTAATTTTTACCTAATTAAGACCTATTTTTGGGACCCATTTAAGGCCCATTAATACCTAATGTCTTCATTTACATAGGAAAATTAAGCTAAGACTTACCCATAATCATGCTAATATGTCTAATTAAATCCTACTTATATTTATATTAATCTCTACCTAAAATCCCCCTATAGTTATGGTACTAAAAAGCCCATATAAGACCCATTAGTGCTGAGTTTTCTCAATTTAAATGAGAAAACATGGGTTTTCTAGGCCAAAGTTGGTATTAATACCTCTAGGTCCTTCGGAAAATTATTTAAATATGCTCAATATTTTCATAAAATATTAAGAGAATTTTCCGGGTCATTACAGACGGTCTCCTTTGGGAATAGTGGAAAGTTGAAAATCATTGGTAGGGGCACAATTGAGGTATCTTCCACTATTTCTATACATAAGGTACTTCTAATCAAAGATATGAAGTTTAATTTATTAAGTGTTAGTCAATTATGAGATGCCGGCTTTAGAGTTGAATTTTATGCTAGCAAATGTATAATAAGGTATAATGAATCAAATACTATCATATTAGAAGGGTTTAGAGAGGCAAATTTATATTATCTTGATCTTACTTATGCTACTAACAATGTTGCTAAGTGTTTCATATCGAAAGAAGAAGAAGGATGGTTATGGCACCGGAGACTTGGACATGTCTACATGAGAAGCATTGCAAGAGTGGCTAAGGAAGAGTTGGTGAAGGGGCTACCAATGATCATGTATGAGAAGACCAAATTGTGTGATGCATGCCAAGAGGGTAAGCAATCAAAATCATCACACAAAAGTAAAACCCTAACCACTACTTCTTTACCTTTAGAGCTTTTGCATATAGATCTTTTTGATTGTCATAGTACTCCCTCACTTGTGGGGAGTAAATATTGTCTAGTCATAGTAGATGATTTTTCTAGGTTTACATGGGTTTATTTTTTAAAACATAAGGATGATACCCTAGAGATCTTCATAGGATTTAGTAAAATGGTTGAAAATGAAAAACATACCAAAATAAACCGAATTAGGAGTGACCACGGTGGGGAGTTCCAAAACACAAGTTTCACATAATTTTGTATTGAAAATAGATACAAGCATGAATTTTCATGGCCAAGGACTCCTCAACAAAATGGGGTAGTTGAGAGAAGGAACCAAGCTCTACAAGAAGCTGCTAGGACTATGCTTAATGCATATTCCCTTCCTAGCTACTTTTGGGCCGAAGCGGTTAACACCACTTGCTATATTCAAAATCGGGTGTTAGTACATAGGTTTCTAGGGAAAACACCCTTTGAATTGTGGAATGGAAGGGTACCTCAAGTCCACTATTTTAGGGTCTTTGGATATAAAGTCTACATCTTAAATACCAAAGATGACCTAAGGAAATTTGAGTCAAAAGCCGATGAAGGAATTCTAGTAGGGTACTGATTGACTAGTAGGGGTTATAGAGTTTACAACAAGAGGACAAAAGTGATTGAAGAGTCCTCGAATGTTAAATTTGATGAAACAACTAGTACCTACCCTAGAAAAGCCTCAATTGATAAGGATATAGAAGAGGTCCAACCCTTTGCCCAAAGAATCCAAAACCTACATTTGGAGAGCAATGATCAAGGGGGAGTAAGAAGTACCCTAGAGGATGAGGAAGAAGGAGTAAATGAACCCACAACCTCTAGGCCCTTGAGACATCACCATGATCACCCTATTGACCAAATAGTTGGTGACGTAACTCAAGGAGTAAGGACTAGGTCCTATTTTAGGGATCAAACTAGTCAAATAGCTCTAATCTCCCAATTAGAACCCAAGACCATTGATGAAGCATTGGGAGATGCTGATTGGGTTTTAGCCATGCAAGAAGAGCTAAATCAATTTGAGAGAAGTGAAGTTTGGAGTTAGTTCCTAGGCCCAATGATTGCACCATTGTAACCACAAGATGGGTCTTTAGGAACAAACTAGATGACCAAGGTAAAATCATTAGGAACAAGGCTAGATTAGTAGCTAGAGGGTTTAACCAAGTTGATGGACTAGATTATGATGAGACTTATGCCCCCATAGATAGGTTAGAATCTATTAGAATTCTACTAGCCTATGCCGCTCACATGGGTTTCACACTCTACCAAATGGATGTGAAGTCGGCATTTCTTAATGGGATCATTAAGGAAGAGGTCTATGTAGAGAAACCCCCCGGGTTTGAGGACCCTAACTATCCAAGACATGTGTTCAAATTAAGAAAAGTCTTATATGGATTGAAACAAGCTCCCCGGGCTTGGTACGAAAGGCTTTCTTCATTTTTGGTGTATAAGGGGTTTAGGAGAGGAACAATTGACCCTACTTTGTTCCTAAAATCTAAGGACAAGGACATATTTGTTGCCCAAGTTTATGTAGACGATATCATTTTTGGGTCAACAAATAATGACTTCCTACAAGAATTCATCAAGTGTATGGAAGATGAATTTGAAATGAGTCTTGTAGGAGAGTTAACCTTCTTTTTAGGCCTTCAAGTTAAGCAAACTAATGAAGGTACACATGTTTTTCAAACCAAATATGCTAAGGAAATGTTAAAGAAATTTGGTTTAGAAAATGCTAAGGTAGCATCTACACCCATAGGAACCAATGTAAAAGTGGATAGTGACCTTGAAGGGAAAATGGTAGACTCTAAACAATATAGGAGCATGATTGGTAGTCTCCTATACCTAACCGCTAGTAGACCCGACATACTCTTTGCGGTAGGTATGTGTGCAAGGTACCAATCGTGTGCCAAAGAGACCCATTTGGTTGTAGTTAAGAGGATCCTAAGGTATGTCAAAGGTACCCTAAATGTCGGACTTTGGTATCCTAGAACCCCTAGTGTTGATCTAATTGGATACACCGACTCTGATTATGCGGGTTGTAAGCTAGATAGGAAGAGCACTAGTGGAGGGTGTCAATTCCTTGGGTCTTCCTTAGTTAGTTGGAGTAGTAGGAAACAACCATGTGTTGCCCTATCAACAACGGAAGTAGAATATGTGGCAATGGGTGGGTGTGTTTCCTAACTCCTTTGGATCATGCACACCTTAGAAGATTATGAGTTACATTACACAAAGGTCAAAGTCTTGTGTGATAATGTAAGTACAATCAATTTGACCAAAAATCTGGTTCACCATTCTAGGACAAAACACATTGAAGTGAAACATCACTTCATTAGAGACCATGTGGCAAGGGGAGACATAGAACTACACTATGTTGAATCAAAGTCGAACCTAGCCGACATCTTTACCAAGCCTCTTCCCGAATCGGAGTTTACATCCTTAAGAAGAGGCCTTGGAATGTGTTTTGTGGAAGTTTAGGATGAACTTGGAGATATTAGCTTTGAAAAAGGGTGCTTGATCCATTAGGGTGATACATTTGGCTCACGTGTGCTTGTGGCACATTGTTGAACCATTAAAAGTATCAAAATATGAAAACTATACCAACTATGGGGAAGACAAGTGTTTAATCAATGGACACTTTGCCCAAAGATCATAGTTGGATATTTTAAACCTTTGAAAACCATTTTATGCTTTACATGCTTTAACATACTTTTAAAAGTCATATGGTTGCAAAACTAGATTGTAACATTGATACAAAATGTAGTGGTTTTCAAGGTTTTTGAATTTTTATCAAAAGTCATGCATGCTTAAAATTTTATATGGACTAATATTTTTCCCTGATAAAGTATATCATTTCAAACATGTTTGCAAAATTTTATAATTTTTGGAATTTTTTTGATTTTTCTGGAGGTTTCTGAAATTCGGCAGAAAACCTGAAAAATGAAACTGATAGCGTATCAGTCGACTGCCCCATGGGCAGTCGACTGGCATGTGTGTTTTTCAGCTACTGTGAGAAATTTTAGAAATCCATTATTCTCACTTTTGATGCCCTAGGATTGGGTTGCTTGAGGCAATCCTTTTGATGGTGTCAAATGGAGAGAATGGGTAGTTTAAGTTAGAATTTTAACATGAAATGGATGGTTTAAGGTTTTCCATCTCACTTAAACCTTGAATGATTAAAAATGGGGAGAAGACATGGATTAAGGGGAGGTTACCGCTTAGGTTCTGATATGTATTACATTTTTAAGATTGTTGAGTGTTAAGTGGAAACTTAACTTGGATTATGATTAGAATTGAAAATGGGGAGAAGACATAGGTTAAGGGGGAGGTTACCTCTTAGGGTTACTATGTCTTATGCTTTTTCAATTGCTATCTTTTGGTATTGTTATTGTGGCTGTTATTTATCTCTAACTTAAACATATTGTCACACATCAAAAAGGGGGAGATTGTTGAGGCAATCGACCCTTAAATGATTGGAAGATCATGGTTTTGATGTGTGTGGTTGAATATGTTTAAGGTTAGAGTATTATGTTGTATTTGATGTGTGTGATTGAGTTTGTAGGACTTGGAGAATCACACATGTTGGACATATTTGAGGGACGAGAGTCGAGGGAGGAGAGCTCCAAGGGCAAGCTGGGAAGTGGACTTCAAGGGCACACGTGAAGGGTGGCATGGAGGCAAGCCAAGGGAAGGCTTGCGTGCGCATCCAAGGGACGATAGCTAGAGGAAGAGGACTTTAAGAGGCAAGCCAAGGGAGCAGACCTGAAGGCATACGTGAAGAAGAAGGTCCGGAGTGGCTGGAACTGAGCTGAGAGGCAAGGCAGTCGATTGGCCATGTGGCAGTCGACTGCCAAAACCGACAGAAAGTTTTCGGCCTCGGACCAGTTGACTGCCCATGGGGCAGTCGACTGGTATACCCTGAAAATTAGCCGTTGGCTAGCAATTAATGTTAGACCAGTCGACTGCCCCGTGCGGGGCTGGACAGACTGCGAGTTTGTCTTGTTCACCTATAAAAGGAGCACCTTTTTGCACGAGCACGGTATGGTTCCGTACAGTGTCGAAGTGCTGCTCGTTTGAAGATTGTTTCATACTTCCTCTCTCATATTTCTTCATCCTGTAAAGAGGAAGATCGACTGTAAAGGTTTCTCCACCTCAAGGAGAGTTTTCGATAGTGAAAGTGGTGCTCGTGGCGTGGATCCTTGGACTAGTCACCCATCTGGGTGGATACAAAGTAAAAATATTGTTGTTAGCATTGTCTTGATTTCCTTTGCATATTATTTCCGCTGCGCTAACAATTCTGTAGAGATCAAACGACGATAAAGTGCTATTCACCCCCCCCCTCTAGCACGCCTAGACGATCCTTCAAAATATACGTTGATGATATAATATTTGGGTCTACAAATTCCAACTTTTTAAAAGAATTTGTCAAAATTATGGAGAGTGAATTTGAAATGAGCTTGGTAGGTGAGCTCAACTTTTTCTTAGGTCTCCAAATAAAACAGACTAGAGATGGTAATTATGTTCACCAATCCAAATATGCAAAGGAACTAATAAAGAAATTTAAAATGGACAATTCTAAAAGTTTAAGTACTCCTATGGCTACTAATGTCAAAATAGATAATGACCCTGAGGGTAAACCTGTTGACCTAAAATTATACCGAAGTATGATTGGTAGCTTATTGTACTTAACTGCTAGGAGACCTGATATCTTGTTCTCTATTGGAATGTGTGCTTGATACCAAACCTGTGCTAAGCAATCCCACTCAGCAGCACTGAAAAGAATTCTAAGGTATATTAAGGGTACCCTAAATGTAGGTATTTGGTATCCTAGGACTTCCACTTTTGAATTATCAGGATATTCTGACTCTAATTATGTCGGTTGTAAATTAGATAGAAAAAGTACAAGTGGAAGTTGCCAATTATTAGGACATAGTCTAGCCAGCTGGTGCAGTAGAAAGTAACACTGCGTAGCCTTATCCACAACTGAAGTAGAATATGTTGCTCTAGGAGAGTGTGTGACACAATTGTTATGGATGATGCACACTCTTAAGGATTTCCAGCTAGACTACACCCAAACCAGAATATTCATTGACAACATTAGTTCAATAAATCTGACTAAGAATCCAATTCAACACTCCCGAACCAAAGATATTGAAGTCAAACATCATTTTGTAAGAGATCATGTAGCCAGGGGCGAAATAGTACTTATGTATGTGGACTCAAAATCTAATTTAGTTGACATCTTTACCAAACCCATACCTAAATTTGAGTTTAGCTCACAAAGAAGGCAGTTAGGGTTGTGCTTAGTAGAGTAGGACTATTCTGATTATTCTTTTTATTTTTCGAAAATAAGCCTTTAATATTTTTTTGAAAAATCATTTCTTTTACTAAGTCTTGAAATTTGAAACTGTTTTCCAACTTAGATTTTTTTTCAAAAACTTACCCCCTTCAAAACTAGGGTTTTTACGCAAATGGACTTAGCCTAGGTTTAACCATAGAATTGCATGCACCTATAGATCTAGCAACCAACATCTCACAAGCACCTTAGGATACTTTGATTGATAACCTAGACTGGGTTGAGATGCTTAGATCTATGCCTTGATTCAAGATGCTTTAAGTTAGTGCATCTACAGTAATTGGGGCGATAAATACAAATTGAACAGCAATCAAGTTAAGTGTTCAAGCTTAGAAAACCTAACATGATCAGATCACTTAACTTGACTAACCCTGCTGAAAGCTGCTGTTATATAACAGTTAGTAAGTAGCTAACTGAGTTAGACAGGACCCGAACAAGATCGGTTAAATTGGTTTGGTCCTTTGTGTTGCTTGAGTTCACTAGAGTTGGTTCAATACAGACTGAAAATTCTTGTCACTAACTCTGACTAAAAATTAAGTTGCAATTAGTTTTCTATTGTTTTTTGATATATGGTAAAGGGGGAGAGAGAAGAAAAGAGAGAAAATTTTCAAATTTTAAAAAATTTTGCTCTCATTCAAAAAGTAAAGTTGAACCTTTAAGTGCATTTTTTCCAAAATTTCTAAGTGCATTGTTTTTTTTAGGCAAATTTTTCTAAGTAAAAGTTTTTCTTAGTGAACAAAGAAAAATTTCTTAAAACATTTTTTACAAGTAAAAATATTTTTTTCAAAGTGCACAAAGTGTTTTCAAATGCACAAACTGTTCTTAAAGCAAATTTTTCTAAGTACACAAAATGGTCTTTAAGCAAAATTTTTTTCAAGTGTGTAAAATCTGTTGTGCAAAAGTTGAAACATGTTAAGAGAAAATTTTGTTGCAAAAGTTGGCTAAGTGGAAACTTTTTTTTCAAGTAAATTTTTTTAAGAAGGTTTTTGTGAAAAATTTTCTAAGTAAAAATTTTGTGCAAAAAAAATTGGCTTAACAGAAACTTTTCGAAGTAAAAAATTTTCTAAGTAAAATTTGGGCTTGCAAACCTTTTCTAAAAATTTTCTAAGTGCAAAATTTTTCTTTTGCAAATACTTTGCTTTGTTTTGAAAAACACTCAGTCAAAAGTTAACACTTAAACATTTTTTTGAAAAACTGCATATCATTGAAAATTTCAGGGGGAGAGGTTATCTTTCAGGGGGAGCTTAATAGTTTTATAAAAAGTAATTGTTTTTTGCTTGTTAGACCGACATCTTAAATGCTTTTTAACTTAACTTTTTGAACTGTGTTGTCATAAATCAAAAAGGGGGAGATTGTTGGTGTCGGAAGCACCAAAGTCAAACCTGTGTTTTGATAATGGCAAAGGGTTCAGATGTTAATGTTTTATTGTGATCTAACAATGCTATTCGAGTGTGCAGGAAAAGTCCTAGGTACATTAGGCACGAAGTCCTGGTTCTAAGAATTGGACACTAAGTCTTGGTCGTGCACTGGGCACCGAAGACCTGGTGAGTGAAGCTAGACAATAAGTCCTGGTCGCAGACTGGGCACGAAGACCTGATCCGGGGGATTGGGAAAAAGTCCAACCAGAGGAGCCGGTTGGCAAAAAGGTAAACTCTCCTGAGATGAGTAGGTTGTTGGACCTTGGATGGCTAGAGAGGGGGGGTGAATATAGTCAGACACAATATCTTTCACTTTTAGGAGATTTCTGCACTTGAACGGTTAGTAGCACAACGGAAGAAAAAACTAAACAGAAATGCAGAAATGAAACACAAACCAAAACGCTAACAAGGATCGTTTACAAGGTTCGGGGATAACTTGCCCCTACTCCTTGGCGTGCCGTTAAGGTGGGCAATCCCTTGATCGTCGGCAGATCAAGCCCCGGTGAACCCCGGATAGTAATAGCCTCCTTCTCGGTGGAGCAACCTCCCCACAATCGCCTCAGTAGATGAATACAAGATAAGCACACGAGACACACGAGAAGGAAAGCTCACAAGGATGTAGTAGAACGCTTAAGCACAAAGCAACAGAGAGCTCGAACACAGCCCAGCCAAACTTCCCCAGTTTCTATCTTGTTCGCCTCAACTCCTCTGCTTCCAGCTTCGTCTCTTAAGCTCCCGCTCAACGTCGCCAGCTCCATCAACACCACTGACTCACACCCTGACCCACTGACCTCTTTGAGCACTCAGTCCACTGGGCACTCCTCCAGCTGAGCCTCCGTCAGTTGCCAGCCGTGCCTTCGTTAGTTGCCAGTTGCGTCAGGTGCCGTTGAGACCTGAAAACACAATAGATCCAAACCTGCTCCATGGAAAGTCCTCCATTGACCCTCCTTGAGTGTTTGAATCACCTGCTATCACCTGCACACTCCAACAGAGGCTTAGCAAATCGATATCAAATGGAATCAACAAGTAGCAGAGAATCGGCGGTGAAAACAGACGCGATCAGAAACTTCTGACAGCGTATTTGAATTAAAGTTCTACTCCTGATCGGTCCCCTGACCGATCAGAGAGGACCGTGATCGGTCACCAGACCGATCCAGCAATCTTCTGCACACTTTTGATTGGTCCCCAGACATATCCAGCAGTCTGCTGCATACTCCAGATCGGTCCCCAGACCAATCAGGCTGTGGCCTGATCGGTCACCAGACCGATCAAGTTGATCCCAGACCGATCAGGCTCCAGCCTGATCGGTCAGGGTGAGAAACCTCGCGACAGTTGATCGTTCAATTTGATCGGTCATGGTTTCTCCTTGATCGGTCACCAGACCGATCAGGAGCCGATCAGTAGGTTTGCCAAAGTTACTGAAATCTCCCTGATCGGTCACTAGACCAATCAGACATCGCTAGATCGGTCACCAGACCGATCCTAGAGGGAATTTCGTGCCAACTTCCCTGATCGGTCACCAGACTGATCCGGGCAAGGCCAAACCCATTTTTAGTCGAGAGAACCAGCCTCCGGCCCATCTCCGACTCGTGCTCAGTCCCTTGGACCAAGACTCCGTGCCCAGCTTCATACACCGGGACTTCAACTTAGCCCTCCAAGCTAGGACCTGGCTTCACTCACCAGGGTTTCGGTCAGCCGGCTTCACTCACCGGGACCCGGCTTCACTCACCGGGATTTCAACCTAGCTTCACTCACTAAGATTTCAATCACCTGGCTTCACTCACCAGGACTCGGCTTCACTCACCGGGATTTCAATCACTTGGCTTCACTCACCAGGACCCGGCTTCACTCACCGGATTTCCATCACCTGGCTTCACTCACCAGGACCCGGCTTCACTCACCGAGATTTCCATCACCTAGCCCTCCAAGCTAGGATTTTTCCACACCTAACCCTCCAGGTTAGGACTTTTCACATGCCAGCGTGCGATCTCCCGATCCACCTGGACTTAATCCGAATTCAACCAAACTTGAATCAAACTTAAATCGGTGTCAACACCAAAACAACAATCAGGGTCAGACTGCATCAACAATCTCCCCTTTTTGTTGTTTGACAACCCAATTTAAGTTTAGGCATTAATGATCAATTGAAGGCAGTTCAATTATCGTAATGGAATCAAAATCCTCCCCCTACAATAACCCTAAACTTAATTAACCATTCTCTCCCCCTTTGTCAAACATCGAAAAGGGTATGGTTATTAAGTTTAAACATACCTCCCCCTCAAACACGGGTCTCTCCCCAAACCCAAAATAATCAAAGGACAATTTTTGAATTGCATATGAAGGGAATATACCATACATGTATCATGGCAACAACGTATATGCATCATACGACAATAAGTGTGAATTTCACATGAAAACATATACAGAAGTATATCATGGTCAAACATGTATATGTTTCATATGACAAGTAAGGAATGCATCTGTATCCGACACATAATCCTGAGTGGTCTCAGTGACCAATCAGGTTCGTTGATTACTTGATACAGAAATATTTCTTATTAGTCTGGGGAGCGATCAAATTTCAGAAAACTTTTTGAAACTCTGATACATTCCTGATCAGACTGCATTAACAATTTGCATTCCACAATAGGGGTGTAGACTCTATTAATATTCGACATTTCAGAAACATTTCTGAAACACGACATCAAGAATAAGAGTCATGGCTCAACAAACCCTTTCTTATGAATTTGAACATTCCAACATAGGTTTGTATCAACCCACTATTAAGTACCAGGTTTGTACCACTTGAACAAATTTGTGCTCCCTTAGTACCAGATTTGTACCAATGGGTGATCAAGTATGTTTTAATTCTAATCGGATTGTATCATATTTGTGTGTATCAGTATGATCAGGTAATCTGATACAACTTGATGAAATGGGATCGGACTGAGGAGTAGTCTGATACCTCTGATTAGTGTTGATCTGATCGGTCACCGGACCGATCAGTATGATTCCTGATCGGTCACCAGACCGATCAGGATGAGTCCTGTTCGGTCGGTGGACCGATCAGGTCTGACACAGACTGTTTTCTGAACCTGATCAGTTTCAGAAATAGATTTGTTTCAACCCTTAACCATTCCCAAACCCTAATTCAAATAGTTTTAATCCATTTGGTCCTAAGGGTTCCCTTAATCAAAATACATTTCTTCAAACAATTATCAAAATATGATACTAATATCAAATTTCCAAAACATGATCAGATTTCAAGATACAAATAAAAATATGATCAAATTTTCA
The DNA here is from genome assembly GCA_024364735.1 of Boesenbergia rotunda. Taxonomy (NCBI): domain Eukaryota; kingdom Viridiplantae; phylum Streptophyta; class Magnoliopsida; order Zingiberales; family Zingiberaceae; genus Boesenbergia; species Boesenbergia rotunda. The sequence goes on from JAGFNQ010001501.1 coordinate 328,656, forward strand.
AAAACATGCTTGTATCAAATCAGTATCAAAACATGATCAAGCTTTCTAACACATGATTGTATCAATACAATTCATAAGGTTGTATTTTGTCTGACATACTTTTATCTCATTTAACCAGTTTTAAAAATATTTCAAAAGCATGCATTGATGTTGCCTTGTGAGGTTTTATGATGATCATCACAAACTATATATTCCTCAAAAATTTGCATGCAATACATTAACGTTACTAACACATACAGTAAATCATGGCATACTTGATCATGTTCACCAAACAAAATATCTTAAGCAAAACCTAAGCCTAAACCTTAAGCTCGTGTTCTTTGTTTGGTGATGCCTTATTAGTACAAACTATGTGTTAATCCATGTTCTTTAGCATGCATTCATGTTGTATAACATATACAAGAAAATGGACTCCTTAGGCTTGACATAAGGCATATCATAAACCATGAATTGCAGGAAAACATAAATTACAACAATAAACCTGATTATCCTAAACAATTCATGGCAAGAGTAAGTTATGTGTCAACCTAAACCATTCATGTGAATATTTCAAAACTTGTTTATTTATTTTGAAGCATGGATATACTATCATTCGTTGCATGAAAAATTTCCTTATTGCCCAAATGAGATTTCATAAATCACTAGCCAAGGGATCATCTTGTTATAAGAACTAAGACAATGAAGCTCAAAGCATATAATTCGAATATTCCATAACCAACCATGTGAATGACAGTTCTTTCCATGGTCATGGGTTTGGAGCACCAAATATCAACCTCCCATGTTGATAGATGCTCCCCCTCAAATAATGCTTATACAATTCGAAATATGAAAGTTTTAGGTACCTAAATTTTGGGACCTAATGCATCAACAATGAGGGACTTAGGCACCCATGCATTAGTCAATTTCTTTCTAACCTTTTGAACCCTAGAATTATTTTGTGATCTAAAATGGGTTCTAGACATTAAAGATACAAAGGTTGGTTCTTTAAGTCGGTAACCTATACCGGCCTTATTGTAAACCGCCCTTTGGGAATTGAGTATCATGTCTAATGTTTTAGAGCTAGTTGAAAACTTCTCAAGAATATTCTTGAGGTCCTCAATTTTGCTCCTCAAGTCCTTATTGTCATTCTCAAGGGTCTTAACATGCAAGTCATCAATTTCTTCATCCTTAGAGGTTTTCAATTTTTCTACCTCTAACTCTAAAGATTTAATCTTGCTCTTAGACTTTTTGAGCATGTTTGTCAAGCAAGCTATTGTTCTATAGCACTTATCTAATTCCAGAGAGATTACCTCTTCATCATCCGAAGATGATGAAACCGCGGTTGAGGAGTTACTCGATTCGTTATCACTCTCCTTGGTTGACTTTTCTAATGCCATGAAGGCCATGTGGCAGTAGCCTTCCTCCTTTTCCTTCTCCTTCTTCTTCCTTCGGTCACCTGCCACAAAAGCAATCCCCTTCTCCTTGGGGCTTTGGTTAGAGATCTCATGTAGTTCCATTTCACAAAATAGATCTTCTAACTTGGTAATTGAAAGATCCTTGGAGACCTTGTAGGCATCCACCATAGATGACCACAAAGTGTTCCTCGGAAAGGCTTTGAGAATATACCTTACAAGATCTCGGTTTTCCACCTTTTCATTGATGGAATGCAAGCCGTTGATGATTTCTTTGAACCGACAATGAAGCATACTTACAGTTTCGTTTTCTCCCATTGTCAAGTTCTGGAGTTGGCTGAGAAGGAGGTCCTTCTTGACTATCCATGTATCTTGAGTTCCCTCATGGAGCTCAATGAGTTTGTTCCACAAGTCTCTGGCAGAGGTGAAGGGACCAATCTTGATCAATTGCTCTTTGGTCATCCCACATTATAAGCTGACCACAGCTTTGGCATTTGCTTCCCCCTTCCGGATTTGCTCAGACGACCACTTGGAAAACTCAAGCACCTTTCCTTCATTATCCTTTGGAAGGGAAAATTCCTCCTTGACAGTGAACCACATGCTCATGTTTGTCTTCAAGTAAAACTCCATTCTTGACATCCAATATGAAAAATCAGTGCCGTCGAGGAATGGAGGTCGGTTTGTGCTCATTCCTTCTCTTCCAACCATCTTGTTGATAACTCTCGGATGTTAAGTCGCTTGTACAGAGCCCCAAGCTCTGATACCATTTGTTGGACCTTGTGTAGCGGCCCCGCCTCTATGGTCCCCGCAGGCAACTCTCTAGCCCGGCGACCCTACGGTCTTCCCACCCCTAGCAGTGAGTTTTTGCCTTCCCCAGGATTCGAACCCTTGACCTCCAGGACAAGTACAATAGTTCCTGAATCCTGGTAAAGGCAAAAACTCACTGCCAGGGGTGGGAAGACCGTAGGGTCGCCGGCCTAGAGGGTTGCCTGCGGGGACCATAGAGGCGGGGCCGCTATATAAAAATGTACCTTTTTATGTAGCGACACGGCCCCTCTAGCCCCATCAGGCGGCTCTCTAGGCCATGTCCTACGGTCTTCCCACCCCTGGCAGTGGGTTTTTGCCTTCCCCAGGATTCGAACCCTTGACCTCCAGGACAAGTACAATAGTTCCTGAATCCTGGTACCAAGTGAGCTCGTTACAATAAAAAGGCGCCTTTTTATTGTAACGACCCGGCCCCTTGGCCCCTTGGGCGGCCCAACTGGCAGCCCACTTGGCGACCCTCGGCCCCTTGGGCGGCCAAATCCCATTTGGCGGCCCCTTTGGCGACCTCTTGAGCTGTCGTTACTCACAAGTACTTCCCACCCCTGGCCAGTGGATTTTTGCCTTCCTCAGGATTCGAACTCTAGACCTCCAGGCTAAGTACTAAAGTTTATGAATCCTGATACCAATTGAGCTACAGCTCAATTGGTATCAGGATTCATAAACTTTAGTACTTAGCCTGGAGGTCTAGAGTTCGAATCCTGAGGAAGGCAAAAATCCACTGGCCAGGGGTGGGAAGTACTTGTGAGTAACGACAGCCCAAGAGGTCGCCAAAGGGGCCGCCAAATGGGATTTGGCCGCCCAAGGGGCCGAGGGTCGCCAAGTGGGCCGCCAGTTGGGCCGTCCAAGGGGCCAAGGGGCCGGGTCGTTACACCTTGGATGGCTAGAGAGGGGGGGTGAATATAGCCAGACACAATATCTTTCACTTTTAGGAGATTTCTGCACTTGAACGGTTAGTAGCACAGCGGAAGCAAAAACTAAACAGAAATGCAGAAATGAAACACAAACCAAAACGCTAACAAGGATCGTTTACAAGGTTCAGGGATAACTTGCCCCTACTCCTTGGCGTGCCCTTAAGGTGAGCGATCCCTTGATCGTCGGCAGATCATGCCCCGGTGAACCCCGGATAGTAATAGCCTCCTTCTCGGTGGAGCAACCTCTCCACAATCGCCTCAGTAGATGAATACAAGATAAGCACACGAGACACACGAGAAGGAAAGCTCACAAGGATGTAGTAGAACGCTTAAGCACAAAGCAACAGAGAGCTCGAACATAGCCCAGCCAAACTTCCCCAGTTTCTGTCTTGTTCGCCTCAACTCCTCTGCTTCCAGCTTCGTCTCTTAAGCTCCTGCTCAACGTCGCCAGCTCCATCAACACCACTGACTCACACCCTGACCCACTGACCTCTCTGAGCACTCAATCCACTGGACACTCCTCTAGCAGAGCCTCCGTCAGTTGCCAGCCACGCCTTCGTCAATTGCCAGTTGCGCCAAGCGCCGTTGAGACCTGAAAACACAATAGATCCAAACATGCTCCATGGAAAGTCCTCCATTGACCCTCCTTGAGTGTTTGAATCACCTGCTATCTCCTGCACACTCCAACAGAGGCTTAGCAAATTGATATCAAATGAAATCAGCAAGTAGCAGAGAATCGGCGGTGAAAACAGACGCGATCAGAAACTTCTGATAGCGTATTTGAATTAAAGTTCTGCTCCTGATCGGTTCCCAGACCGATCAGAGAGGACCGTGATCGGTCACCAGACCGATCCAGCAATCTTCTGCACACTTCTGATTGGTCCCTGACCTATCCAGCAGTCTGCTGCATACTCCAGATCAGTCCCCAGACCAATCAGGCTGTGGCCTGATCGGTCACCAAACCGATCATGCTGATCCCAGACCGATCAGGCTCTAGCCTGATCGGTCAGGGTGAGAAACCCCGCGACAGTTGATCGTTCAGTTTGATCTGTCACCAGACCGATCAAGAGTCGATCAGTAGGTTTGCCAAAGTTACTGGAAGCTCCCTGATCGGTCACCAGACCGATCAGACATCGCTGGATCGGTCACCAAACCGATCCAAGAGGGAACTTCGTGCCAACTTCCCTGATCGGTCACCAGACCGATCCGGGCAAGGCCAAACCCACTCTTAGTCGAGTGAACCAGCCTCCGGCCCATCTCCGACTCGTGCTCAGTCCCTCGGACCAAGACTCCGTGCCCAACTTCACTCACCGGGACTTCAACCTAGCCCTCCAAGCTAGGACCTGGCTTCACTCACCAGGGTTTCGGTCATCCAGCTTCACTCACCGGGATTTCAACCTAGCTTCACTCACTAGGATTTCAATCACCTGGCTTCACTCACCAGGACCCGACTTCACTCATCGGGATTTCAATCACCTGGCTTCACTCACCAGGACCCAGCTTCACTCACCGGGATTTCCATCACCTGGCTTCACTCACCAGGACCCGGCTTCACTCACCGAGATTTCCATCACCTGGCTTCACTCACCAGTACCCGGCTTCACTCACCGGGATTTCCACCACCGGCTTCACTCACCAGTACCCGGCTTCACTCACCGAGATTTCCATCACCTAGCCCTCCAAGCTAGGATTTTTCCACACCTAACCCTCCAGGTTAGGACTTTTCACATGCCAGCGTGTGATCTCCCGATCCACCTGGACTTAATCCGAATTCAACCAAACCTGAATCAAACTTAAATCAGTGTCAACACCAAAACAACAATCAGGGTCAGACTGCATCATCATAGGTGAGGACGCGTTCCCCATAGGAGGGAACATTAGGCATCGGTTCGACCTAGGGTTCCATATGGGAAGCCCAAAGTCAAAACCAAGACAGCTCATGCTGTTAATCATGCTTAAATGATATTATATTATTTATTATTTGTGTTTTGGAAGTAACCCTTGTTGCAGGAACAAAAGGTGAAAGTTTTCTGCTCCCAGGCGCCTGTGTTGATACAAGCGCCCATACAGGGTTGATTCCAAGCCACTCGAAGCAAGCTACCACATCATCAAGTGAGGCACCTATGTTCATACAAGCGCCCCAGTCAGCTCAGGCACCCCAGTTGAAGGCATAAGCACTGACCAAGTCTGCGGATTGAGGTTCGCATAGAATGGGCCACGTGTCAGGCGCCCCTTCAACACACGCGCCCCAACGACCACTATATAAAGGGGTTCACCCCCTTGGCTTCAGAGACAACTTCTTTCTACGCATTTTTTCAAGCGCTCTGCTGGAAATGCTCCGTGATCAAGACTCAAGCGCCAACAATGACCCGCGACTCCAACATTCTAATCTTCCGGTCGTCGGTATAATTTTCATTTAAGTGTTGTATTTTAAATTCTATATTTGTTCTCAAGTTGTAACAATTTTACGCAATATAGAATTGCCCATCGTAAATGGTTAAGGACCGTGGGCCTTGGAGTAGGAGCCGACTGTGACTCCGAACCAAGTAAAAACAAACGTGTTAGCGTTGTTTTGCTTTCCCGCTGCGCAAACTACTCTAAGTTTTTCTGAAAAATTATCGATCGATATTCACCCCCCCCCCTCTATCGATTCTAAATGATCCCACACAGACTTAATTGAAATTTGAACAATATAGTATTAGGATGAGGTGAGATGATAGTACGTTAGGGAAGCCTGTCTAAGGAGTTAAGTAGGGTACAACGTACCCTATTTGGTCTATTTAGTCCGGTGGAACTAGCCGAAGCTACCTCTCCAAATCCTAAGCTAGTTAGACCAGATTGTCTCAAAAAGTAATTTGAAAATGATCTTTCTTTAATAGGCTTTGTCTATGAAAGGGTTGTTGATCCAATAAGGCTATGGCCAAAGTAGATCTCTGTGCCTCACCAAGACCTGAAAGCCAATTATCGAGACTCACTTTTAAATTACTATTTGTTAAACTCAAATCTAACACAAGCTTCAATTAAATCATATAATTAATATAAACTCAAAAATTAAAAATAACACATCTCACAAAACAGATAAGGAAACCTGTTTTATCACTTAGAATTGGGTGAGATGTCTAGGATCTAATAATGTAGTCCAACCCAACCAACCAAATTAATCCTACCCTTAATATTTTCAAAATTAATTTTCAACTTAATATTTTCAAAATGAAAATTCACCTTAATTAAAATTCACCTTAATATTTTCAAAATTAAAATTCAACTCAATTAAAATTCAACTAAAATTATTTTCAACTTAATATTTTCAAAATTAATTTTCAACTTAATATTTTTCAAAATTAATTTTCAATTTAATATTTATCAAAATTAATTTTCAAAATTAAAATTCACCTTAATATTTTTAAAATTAATATTCAACTTAATATTTTTTAAAATTAAAATTCAACTTAATATTTAATTCAAACTTAATTTTTCAAAACTTCAATTAATTAAAAACTCAAATTTTTAACCTAAGTTGAAAACCTATCACGCAAAAGGAACCCATAAGATCAACATGCTTGATAACCTTAGATATGGGTGAGACAGATTAGGTAGTGAAATTCAATCAATCCATCCTTACTTCTACATAAATGGATCTAAATCAAAAATACTTTATGTGTAGGAACATAAAGATTTGGACCAGTGGATGTTGGATAGTGGATGCTCCAAACACATGACTGGGGATAAATTAAAGTTCACTAAAATCAAGTTCAAAGACCTAGGCTCAGTGGCATTTGGCAACAATGCCACACTTAAGGTAATTGGGTCAAGTAATATTGAACTAAACTTTGATTTCGTTATCAAAAAGGTATTGCTAGTTGATAACTTTATGTTTAACCTACTGAGCATTAGCCAATTGTGTGATACTGGTTATGTAGTTACCTTAACCAACTCTGACTGCCTAATTAGGAATCTACAAGACCCAGAAATTACACTTAAGGGTAATAGAAAGAACAATGTCTATTCGATTAACCTACCCGTAACACCTAAATATTTTCTAACTCAACTAGAAGAAACCAATATATGGCATAGAAGACTAGGCCACACCCATACAAAGTTAATTTCAAAACTAAGTCAACTCAGACTAGTTAAAGGGATACCAAAAATTAAAAACTTTGAAAATACCATCTGTAATTCATGTCAACAAGGTAAACAAACCAAGTCAACCCAATCGGACTTAACCCAAGCCATACTTGAGCTCCTACACCTAGACCTATTTGATTCTCATGGAGCCAAGTCACTAAGCGGGAATCGGTACTGCTTAGTAGTTATCGATGATTACTCTAGATTTACCTGGGTTAGATTCTTAAAAACCAATGATAAAACATTTGGCTCATTCAACAATCTGTGTAAAATGCTAGAAAATCAAAATGACACACAAATTAAAAGACTTAGGAGAGACCACAGGAGAGAATTTGAAAATCAGAGATTTAATGAATTCTGTTAAATTAATGGGTATATCCATAAATTTTCATGCCCTAGAACCCCCCAACAAAATGGAGTAGTTGAGAGGAAAAATAAAACCCTTCAAGAAGCCGCTAGGACCATGCTCAATGAATACAACTTATCCAATCAATTTTGGGCAGAAGCTATAAACACAGCCTGTTACATTCAAAATAGGGTCATAATAAATAAAAGACACAACAAAACCCCTTATGAAATTTATTACCACAGACTACCAAATTTGCATTATCTAAGGGTATTTGGGTGTAAAGTATACATTTTCAATACTAAGGATTACCTAGGAAAATTCCAATCAAAATCAACCCTAGGAACTTTTATAGGATACTCAACAACAAGTAGGGCATATAGGGTCTACAATAAACAAACCCTTAAAATTGAAGAAACCACAAACTTAATATTCAATGAAGAAAATGTAACAAAACCTACTATCAACCTAAACAACCCACCAAGCCTAAATACTTTAAATCAAGATTAAGAAGAAATTGAACCTTCAATTGAACCAACTACTGAGTCTGAACCAATAGCTGAGCCAACCCAAGTAGTTGAACCGATCCCTGAACTAAACCTACCAGCCGGACCTGAGGCTAAACCTAGTTCTAGGAAAACTAAGAAACCCAGACTTAATCATCCATCTGACCAAATCTTGGGTGATCCAACCTTAGGGGACAAAACAAGGTCTTCCTACAGAAATCTTAGTCAAATTATACTAATTTCAAAAATAGAACTAAGACTATAGAAGAAGCCCTACTTGACCCAGATTGGATCATTGCGATGCAAAAAGAACTAGCCCAATTTGAGAGAAACCAAGTCTGAGACTTAGTACCTAAACCAGAAGGTAAGTCAGTTATAGACACTAAGTGGGTATTTAGAAACAAGCTAAATGATCAAGGTGAGATTATGAGAAACAAAGCCTACTTAGTAGCTAAAGGTTTTAGTCAAGTTTAAGGGTTGGATTATGATGAAACTTATGCCCCCGTAGCTAGACTTAGATCAATCAGGATGTTAGTAGCTTTTGCAACCCATAGAGGCTTTAAATTATACCAAATGGATGTCAAGTCTGCCTTCCTTAATGGATTCATAAAAGAGGAAGAAGTAGAGCTTGATGTCTCCGACTTCATCCGAGAAGCTATTATAAAAGGGGCTTCGACCCCTCAACTCAGAACACCAATTCTCACATCCGCCAAGTCATTTTGTGCAAAGCAAACATGCTCAAGACGAAGCTCTACGACCAAGGAGGCTCCAGGAAGAAGTGTGCGGCGCTTTGGACTTTCGGATTGGCTGGATCTTCAGTTTTCTTTTGGTTTGCGTTTCATTTACGTACTTAATTTATTTATCTTTTTTGATTGTAAACATAACTGTAAGGCGGGTTTCTACGCCTCTAGAAAGTCCAAAAAGGAGACTATTAGTGGACTCACGATTGAGTGCTTAGGCCTTGGGCGTACTGACCATGGGGGGTTGGGAACCAAGTAAAACCCCGCGTGCCATTTGTGTGTTGTCTTTCTTTTATTCTATTATTTTCTGCTGCATACTAACCCTAATAGAAAGACGTTAAACGAAGATTTCTGATGAATTTTTCAAGTCAATATTCACCCCCTCTATCGACCAGCAACGATCCTACACCTCTAAGTAAGTTTTTGTACGATCTTACATAATGAAAGCTTAGAAAAAGAATGAAAAACTACAAAGAATTAGTTTGCTTTTGAGTCGGTTAAATAAATGATTTGGAATGAGCTCTGGGTGCCTATTTATAGCCCCGGTCAATTCTATCCGAATGCTGACGTGACACTATAGGGGCACTCGAGTGCATGAGGCCGCTTGACACGTGGCTTAAGGGTTATTCGAAGTGCAACGTTCACAAACGGCTAGCTGGTGGATAAAACTAACTCTCGGGCGCCTATATGCACAAGGGCGCTGGAGTCACTTGAGGGCCCGTATGCATAGGGGAGCCAGAGAGCCCGGGCACCCCTATGTATAGGGGTGCCCGAGTGACTTTTGGTTAGCAACTTGCTGACCAATCTCCAGCGGGTCTTCGTGGGTGATTTCTATTTTTTTTAGTGTTGGGTTCATCCGAACCCTCCTCCGACCTTCTCGTCGAACGAGCTTCCTCGCGGCTTCTCGTCCCTTGGACGCCATGTGTGTCCTTTGTTGGGGCAATCGGCCCTGAAATGATCTAGAGGATCATGATATTTTGATGTGTGGGTAATATGGTTAAGTTAGGAGTTGTGTTGTTCTCATATGTCTACATGAGTGTGCAGGTGTACAGGTACACATGGACTTGGTTGATGTCTTCAGGTGAAGGATGGCATGGAGGCAAGCTGAAGGTTTGCGTGCGCATCCGAGGGACCGTTGGATAGCAGAGATGATGAGCCGAGGATGCGGACTTCGAGGCATACGTGAAGGGTGGCATGGAGGCAAGCTGGAGGCTTACGTGCGCATCTGAGGACGAGGGTCAAAGATGAAGAAGGCGTGAAGGCAACAGTCAAGACTGCTGGTGAAGAGTCAACTGAGTTGTAAGGATCTGAGTATGAGTGTATGTACTCAGGGGCTAAGCCGGGAGGGTTTGAGTGCAGAGAGACTTGTACTCGGGAGTAAAATCCTAGGCTTAGGTGTGTACCAGTCGACTGCTCCAGGGGCAGTCGACTGGTGGTGACTGGAACAGCCTGGCAGATTTGAACGTTGTACTATAACGGTCAAATCTGAGTGGGGCCAGTCGACTGCTACAGGGGCAGTCGACTGGTAGCGGCTGTCTCAGATTCGAGCCCTATTTAAAGGGGCTCGTTTCCTACTAACTCGCTTGATGAAACTCGCTTGGATAAAGTGAGTTAGTAGTCTACTGTGATCAGAGAGCGTCCGAAGTGTTGTGGTGAGGTTTCTCCACCCACAAGGAGCGACAATCTAGCCGGAGGTTATCCGAGGGTTGATCCACCGAAGGATTCTTGAATTAGTCACCCGACCGGGGTGGATACCAAGTAAATCAGGTTGTTATCATTGTTTATGTCTTATTTACTTTGCATATTATTGTTTCCGCTGCGCTAACGACTTTGTAGAGATCAAAACGACGAAAAAGTGCTATTCACCCCCCCTCTAGCACACCATAAACGATCCTTCATCCTTCTCGCTCCACCGGCGTACTCTTCCGCAAAACCCCGCGTCCCTCGGATGCACCGAGCCCGTCAGCTCTCTTCCCATGCCATCCTTTTTGACCAGTGCATTTTCTACTCGACTTCTTGTGCTCCTAACCTCCAGCACACTTAAACACAAAGATTAAAAATCAAAAAGACTTAACTTCACTCAAGTGACCACCACAAACCCAACCTGGAGTACTTACACTAGTGATTCCTCTACATTATAAACTTCTCCTTTTCAGATACCTTTTGGAAGCGGAGAAGCCTCTTACAACAAGTTCTTATAAGAACAAATACAAGCAATGCAAAATATAAATGGAAATGTAGAGTAAAACAACTTTACAATGAACATTTTGCTTTGTTTACTTCTTTGTCGCTTTGGAATGTCTCTTGATAGTTGGAAATGCAACAACATTTTCTCTCGAACCTTTCAAGAACTAGCTCCTTCAAATCTTCATGAAACCCTTTTTTATAGGGTTGCATTCAGGTTGATTTCTACCTACTAATCGATTGGTAGACTTCATCAATTGATTGTCACATTGGATTCAGCTATTTAAACCTGCAAAACAGCTATTTTTTACCTTACTAATTGATTGGATCCTTCCAGTCAATAAGGCAAATCAATTTGGAAGTATTCTGTTCGCTAGAAACAAGCTATCGATCGATTGTTACAATCGATTGATTGGTAAATAGAAAAATTATATAGATCTTTGAATGAGCTATGTTTGGCACTAAAAATCACTCATTTTGATATCTACGTAAAAAGTTATGACCTTCAAAAATTTACTTTGTCAGGACTTCCTCGTTGCCTAGCATCCGATCAATCTTGACCTACCGAGACTTCATAACTCATGTCAACTCCCTATTAGATTTCGATCGTCAAGTGTTCTATCAACCATAACCCACTTAGATTTTTTCTCTTGCCAACTAACTGTTCGACTTTAATCACCAAGTGTCTAGTCAATCATTGTTGGATTTCAATGGCTACAAATAAAGTCCTACATTGAAAATATATGGAAAAGATCATAGACTTATAAGGGAAAGATATTTTCATTGGTATGAGGTCTTTTGTGTAGAGTACAAAAATAAAATCATGAGGGCTTACACCCAAAGTGGACAATATCATACCATTATGAAGATATCTGAATTCATTTAGTCTTAACAATTTATATCAGAGTTCAGATTGATAGAAGGACTAATCGTCGAATGTGCACAAGAGTCATGGTCCAATCGAGTCATATGGGTGGAATATTAACTTTGAATGAAAGAAGTGGAGGCTCCCATATCTAGATCAAGATGACCAGACATCAGACAGAGAAGCCTAGTTGTAGATAAGAAACAAGACATAGTAAGTCAGTTGGACTGAGGGACAAGGAAGTCTTAGTAGGCTGGGTGGACAGAGGGGCAAGGAAGTCCTAATAGGTCGGTTGAACCGAGAGGTAGGAAAGTCCTAATGGGTTAAAGATTAAATGCCATCAAGTGGATGGGCTTAAGGATGTGATCCTTCATTTGAGAGGGATTGCTAGGTTGCAATAGTTGCTAACAAAATTCCACATTGAAAATATATTGAAAGGATCATAGACTTATAAGGAAAAGATATTTTTATTTGTATGAGACCTTTTGGGTAGACTACAAAAATAAAATCATGAGAGCTTAGTCCCAAAGTGAATAATATCATACCATTATAGATATATCTGAATTATTTTGGTTCTAATAATCGTGACACACTTAGACTTTCTTCTTCTCATGTCATTTCTTATTAGGCTTCCGATCGCCAAGTGTTTAATCAATTGTGGCCCACTTGGGCTTCTCATTTTCTTGCCATCTTTCTATTCGTCTTCGAATCACTAGGTGTCCAGTCAATCATGAGTCATTTGGACATTTCTTGCCTTATGCCAACACCATGTTGAACTTTTGGCATCTTCAAATATCTGGTCAACCTTAACCTACTTAACTTTTTGTGCCAACTCCCTATTGGACATTTGACATCGTTAAGTATTCAATTAACCTTGACCTACTTGACTTCTTGTGTCAACTCCCTATTAGATTTCTGATATTGTCAAATATCTAGTCAATATTAACCTACTTGGCTTCTTCTTCATCATTAAGTATCCAGTCAACATTGACCTACTTGACATCTTGCTAACATATTAATAAAAAATCAAAATTCAAACTCGAGTCAATCCGAGTTTGATCAACTTGGTCAACCTTGATTTGAGGTCGATTACACTAACATTTTTTTCTTCATTCAATTATTTATTATATTTATTTTAGATAAAATATAATACTTAAATTTTCCATACAAAGCGCATTGTGCTTTCACTTAGTATACACATTTTAGAATACCTATATGAATGGTTACTCTAATAAATTTTAGAATAAATTTTCAGTAGGTATAAAATGTTTTATTATGTATGTGACCTCCCAATGTATAGATTGCTAGGGAAAAAAGGTCTTCTGTAATCACCGGCAGATAGGGTTGAATAGCCCGGGGCAAGCCCGGGGGATGAAGAAGCTGCGTGGCATGGTACATCGGATCGAAGCGACCCGGGCCTCGGGACCCCACTTCGGGGGATGTGCCCGGGAGGGTGAGCTAGAAAACTCCCCGGGATCACCTTGAGGGGGGGGGGGGGGGACGAGGGCGCCTCGGGATTTGCAGCGCTCCACTCACCCGGGCCAAAAGACACCTAGATCACCTCGCGCGGGAGGTGTAACGCCCGCCTTTTTCCCACACCTTATGGTGTGGCGAGAAGGCGGCGTTACGCTAAACATACATGTACATATAAAACATCTGGATGCAGCGGAATAATTTTTTTCTTCTACACATGCTTTTAACCATGCAACTAATACATGAAACATCTACACATGCCTAAATTTGTCATTCATGAACCTAGGATCATTGGACTTAGCATATTAACGGCATGCATGACATCATGATATAATCATTCCATAGCTTATTCATAATCACCATAAGTAGCAAGTAACTTATCCATCACATCATAAGTCTTAAGTCATTCATCAAACATAACCATTATAAGCATAGCATAGCATCTAAGGAGGCATTTCAAAACCCAAGACATGCAATACGTGTAAATAAAAGAATCCTTTGGCATGTCACCGCCACACACACACATGCTCTTGCCCCTCCTGCTGCTTCCCTTAGTAACCTCTTGCTTGATCTGTGGTACGAGGAAAATAAGACTATAAGTACATAGGCTTAGTAAGACCCTTTCTTACTCACTAAAACCATGCATCACTTAACATAAACATATAAAGCATTTGGCATAACATAATTCTGAACATAAAACATAAGCATAGTCTTGGCGTAAATGATAAGCATATGACATGATTCTTAACATAAACATAAACTTAACACGTACTTAGCATGACACAATTCTTAACATACATGAGCATGAAACATACTTAGCATGGCATATTTCTTAACATGGGCATAAACACATTCTTAACATAAGTGTAAGCATGGAATATACTTATCAGGGCATAATGCATAACATGAATGAATGCATGAATCAAATGCATATACATAAGGATGGTTAATTTAAAATCATACTTTTAAATACTTAAACATAAACATAGCATCATTGGGGTCCCCGGCTTGTACCACATACATACATCATAAGCGTGCATCCCTAAGTAAATACGAGGTAGCTAGTCTCGACCTACTAGGGTAGGAACAGCTACGGTAGTTCCAAAAACCAAGACGTTCTTAAGGTGTCCATCCCTGTTGGACAGCTACGGTAGTCCCAGAACCGTGGACAGCTTCGGTAGTCCAGAACCGGGGTGTTCTTAAGGTGCCCATCCCTTGGACCCTTACTTCGGTCCGGTACAAGCCCATTCATAAAGTAAAATAACTATGCATGCTTCATCATTCATACTTGACATATCTTAGAACATAAACATAATCTTGTTACATGAAGCATGACATAAATATGCTTGGCATTTCATCATTCATACTTATTTGATAACATCATTATGCCTTCATCATTCTTACATATCATTCATACTTAAGGCATAACCATCATCTTCATCCATCTTCTTTATTCATAAAATATAACATACATGCATAATCATGTCTCCAGGCATAAACATTATCTTGGTTCATAAAGCTTGCATGATCATGGTACATATATAAACATGCAATTCATACAAGATACATTTCACCTAGCATACATAGTCCTAGTATCCATCATAGAGCATGCATGGTAAGATACATATGAACATGATGCATGTTCCTAAAGTACATGACATTCATCATAGGACATGCATGGATCTTCATACACGTACATCTATTATAAGCATTTAACCTTCTACATACATCATTCTATTTCACAGAACATACCCCTACATTAATTTCATATGTTCATGGTATATGGTCTAAATATTCATGAGTAAAGCATAGCATAGAACCTGACATACAAGGTCAGGTTACATAACACATAAGCTAAGATTTTAGTAATATAAAGATCCTTACTTCATGCTTAACTATTTACTTACATCATGGTAACTTATGAACATACATCCTTGAGACCTTAGCCCAATTCAAACCCTAGATTTGGGTCTTGGCCGAAACCCTAAGGGGACCATGAACCCATAGAAAATTTGCCTAGGTCATGATTAACATCCCATACCTTACATATCATGCCATGGAAAACCATTTGAACCCTTGATTGGACTTAACCCTAAGTCCTAGGCCTAAACCATATGTTGGCCGAAACCCTAGAAGGGTAAGAAGCCCATAGGAAAATTCATATGAATCACCATTATTACCCATAAGATATCATAGGAAACATACTAATCATGCTTGCAAGGTTGGAGTTAACACCTAGCCATGGTACCTTGATGTGGCCGAAACCCTAAGGGGGGTTTTAGGGTGCTACAAAACTTCCAAAATCATACTTTTGTGCTTAACTTATCATGAATAAACATTAGGAAACATAATAGGGGTTTTCAAAATGATTTTTGCCTCAAGAACATGCTTGGCCGAACCCTAATAATCCCTAACTATGGATTTCTCAACATAACATGCCAATAAGAACTTAGATCATGACAAACCACTTGGAAGCTATCATACCACAGGTGAGGGGGTCTTACCTTCCTTAATCTTGCTTATAAACCTTGAATAAAAAGGTGAAAAGAAACCTCCTTGACCCTATACTTCTCCTTAGTCCTTGTAGCCTTGTAGAGGGTCTTGGATCTTCAAGATGGAGTTCTTTGTGAAGTTTTTTTCCAAGGGGAAGGAAACCTTGTGGGTTTCAGCTAGAGCAAGAAGGAAGGAGGAAGAAATGACTTTGGTGGAAGAAGAGAAGAGAAAATGTAACTCCCATGCCACCTCTCTCTTTGCCTTTATACCACATTAAGGAGGGCAAGTGAAGAGTCATGGTGTCTCTTCCCTTGATGACTCTTCATTTTTCCTAAGCCTTAGCCAAAATCCACTTCATCCTCTACTAGCACTCCCTTGCTAGGTGAATTTGTTAGTACATGCATGGTGGTACCATAGGTCCAAGGTTCAATCCTTGGTGCATGCACTTTATTTTTTTTTATTTTATTTTTCCTTATTTTCGAAAAATCCCCTAAAATTCACCCATGATCATGCTAATATTCTTAATTAAAACCCATTTATATTTATATTAAATTTTACCTAAAACCCACTAATAACTATGGTACTAGAAAAGCCCATTAGTACGTAGCTTCTCAATTTCAAATGGGAGAATTATGGACAATTATACTAAGATTCGTACTAGTATCTCTAGGCTCCTTCAAAAACTATTTAGACATGATCAATATTTTAAAGAAAATATTGAGAAGATTTTCCCGGGTCGTTACAATCCCCCATACCTCGTGAAAGTTCATCCTCGAACTTAGAATAGCTCCGGGTACTTGCGTCTCATCTCGTCCTCGCGTTCCCAGGTAGCTTCCTCGAACCTTTGACTTTGCTATAGGACCTTGACTAAGGGTACCTCCTTGTTTCTTAGCTTCTTGACCTCCCGATCCAAGATATGGATAGGTCGGCTTTCATAACTTAGGTCCTCCTGAACTTGTACTGTCTGTGGCTCGATCACTTGATCCATATTGGGAATACACTTCTTAAGCATTGACACGTGGAACACGTTATGAATAGTTGACACTCCTAAGGCAGCTCTAGCTCATATGCCACCTTGCCAACTCTCTTCAGATCAGGTACGGTCCCACATATCACGGACTCAGTTTTCCCCTCTTCCCAAATCTCGTCACCCCTTTCATCGGAGCCACTTTGAGGAACACCAAATCCCCAACATTAAATTCCAGTGGTCTACGTCGGACATCTGCATAACTCTTCTACCGGCTCTGAGCAACTTCTATCCGTTGTCGAATGTTCTGTATAGCCTGGGTGGTGCTGTCGATGACATCCGTTGTGAGCCACATTTCCTTCTTTTCACCGCCTTCGTACCAACAGATCGGAGACCTACATCTCCTCCCATACAAAGCTTCATAAGGTGTCATTCCGATAGTAGCTTGGTAGCTATTATTGTAAGCGAATTCCGCTAAACATAGATATCGACACCAGCTCCCTTTGAAATCCAAGGCACAAGCTCGCAACATGTCCTCTAGCACTTGATTCACTCGTTCAGTTTGCCCGTCAGTCTGAGGGTGAAAGGCGGTGCTGAATCGTAGTTTAGTGCCGAGAGACTTCTGAACACCCTCCCAAAAATACGAGGTAAACCGACCATCCCTATCTGAGATGATGGTCTTGGGAACTCCATGAAGTCTGATATCTCCTTAACATACAATTGAGCAGTTGCTCAATCGAATAAGTCATCTTAATTGCTAGGAAGTGAGCAGACTTCGTCAACCTGTCCATAATTACCCATACCGCATCATATCCGTTGGTAGTCCTGGGAAGTCCTGAAATAAAATCCATAGAGATATCTTCCCATTTCCATTCCGGAATCGGAAGTGGCTGCAGAACTCCTCCGGGTCGCTGGTGTTCCGCCTTCACTCGTTGACAAGTCAGGCAAGTACTAACATGCTGAGCCACATCTCTCTTCATGCCGGACCACCAGAATTTCTCCTTCAGGTCTTGATACATTTTGGTGGATCCCGGATGCATCGAATAAGGGGTTTCGTGAGCTTCTACTAGTATCGCCCTCCGCAGCTCCGGATCGTTAGGAATACATAGACGATCCGTAAGATAGAGATCCCCATGGGGAATGACTAGGGCGAATAAGTCCCTTATCGAGCAACTCCTGTAGCTATTCTTGAAGTTCTTTTAATTCAACCGGCGCCATACGGTAGGGTGCCTTGGAGATCGGGTTAGTACTAGGAACTAATTCGATCTCGAATTCCACTTCTCTATCAGGAGCTAACCCCGGTAACTCATCCGGGAACACCTCAGGGTACTCGCATACCACTCTAACATCTTCCAACTTCTGATCCTTTGTTTGACCTACGTCAACCACATGTGCTAGAAAACCAGTATATCCCTTGTCTAACATCTTCCGCGCTTTGAGAGTCGATAAGAATTTTCCGGTTCTTTTCCTTGACTCTCCGATAAATTCAAACGTAAGATCTGCCTTGGGTTGAAAGACCACCCTTCGCTTACGGTACTCAACAGAAGCACCGTATTTGCTCAGAAAATCCATTCCCAATATAACATCATAGTCCTGCATGTCGAGTACTATCAGATCGCAGTAGAGTTCTCTTCCCGCAATTCGACTGGCACCGCACGCAGCACGTAAGTGGATGTCATTATTTCTCCCGAAGGTAGGGTTGTTAAGAACTTGCAGTTTAAAACTTGTGGAGACATATCTATCTTCTTAGTGTAGAATGTAGAGATGAACGAGTGCGTTGCCCCAGTATCAAATAATGCGGTAGCATGCTGACTGTAAATAAGTATCTGACTTGTGACAACCGTTGAAGCATTCACAGCATCCTCCTTAGTAATAGAGAAAACCCTGGCATCTGCCATAGTTGATGGGGCCTCCAATCTTTCTTAGCTCATCAGGGTACTCTCCGGCTCCGCTTGTATATAATGTAGTTTCGCGGGTACACCCTGGTACTGAACAAGCTGTTGGGGAGGTGCCTGGTTCTTGGTAGGGCAGTAAGAGGCCATGTGCCCTTTCACTCCGCAGATGAAGCACTGGTTCGTACCTTTGTGGCATTCCCTGGGGTGCATTTTCCCGCATGTAGCACACAGGGGAAACCAGGACTGTTTATTTGCTGGGCCCCCTTGGGGGTTGTTCAATGGCTGTCGTTTACCACCCTGGCCCCCTTTCCAGTTAGCATTGATACTCTGAGGTTTCTGACCCCCTGAGTGTTAATAAAAGGGAAGGAACATTAGGGATAATGAAAGATGACGAATCGAGAATCCCGGAGTGAACTTGATTCTTACTTTCATTTAATGCCTTCCTTTGCTGGTTGATATTGTTCAGGTAATGTTCGGTGAGTAGGGCACTGCTAAACAACTCCTCTGTAGTCTGCGGTCTGTTAACCCCGCCGGCCACGTTCAGAGCTATTTCGGGCCGCAACATCTTCAACATAAGTCGGACCCTTTCTTTCTCAGTGCGAACCAGCTCAGGGCATAGACGAGCCAATCGGTTAAATTGCTTTACAACTTCATTGACCGAGAGGTTGCCCTGTCGGAATTTCATGAACTCGTCGTAATGTTTGTTTGTGACACGCATATTAAAGAATTCATCGAAGAATTTTGATTCGAAATCTGACCACGTCATCTGGTTCACCTGCCTCTTGGCGTTGACCCTTTCCCACCACATTCTGGCATCCCCAGAAAGGCAGAATGATGCACACTTGATCTTCTCATGTTCAGGCCAGTCCAGCAGCTCCATTGTACTCTCTACGGTTTTGAACCACGCTTGGGCGTCCCACGGTTCACCAACACCCGAGAAATTTTCCGGTTTCAGCCTCAACCACTGGATCAGATAAGCCTCTTGTCGTGCTACAGTGGTCGAGCCTGTTGGAGGAGTTTGCGTAACCGTAGGCGCGACGGGTATAGCAGTCTGGTTCGCCGGTGGAGTAGTAGAATTTTCTTGTTGGTTCATCAGGGTATTAATGGTTTGCTGCTGCTCGATAACTTGACGCTGAAGTTGGGTCACTAATTGCATCAGGTCGGCCGAGGGAGTAGTCTCATTAAGTCTGTTACTCTGTCTTCTAGCCATGCTTCCCTTCATGAAGGACAAGTATGGATAATATGAGTTATTGTTATTCCTACCCTCCTCCATATTAAATTCTAAATTAAAAGAGAAAAATATAATAAAATATCGTTCATATCTACATATCCCAGAACTACTTGCTATTATCAAGTATCATTCATACTTGCATATTCTAGAGTCATAAAAAGAAATCAAGAAATCAGATATGCATAAAAGTACTTACTTGAAAGCGGCAGGAAGAAGGCTTGATGTGTGTGTAGTGAGATGACAACTGCTCTGATACCAACCTGTAACGCCCGCCTTTTTCCCATACCTTATAGTGTGGCAAGAAGGTGGTGTTACGCTAAACATACATGTACATATAAAACATCTGGATGCAGCGGAATAATTTTTTTCTTCTACACATGCTTTTAACCATGCAACTAATACATGAAACATCTACACATGCCTAAATTTGTCATTCATGAACCTAGGATCATTGGACTTAGCATATTAACGACATGCATGGCATCATAATATAATCATTCCATAGCTTATTCATAATCACCATAAGCAGCAAGTAACTTATCCATAACATCATAAGTCTTAAGTCATTCATCAAGCATAACCATTATAAGTATAGCATAGCATCTAAGGAGGCATTTCAAAACCCAAGACATGCGATACGTGTAAATAAAAGAATCCTTTGCCATGTCACCGCCACAAACACACATGCTCTTGCCCCTCCTGCTGCTTCCCTTAGTAACCTCTTGCTTGATCTGTGGTACGAGGAAAATAAGACTATAAGCACATAGGCTTAGTAAGACCCTTTCCTACTCACTAAAACCATGCGTCACTTAACATAAACATATAAAGCATTTGGCATAACATAATTCTGAACATAAAACATAAGCATAGTCTTGGCGTAAATCATAAGCATATGACATGATTCTTAACATAAACATAAACTTAACACGTACTTAGCATGGCACAATTCTTAACATACATGAGCATGAAACATACTTAGCATGACATATTTCTTAACATGGGCATAAACACATTCTTAACATAAGTGTAAGCATGGAATATACTTATCAGGGCATAATGCATAACATGAATGAATGTATGAATCAAATGCATATACATAAGGATGGTTAATTTAAAATCATAATTTTAAATACTTAAACATAAACATAGCATCATTGGGGTCCCCGGCTTGTACCACATACATACATCATAAGCGCGCATCCCTAAGTAAATACGAGGTAGCTAGTCTCGACCTACTAGGATAGGAATAGCTACGGTAGTTCCAAAAACCGAGGCGTTCTTAAGGTGCCCATCCCTGTTGGACAGCTACGGTAGTCCCAGAACCGTGGACAGCTTCGGTAGTCCAGAACCGTGGACAGCTTCGGTAGTCCAGAACCGGAGCGTTCTTAAGGTGCCCATCCCTTGGACCCTTACTTCGGTCCGGTACAAGCCTATTCATAAAGTAAAATAACTATGCATGCTTCATCATTCATACTTGACATATCTTAGAACATAAACATAATCTTGTTACATGAAGCATGACATAAATATGCTTGGCATTTCATCATTCATACTTATTTTATAACATCATTATGCCTTCATCATTCATACTTATCATTCATACTTAAGGCATAACCATCATCTTCATCCATCTTCTTTATTCATAAAATATAACATACATGCATAATCATGTCTCCAGGCATAAACATTATCTTGGTTCATAAAGCTTGCATGATCATGGTACATATATAAACATGCAATTCATACAAGATACATTTTACTTAGCATACATAGTCCTAGTATCCATCATAGAGCATGCATGGTAAGATACATATGAACATGATGCATGTTCCTAAGGTACATGACATTCATCATAGGACATGCATGGATCTTCATACACGTACATCTATTATAAGCATTTAACCTTCTACATACATCATTCTATTTCACAGAACATACACCTACATTAATTATATATGTTCATGGTATATGGTCTAAATATTCATGAGTAAAGCATAGCATAGAACCTGACATACAAGGTCAGGTTACATAACACATAAGCTAAGATTTTAGTAATATAAAGATCCTTACTTCATGTTTAACTATGTACTTACATCATGGTAACTTATGAACATACATCCTTGAGACCTTAGCCCAATTCAAACCCTAGATTTGGGTCTTGGCCGAAACCCTAAGGGGACCATGAACCCATAGAAAATTTGCCTAGGTCATGATTAATATCTCATACCTTACATATCATGCCATGGAAAACCATTTGAACCCTTGATTGGACTTAACCCTAAGTCCTAGGCCTAAACCATATGTTGGCCGAAACCCTAGAAGGGTAAGAAGCCCATAGGAAAATTCATATGAATCACAATTATTACCCATAAGATATCATAGGAAACATATTAATCATGCTTGCAAGGTTAGAGTTTACACCTAGCCATGGTACCTTGATGTGGCCAAAACCCTAAGGGGGGTTTTAGGGTGCTACAAAACTTTCAAAATCATACTTTTGTGCTTAACTTATCATGAATAAACATTAGGAAACATAATAGGTGTTTTCAAAATGATTTTTGCCTCAAAAACATGCTTGGCCATACCCTAATAAGCCCTAACTATGGATTTCTCAACATAACATGCCAATAAGAACTTAGATCATGACAAACCACTTGGAAGCTATCATACCACAGGGGAGGGGGTCTTACCTTCTTTGATCTTGCTTATAAACCTTGGATAAAAAGGTGAAAAGAAACCTCCTTGACCGTATACTTCTCCTTAGTCCTTGTAGCCTTGTAGAGGGTCTTGGATCTTCAAGATGGAGTTCTTTGTGAAGTTTTTTTCCAAGGGGAAGGAAACCTTGTGGGTTTTGGCTAGAGCATGAAGGAAGGATGAAGAAATGACTTTGGTGGAAGAAGAGAAGGAAAAATATAACTCCCATGCCACCTCTCTCTTTGCCTTTATACCACATTAAGGAGGGCAAGTGAAGAGTCATGGTGTCTCTTCCCTTGATGACTCTTCATTTTTCCTAAGCCTTAGCCAAAATCCACTTTATCCTCTACTAGTACTCCCTTGATAGGTGAATTGGTTAGTACAAGCATGGTGGTACCATAGGTCCAAGGTTCAATCCTTGGAGCATGCACTTTGTTTTTTTTTTAATTTTATTTTTCCTTATTTCCGAAAATTCCCCTAAAATTCACCCATGATCATGCTAATATTCCTAATTAAAACCCATTTATATTTATATTAAATTTTACCTAAAACCCACTAATAACCATGGTACTAGAAAAGCCCATTAGTACGTAGCTTCTCAATTTCAAATGGGAGAATTATGGACAATTATACTAAGGTTCGTACTAGTATCTCTAGGCTCCTTCAAAAACTATTTAGACATGATCAATATTTTAAAGAAAATATTGAGAAGATTTTCTCGAGTCGTTACAGGAGGCGGAGACCCAGTGACGACCGACCTCAAGTACTGACCCCCCCTCCTTGATTACGGATAAGCATCCCCGCTATAAGGAGTCATCACGACCCTTAAATATCACAACGGGTCGAAGCGTAATAACGACGCAAACCTTTTCAAAAGCTATCCAGTAACCACCGAAGGAGGGGGGCAACGTCGCTCACATCGCGGAAACGTGGCACAGATTGAGGGAGCAGCTCAGTCTACCTCCATCGGTATAAAAGGTAGCATAGCCCCTCCGGTAAGGGGGTTATGCACTGTCCTTACTTAGTACTTTTCTCCTTCTCAATTGCCTTCATTCTCCATCAAAATCCTGACGCCGGACCCCTTTTGGAGTGTCCCCTAATGCTCGTGTTGATCTCACAGGGCTCGGAGTTCCTCCCCTCCACAGCGACTTCCACATGGGCACCTCCGGTGATTGGACATCGCCGCTGATTCCTTCCGGAACATATTTGGCGCCGTCTGTGGGAAACTAGCAAAGCACCTGAAGGAGCACCGATGGCAGGACTGGATGAACAAGCCCTTGTCCTTACAAGAGAGGAACTCAGTCACCTAGTATCCAACGCCATTAAAGAGGCGCTGGAGCAACACCAAGTCGAGCAGGCTGCCTCGCAACAAGGGGATCCGGCGAGGGAGGAGATCCCCAGGGTCTCCGTCTCACATTCACGGAGATCCGTCACCCCGGTGGGGCGGTGGGACGGAGCAGCCCCGAGCCCCCAAAGAGAATCTCCCGGAGACATTGAGAAGACCCACTCGGTGGCCTCCAGCGCCCAAAGGCACGGAGAGGGACAGGGGAAGAGGGATGAACCCAAGACCTCCCATAAGGTTCCCTCTACACCTTTCTCGTCTGAGATTGTCAAGGACCTCATGCCCAAGCAGTTCCGTGGGTCGGGGATCCCCAATTATGATGGGAAGACGGATCCAAAAGATCACGTCTGCAAATTCGAGAATGTTGCACTCCTGCACCAGTATACAGACGGTATGAAGTGTCGGGTGTTCTTAAACACCCTGTCCGGAGCAGCTCAACGGTGGTTCCAAAGGCTGCCACAAGGTTCCATCAACTCTTTCACGGAGTTCAGGACAACCTTCGTTCACCATTTCACGAGCAGTCGTCGCAACCAGAAGACGACACTTAATCTATACGCCCTTAAGCAAAAGCCTAAGGAACCACTCAAGGAATACATCCAGAGGTTCAACCGGGTGGTGCAAGACATGCCTAGCGCAACATCAGAGATACTCGTCAGTGCCTGCACCCAAGGACTTGTTGAAGGGGACTTCTTCCGATCCTTGGTAAGGAAGCCCCCTGCTAGTTTCGACGATTTGCTGGGATGCTTTGTCAAGCATGTCAATATGGAAGAAGTAGAGTATGCCCATCGCAAGGATCCAGTCGGAGCCCACCCTCCGGCGGCTCCCCGATCAGACAGGAGGGAGCCTCCGGCCCCGGCTCAGGGAAAATACCTTCACCCTGGGAAGGACCAGTGGGCTGGTAGGGGCCGCCTTGTTGAGACGATAGACACCGAGCAACCAGAACCATCACCCAAGTACTGTGGTTATCATGGCAGCTTGACACATTCCACTAAGGAGTGTCATGCCTTAAAGAAGAAGTTCGGTGAGGAGGCAGACAACAAATCTCGAAGAATGTGGAATAAGGCGGGGTACCACAGAAGGTCTCCAAGTCGAAGCTTTTCTCCTCGGTGACAGCATGCCGGGGAAAATGAAGCCCGACCTCGGTCTTGATCACGATCGCGAGGTAGGAGTCGGGGGCCCACACCTCGAAGATCTCTCTCCTTAGAAAGAGACCCCCAGAAGGGCAAGGCCCCATGCATGGTCCGCCCTTCGGTCATGTGGGAGTCATCTCCGGAGGACCTACTGGAAGGGATTCCAACCGGGCCAGGAAGTCTTATACCCAGTGATTTGAAAACTACTCCATCGGGACAAGTCGAAGCCAAGAGCCAGGCCCTACAATATCTTTTGGGTCATCCGACCTTGAAGAAGTGGAAGCTCCCCATGAAGACGCCATAGTGATCGTGGCCTGTATTGCTAACTATGAGGTTAAGCGCATCTTTGTGGGCACAGGGAGTTCTGTGAACATCCTGTACAAGGCGGCTTGGGACCAGATGCAGATCAACGAGGATAAACTGCTCCCGGTCTCGACCCCACTATTAGGTTTCACAGGGTACCGAGTACAGCCGGTAGGGCAAATCACCTTGTCACTCTCATTGGGCAGCGACAGGCTTGAAAGAACTCGGACGACTCCTTTCTTGATCATGGACGCACCCTCCTCCTACAATGCCATCCTGGGCTGCCCGGTGCTTAGCACATTCCAGGCGATGGTCTCTGTTTACCACCTGAAAATAAAGTTCCCGATAGGCGACTCGGTGGTTGAAGTCCGAGGAGACTAGTTAGCTTCTCGGCGGTGTTACAGCGGAGAGGTCAAAACCGAGTCTCGGAAGAACCCGAGGGGCCTGGAGGACTAGCTGAAGGAGGTCATGCACACAAGGAGAAGGACAAAAACTCGGGAGGTTCGGGCCCGGCAGCAATCTCGGACCCTCCTGGTCTTGGTAAAATTTGCATTTTATTTATAGTGTTTGTCTGTGTATCTCTGTGCCCTCGCAGCGGAATCAAGTAATAAAAGGAGATGCTTTCCTCAAAATAACAACGCACTACCGAGGAATTAAAAACTCTAATACCTCGCGGTGTAGCCGATGCCCGGAGTACTTAAGCTTGGTCTGGGACGTACGCGCCCGATCAAGTATCCAAAATCGTAATACCTCGCGGTGCAGCCGATGCCCGGGGTACTTAGGCTTGGTCTGGGATGTACACGCCTGACCAAGTATCCAAAACCGTAATACCTCGCGGTGCAGCCGATGCCCGAGGTACTTAGGCTTGGTCTGGAACTTACGCGCAACCCGACCAAGTATCCAAAACCCTAATACCTCACGGTGCAGCCGATGCCTAGGGTACATAGGCTTGGTCCGGGACTTACGCGCCCACCAAGTATCCAAAACCCTAATACCTTGCGGTGCAGCCGATGCCCGGGGTACTTAGGCTTGGTCTGCAACTTACGTGCCCGACCAAGTATCAAAACCCCTAATATCTCGCAGAGCAGCAGATGCCGGGGGTACTTAGGCTTGGTCTGGGACGTACGCGCCCAACCAAGTATCCAAAACCCGGACGGCGTCTTAGCACACACCTAAGTCTACTCTCCGTTCTTCCCTTCTTTCCTCCTTTCGCGCTTGCTTGTTTTCTGATCTCCGAAGATGAGAGAGTGCATCTCGATCCACATTGGCCAGGCCGGTATTCAGGTCGGAAACGCGTGCTGGGAACTTTACTGTCTCGAGCATGGCATCCAGCCTGATGGCCAAATGTCTAGTGACAAAACCGTTGGAGGTGGTGATGACGCTTTCAACACCTTCTTCAGCGAGACTGGTGCGGGCAAGCACGTCCCTCGTGCCATTTTTCTTGATCTGGAACCTACTGTCATTGACGAAGTAAGAACTAGCACTTACCGTCAGCTCTTCCACCCTGAACAGCTTATCAGCGAAGATGCTGCTAATAACTTCGCAAGAGGCCATTACACAAGTAATTACCAAACATTTCATTTCCTTCTTTCTCATTAAGCAATGTGTTTTTCATTGGAAATTCAATTTATAACATTGTGTTTTTTTCCCTTTTTATCTTAGTTGGCAAAGAAATCGTCGATCTCTGCCTTATCGCATCAGGAAGCTAGCAGATAATTGCACTGGCCTCCAAGGCTTCCTTGTTTTCAATGCTGTGGGTGGAGGCACTGGATCCGGGCTTGGTTCTCTTCTCCTCGAGCGTTTGTCTGTGGACTACGGCAAGAAATCGAAGCTGGGCTTCACTGTCTATCCATCTCCTCAAGTCTCCACCTCTGTGGTGGAGCCTTACAACAGTGTTCTGTCCACCCACTCTCTTCTCGAGCACACTGATGTGGCTGTTCTCCTAGACAATGAGGCAATCTATGATATCTGCAGGCGATCTCTTGACATCGAACGCCCCACATACACCAATCTCAATCCTCTCGTTTCTCAGGTCATTTCTTCTTTGACTGCCTCTCTGAGGTTTGATGGTGCTTTGAACGTTGATGTCACTGAGTTCCAAACTAATCTGGTCCCGTATCCAAGGATCCACTTCATGCTCTCATCCTACGCCCCAGTCATCTCTGCAGAGAAGGCTTACCATGAGCAACTTTCCATTGCTGAGATCACCAACAGTGCCTTCGAACCTTCTTCCATGATGGCAAAATGCGACCCTCGCCATGGGAAGTACATGGCTTGCTGCCTCATGTATCGCGGAGACGTGGTGCCGAAGGATGTTAATGTTGCTGTTGCGACCATCAAGACCAAGCGCACCATTCAGTTCGTTGACTGGTGCCCGACCGGATTCAAGTGCGGGATCAACTATCAGCCGCCAACTGTTGTTCCCGGTGGCGATTTGGCTAAGCTGCAAAGAGCTGTCTGCATGATATCTAACTCCACCAGCGTTGCCGAAGTCTTCTCACGGATTGATCACAAGTTTGATCTCATGTATGCTAAGAGAGCCTTCGTGCATTGGTATGTTGGGGAGGGCATGGAGGAAGGTGAGTTCTCTTAGGCTCGTGAGGACCTTGCTGCGTTGGAGAAGGATTACGAGGAGGTTGGCGCAGAGTGTGCTGAGGGCGAGGAAGGGGAAGATGATGAGTATTAAATGGAGTTCACTAGTATACTTATGTTGTTGCAGAACATCTATCTCTGATACGTCGGGCTATCTCATCTATTCAATTTCCTTGTCGCTGTCGTTTCTACTATGAGATATTCTATCGTTTTTCTGAAAAAAAAAATATATCCAAAATCCTAATACCTCGCGGTGCAGCCGATGCCCGGTGTACTTATGCTTGGTCCGATACGTACGCGCCCGACCAAGTATCCAAAACCCTAATACCTCGCGATGCAGCCGATGCCCGGGGTACTTAGGCATGGTCCGGGACTTACGCTCCCGACCAAGTACCCAAAACCCTAATACCTCGCGGTGCAACCGATGCCGGGTACATAGGCTTGGTCTGGGACTAATGCGCTCGACCAAGTATCCAAAACTCTAATACCTCGCTGTGCAGCCGATGCCCGGGAAGCTTAGGCTTGGTCCGGGACTTACGTGCCCAACCAAGTATCCAAAACCCTAATACCTCACGGTGCAGCCGATGCCAAGGTACTTAGGCATGGTCTGAGACTTATGTGCTCGACCAAGTATCCAAAACCCTAATACCTCGCGGTGCAGCCAATGCCCGGGGTACTTAAGCTTGGTCTGGGACGAACGCGCCCGACCAAGTATCCAAAACACTAATACCTCGTGGTGCAGCCGATGCCCGGGGTACTTAGGCTTGGTCCGGGACTTACGCGCCCGACCAAGTATCCAAAATCCTAATACCTCGCGGTGCAACCGATGCCCGAGGTACTTAGGCTTAGTCCGGGACATACGCGTCAGACCAAGTATCCAAAACGATAATACCTCACGGTGCAACCGATGCTCGGGGTACTTAGGCTTGGTCCGGGACTTACGCGCCCGACCAAGTATCCAAAACCCTAATACCTCGCGGTGCAGCCGATGCTCGGGGTAGTTAGGCTTGGTCTGGGACGTACGCACCCGACCAAGTATCCAAAATCCTAATACCTCACGGTGCAGCCGATGCCCGGGGTACTTTGGCTTGGTCCGGGACTTACGCGCCCGACCAAGTATCCAAAACCCTAATACCTCGCGGTGCAGCCGATGCCCGGGGTACTTAGGCTTGGTTCGGGACTTACGCACACGACCAAGTATCCAAAACCCAAATACCTTGCGGTGCAGCCGATGCCTAGGGTACTTAGGCTTGGTCTGGGACTTACGTGCCCGACCAAGTATCCAAAACCCTAATACCTCGCGGTGCAGCCAATGCCCGGGATACTTAGGCTTGGTCCGGGACTTGCGCGCCTGACTAAGTATCCAAAACCCTAATACCTCGCGGTACAGGCGATGCCCGGGGTACTTAGGCTTTGTCCGGGACTTACGCGCCCGACCAAGTATCCAAAACCCTAATACCTCGCGGTGTAGCTGATGCCCGAGGTACTTAGTGTGGGGACCGATGCCTTCGATAGAGAGGGGGGGCGAATATCGACTGTGAAAACTTTTTTCAGAAAGCATGTCTTTCGATCGTTCTAGACAGAGAGTTAGTGTGTAGTGGAAATACTAAAAAATAGAAAAGAAATACACTTTGTACACACGGGATTTACTTGGTTCCCAACCCCCCAGGGTCAGTACATCCATGGCCTGAGCATGGGAAATGCCTGTCCACTAATGGTCTCCTTTCCAGAATTTCTAGAGGTGGAGAAAAATAAGTGTAGAATGTAAATTCAAACCAAACAAAAGATTTGAAGACTCGGCCAATCTGGAACTCCGAAGTGCCGCGCACTTCCTCCCGGAGCCTCCTTGGTCGCAGAGCTTCATCTTTAGTGCTTTGTTGTCACTTGAAAAGCTTAGAATGATCTTGGAATTCGTGTTCTATGTTGAGGGGTCGAAGCCCCTTTTCTAGCTTCTTTAGTGGGCACTTGTGTTGAAGGGGCACCTCAGTTGCCTTGGTCAAACTCCATCCTCGTGTCGAACCCGCAGCAGGGATAACCATTCCCTATTGGTGCAGGAAGCACCATATCGAACCTTGTTTTGATATTGGCAAAGGATTCAAAGTTAAGTATTGTTTGTTATCTAATGTGCTCATTAAGTGTGCAGGAAACAAAGTCCTAGCGAACGGCTGCTAGGCTCCTGGCGAAGGACTGCCAGGAAACAAAGTCCTAGCAAAGGGCTACTAGGCACCTGGTGAAGGACTGCCAGGAAACAAAGTCCTGACGAAGGGCTGCTAGGCACCTGGTGAAGGATTGCTAGGAAACAAAGACCTGGCGAAGGGCTGCTAGGCACCTGGCGAAGGACTACCAGGATACAAAGACCTGGCGAAGGGCTGCTAGGCACCTAGCGAAGGACTGCTGGGCAAAAGTCCAAGCGGAGGAGCTGGTTGGCAATAGGTAAATTCTCCTGAGAGGAGTAGTTGAGGGCGCGTTCCCCGTCGAGGGAACAGTAGGCGTCGGTTCTACCTAGGGTTCCATTTTGGAGACCCAAAGTCAGAACCAAGATAGCTATGGCTGTAAGACTCACTAACATACTTGCTTTATCATGTTTGGTACTAACCCTGGATGTAGGACCGAAGGAAAGAGTTTCTGCAGCTCAGAACGCCTCAAAGGAGAGAGGCAGCAAGCGGGTTGGGCGCCCGGGAGGTCCCGGGCGCCCCAGGTAAAATCCAAACAAGAGTTGAGCAAGAAAACGCTTCGGAAGCTCACTGGGAGGGGCGCCCCCATGCTCCCGGGCGCCCCCGTGCTCCCGGGCGCCCTGGGTCCAAGCCAACGAAGCGGATAGAGTTCAAGCCAGCGAGAAGCCAGCATACCGAGTCAACCCGGGCGCCCCCTGCGTCCCGGGCTCCCCCGTCAAACCTCAACCCGATCTTGGAGGGATAATGGCTGACCGAGAGTTTGCCGGATCAAGTGACACATGGAGGGGCCCCCAGGCTCACTATATAAGGAGCTCGACCCCCAAGGCTTCTCAACACATTCTTCCAACGCCAATACGCTCTTCGACTCAAGCGCTCTGCTCCAGAAACCTCCCATCTCGAGATACAAGCGCCGACGATGACCCTTTGCTCCGAAGTACAATCCACACCGGGCGTCGGTAACGAAGAGTTTAAGTTTCAGTTTACTGTACTACAACTGTGATATTCTGCTGTAAACATTTTGCGCATATATAGAATTGCCCGCAGTAAACGGTCAACGACCGTGTGCCTTGGAGTAGGAGCCGACCGCGACTCCAAACCAAGTAAATCCTTGTGTTCGCGTTTGGTTTTCGTGTTAATTTTCCGCTGTGCATTCTCTCTCTAAATCCGAAACGGTTTACGATATTCACCCCCCCCTCTATCGTATTCTATTGATCCAACAAGTGGTATCAGAGCGGGGTAGCTCAAATTTGGTGCAACCACCAATTTGAGAGTTTTTTGGATTTTCATAATTATTTTATCTTTTTTAATTTTTCTTGTTAATCGAGGTTGGTGCAACACCACTCGATCTTTATTTCACATAAATAATATCTGTAGGTGGGTTTAAAATATTCTTACGCCTTTTTCAATTTTCAATTCTTATTTTTTCACTATAAGTCAGAATTGATAAAACGATCAATTTTCAAAAATTTGTCATAAACTTTTTTATTATTATTTTAATATTTTTTCTTAAAATTCATGCTACCTTAAATCGAGCAGATTTTTCCCAAACATTGAATTCTTACTTTTTTCATCATTAATCAAAATTGATAAAGCTAATATTTTCAAAAATTTGTCATAATTTTTTTTATTATTTTAATATTTTACCTCGAAATTTGTGCAAGATTCATTTTGGATTATTTTTCACTTCTCCCGCACTACTAATCCAGGACCAAGTCTTGGTACATTTTTGTTACTTCTTTTCTGTACGAGGTTAAACAAAAAGGCCAACCAAGAGTGGAACAGTGCCCGTCCACTGCTATTCTCCGGCGAGAACTTTAATTATTGGATAAGTCAAATGGAGTTCCATCTGAAGGCCCATATGGACATATGGATGATCATTCAAACAGGGTACTCCCTCCCTACAGAAGATGGACTATCAATTGTGTGGGACAAACTGGATGAACCAACTCTGAGGAAGATTGAGACAGATGCAAGGGCTACTGCAATCCTACAATGTGGCCTAACCAATGAAGAATTGAAGCGGGTCGGATCCTTCAACTGTGCCAAAGAGATGTGGGAAAAGCTAATCAATCTACACGAAGAGAGCTCCGATATTGAGATCTTAGAAGATTTTGCATTTTCGGCTCAAGCACAAGTAGCTGAGACAGACTCGAACCCCGATGTCAAAATCGAACCAGAATCAAACGACGAGTTTTCTGGGAAAAATCGGTAACTAATTTTGAATCAGTTTCTGAATTAAGGTTAAATAATCAAACTGATACTGCAGTGGTCGAGGAAGGTATAATTTTCATTGTAGGGAAAACTCCAAGAGAAATGCAAAAGAGGCCTCAACCAGTACTTGAGTTTGACTCAGACTCAGAATCTGAGGACGAAGGAAGGGTTCCTTGGAAACTGGTCTGGTTGGCTTGCGACCGCTACAAAATGCCGAAGAAACAATCAAGCAAAAGAGAGATGGCTAGAATCAAGAGGGAGATTCCCAACCGGGAATCAAAAGGTAAATTTACAGTATTTAAAAATCTAATATTTACCTTGAATAACATGATTAATTCGTATAAATTAGTTAAGGTCAATACATTAGAAAACTTAATTCACAACCATGCTGATTTTAAAAACCCAAAGTTTTTTTTCGATTATGATGTAACTTAGATCATTTTTGTCTTGTTTGCTTTAATTGTATGTTGATTTTTATTTTATTTTTTATGCTTAGAATTAGGATTGATTAGTTTAAGGACTAAACCGATTAACTGAAATTTGAATAACATAGAATTGGGTGGAGGTGAGATGATAGTACGTTAGGGAAACCTTTATGGTCGAACTAGCCGAAGCTACCGATCCAAGACCCAAACTAGTTAGACCAAAATCTTTCAAGAAGTGACTTGAAGATGAATTTTCTATAAAAGGCTTTATCAAGGAAATGGTTGATGATCCAATAAGGCTACGGCCAAAGAAGGCCTAGTGCCTCGCCAAGACCTGGAAGCCAATTACTGAAAATCAAATTCACTTTACTATTGTCAGATTTGAATCTAACTCAAAATTCAATTAATCTTAGATTCATAACAAAATTTTCAAAATTAATAAAATTAACCATGTTTTCAAAATTAAAATATTTATCTCACAAAACCCATAAGGTTAACATGTTTGATCACGTAGAACTGGGTGAGATATCTAGGACCTAAGAATATATTGTTGGGTTTTTTGGGCCGCGAAAACCGCCTTTTCACGTCGCGAAAACCCTGAGAACCCAAAGCCATGGATCTCGTGCGAAGAAAAATTCCGAAACAAAAATTCACGTATTCATTTCATGCTCAAAACTCGATCTACTCCTAGATCTAAAGAGGGATAAACCATTTTACCTTTGGCGCGTGCCCCGCTTAATCCCGCTCGCTCCTTTTGGATGTCGGATCTCTAGGACGTCAAGTGCCGTCCCTCTAGAAGTATCCACGCGAACAAAGTGGATGGAGGAAACCCTTTAGGTGTGCTAGCACCTTTCAAGGGTTCGGCCAAGAGGAGAAGAAGAAGAAGAGCTCCAACACTTGGAGGAGGAAGAAG
This sequence comes from Boesenbergia rotunda, assembly GCA_024364735.1. Taxonomy (NCBI): domain Eukaryota; kingdom Viridiplantae; phylum Streptophyta; class Magnoliopsida; order Zingiberales; family Zingiberaceae; genus Boesenbergia; species Boesenbergia rotunda. Next base: position 362,392 of record JAGFNQ010001501.1, read on the forward strand.
AGAAGACACACACTAAGAAAAATGGAACAAAACCTTGTTTTGTTCTCTCCTTGTGGCCGGCCACATAATGGCCATTAATGGCCATTAAGTGGCCTGCCATAACCCCCTTTCAATTTGAATTCAAATTCAAATGGGGGGTTACAACCTTTGGAGATGATGTGGAGCATCATCATTGGTCAAATACCAAGCCAAGTCATCACTTGGTCAAGTCAAGGTGAGGTGGTCTTTTGGTCAAGTCAAACTTGCCTTTTATGGACTTTCCATATTTAGTCAAGTCAAACTTGACTCCATTTCTTCTCCCATGTCAAGTCTAACTTGAAGTGGAACCAAGTCAAGTCAAACTTGATTTGGATTTGGGTCAAGTCAAACTTGCCTTTTATGGACTTTCCATATTTAGTCAAGTCAAACTTGACTCCATTTCTTCTCCCATGTCAAGTCTAACTTGAAGTGGAACCAAGTCAAGTCAAACTTGATTTGGATTTGGGTCAAGTCAAACTTGCCTTTTATGGACTTTCCATATTTAGCCAAGTCGAACTTGACGTGTTTTTTTTTCTCCATCTATTTTTCTTTGCGTGTGACCCTATAGGTTCTTGTAACGTTGGCAATGCTTCTAACCTCTTAGAAACATAAGCAATGAGCGGTATCTAGCAACACATCATTGCTACCCAAGTTACAAGAATGTTGAGATCCAACATCACCAATGTGACTACTAATTATGACTTTCATAATATGTGACAATGTCCTTCTATCGTCGATATCTAGATTGATCTTCTATGAAGCATAGACCGTGTCATCCTCCAATCAATCTATGTGTCTTGAACTCCAAGTAGACTCACTATAATCAAATAAGCTTAATATCTCATATTGCCTTATTTGGGCATGGTCATGCACTTAGTGATCTCACTCTATCAAGACTATGATATCTCTCCCGTCATATAGGAGGGATAGATCCCATCTACATCACTCACATCCCTCCGCATAATTTGTTACATACCCAGTAATCGCCTTTATAGTCCACCCAGTTACGGGTGACGTTTGACGAAACCAAAGTACATAACTCCTTATGTAAGGAACTATGGTGACTTCAGGTCTAAGGACTAATAGTCATACTAATAGTCACATGAGAATGTATATGACATTCATATAACGATCCATGATACTTTCTCATGGTGGGTCATTCAGTATACATTCTCTAATGCATACTCATGTGTCAACTTGATATCTCATATCCATGACTTGTGAGATCAAGTCATCGTGTTGACCTACATGCTAGTCTCTATGCATTAACATTGTGTTGGTGCAGGAAGCACTAGATCGAACCTTGTTTTGATATTGGCAAAGGATTCAAAGTTAAGGGTTATTTGTTGTCTAACAATGCTGCTTGAGAGTGCAGGAAACAAAGTCCTAGCGAAGGGCTGCTAGGCACCTGACGATGGGCTGTCAGGAAACCAAGTCCTGGCGAAGGGTTGCTGAGCGAAAACCAAGCCCTAGCGAAGGAATGCTAGGCACTGGCAAAGGACTGCCAGAAAAAAGAAAAGCCCTAGCAAAGGACTGCTAGGCTCTGGCGAAGGACTGCCAGAATGGACAAACCCTAGCGAAGGAATGCTAGTCACTGGCGAAGGGCTGCCAGAAGAAAAGACCTAGCGAAGGGCTGCTAGGCACCAAGCGAAGGGCAGCTTGGCAACTCAAGACCTGGCGAAGGACAGCCGGGCAAAAGTCCAACTGGAGGAGCCGGTTGGCACCAGGTAAATTCTCCCGAGAGGAGTAGGTGAGGACGCGTTCCCCTTGAGGGAACATTAGGCGTCGGTTCGACCTAGGGCTCCATTTTGGAGACCAAAGTTAGAACCAAGACAGCTAAGGCTGTATAAACTAACATAATATTTGCTGTTTTGGACTAACCCTGGATGCAGGACCGAAAAACTGTGTATCTGTAGCTCAGAGAGCCTCAAAGGAGTGAGGCAGTAGCTGGGCAGGGTGCCCCGAAGGTTTTGGGCGCCCCCAGAGTCAACCCAAGTCAGCAGACCAAGAAAAAGCTCCGACAGCAGCATTTCGGGGCGCCCCGGTTGTTCCGGGCGCCCCGCGCGCTCCGGGCGCCCCGCGTGTCGCGGGTGCCCCCAGTGCCACGCCGACTATCAGCTGCCCTCGCGAAGCCAAAGGATGAGGCTTTGACCGGTCAACCCGGGCGCCCCGCGCGCTCGGGGCGCCCCGGTCAAAGCTGATCCCGAAGATGAAGAGATCAGCCTTGACCGAAGCGATCACCGGATCGGAAGCCACGTGGGGGGCGCCCCCGTCGACCAGGGCGCCCCCAGGCCCTATATAAAGGGCCCTCGACCGCCTTCTTCAATGCATCAATTGCTTCGACGCTTCTGCGCTCTTCTGCTTCCGCGACACGCTCCAGAAATCTTCCAACTCGAGCTGACGACGTCCCGCTGCTCCGAAACTTCGATCTACACCGGACGTCGGTAACGAAGAGCTGCATTTAAAGTTTACTAAACTGTTCTTGTTATAATCTGTCTTGTAAACTTTTACGAACTTATAGAATTGCCCACAGAAAACGGTCAACGACCGTGGGCCTTGGAGTAGGAGTCGACCCAGGCTCCGAACCAAGTAAACCGACTGTGTTTGCATTGTTCTGTTTTTCTTTTATTTCCGCTGCGCACCCGCTCTTTTTAAATCCGAACTATTTGCGACATTCACCCCCCCCCCTCTCTCGCATCTCTCGATCCAACAAGTGGTATCAGAGCGGGGTTATTCAAAGTTGGTGCAACCACCACTTTGAAATTTTTTTTTGGATTTTTTTTTCGCTTTATTTTTCAAATAAATAATATCTGTGAGTGTATTTAAAATATCCTTACGCCTTTTTCAATTCTGAATTCTCATTTTCTCACCATAAGTCAGAATTGATAAAAGAATCAATTTGTGAAAACTTGTCGTAAAATTTTTTTTATTATTATTTTAATATTTTTCCTCGAAATTCGTGCTATCTTAATTCGAGAAATTTTTTTTCTTACTTTTTCTTCATTAATCAAAATTGTTAAGGTCAACATTTTCAAAAAAATTTTATTATTATTTTACCTCGAAATTCGTGCAAACACCTTTTGAGCTTGTTTTTCTCTCTCTCCCGCACTACTAATCCAAGACCAAGTCTTGGTACATCTCTATTTTTTTTCCTTGTGTGCAAGATTTATCCTTAATGGCCAATCAAGAATGGAACAGTGTTCGTCCGCCTCTATTCTCTGGCGAGAACTTCAGAACCTGGAAAAGTCTAATGGAATCCCACCTGAAGGACAATCTAGATCTCTGGTTGATAATTCAAACAGGGTTCCACCTCCCTACAGAAGATGGACTATCAATTGCATGGGACAAACTGGATGAACCAACCCTCAACCAAATTGAGACTGATGCAAGAGCAACTGCAATTCTTCAATGCGGTCTAACTAACGAACAACTCAAGCTAGTTGGATCCTTCAACTGTGCTAAAGAAATGTGGGAGAAACTAATCAACCTACATGAAGAGAGCTCCGACATTGAGGTACTTGATGTCCAAGCACAGATAGCCGAATCAGAATCTGAACTCGAATCCAGAATCGAAATCGAACCAGTAGAATCAGACGACGAACTGACTAAGACGGTAACCAATTTTGAATCTTTTTCTAAATTAGAATTGAATAATCAAATAGATACTATAATGGTCGAGAAAGGTATAAGTTTTATTGCAGGGAAAACTCTAAGAGAACTGCAAAAGAGGCCTCAACTAGAACCTGAGTCCAACTCAGACTCAGAATCTGACGACAAAGAAAGGTATCCTCGGAAACTTGTCCGGTTAGCTCGCGACCACTACAAAATACTGAGGAAACAATCAAGCAAAGGGAAGATGGCTAAAATCAAGGGGGAGACCTCCAAAAGGGAATCAAATGGTAAATTTACAGTATTTAATAATCCATTATTTACTATGAACAACATGATTAATTCATATGAAAATGTAATTCATAACATTGCTTATTGCGAAAATCTAGAATATTATTACCATTTTGAAGTGACTTAAATAATTTTTTTTATTAAATTACATGTTTGATTGATTGATTGTTTATTTAATTTCTGTAATTTACCATGCTTAGACTTAGGTTTAGTTAGCTTAAGGACTTAACCAATTACTTGAAATTTGAAAACATAGTATTGGGAGGAGGTGAGATGATAGTACGTTGGGGAAACCAACTCTAATAAGATCAAGTCTACTTGGTCTCTTTAGACTGGTGAAACCAGCCGAAGCTACCGATCCAAGACCCAAGCTAGTTAGACCAGAAAATGACCTAATTTAATTTGAAAATGAAATTTCATTAAAAGGCTTTGTCAAGGAAAGGGTGGATGATCCCATAAGGCTACGGCCAAAGAAGGCCTAGTGCCTCGCCAAGACCTGGAAGCCAATTTCTGAAATTCAAATTCAAATTATCTTTTGTCAAATTCGAATCTAACACAAATTTCAAATAATTATAGATTATAATCTGTTTTCAAAATTTCTATTTTTCAAACTTATTCTGTTTCAAAAATCACTTAATCAGTGTTCAAAATTTCTGCTTTCTAAACTTATTTTTTTTTCAAATCTGTTTTCAAAATTAAATAACTTTTTTCAAAATAAATGAAAATTCCTTTTCAAAATTAATTTTTACCTTCAAACCTGTCTCACAAAGAACTTTTAAGGTTAACTGTTTGAAAACCCTAGATTGGGTGAGACAGGAAAATTAAGTTCAAATTAAAATTTCTTTTATGTTGTGTTCAGAGGATAATTCCAACATAGTCAAACCATGATTAACATAGCCAAACCTTAGTCAACTGAGTCAAACATGGTCAAACCTAGTCAACACTAAGGTCTTAGATAAAGTCAGTCTATGTCGGATACAGGGGAAGTTCTTCTTAATGTTTTTTTTGGATTTCTCAAAATCCTTATGCTTTAAAACTTATTTTCATCTCAAAATAAGGCTTTCAAAAGTTGATTCAAAAACCATAATATATTACTATCGCTTAGGAAAAATTATTATCATTTCAAATTTTTTAAACTGTATTATTATTACTTCAAATTGAGGTGTCAAAAATTTATCTCCTTGAAAGTTTCATACTCAGAAGATTATTCAAAATTATTCTTTTGTTTTTAATAAACCCTAAAGACACAGAGGAAGGTCCACTTCATGATCTACTAGGACTCCTAGGATGTGTCAAATTTAGGGGGAGTTTGATTCAAAAGAAGAATTTCTGAAAATTTCTTTTGGTAATTATTTGTTTTGAAATTATTAGATAATTCTTATAATTTAAATCAAACCCTAAAACTCAGAGGAAGATCGCTTGTAGTCAACAAGCTTCCTAGGACTGGGTCAAGTTTAGGGGGAGGTGAAATTAAAAGAATTATTGAACATTTTCAAAATTATATGTTTTCATGCACTGCAAGTTCAAAATCCTTGTGAAAACTTAAATAATTTTTCTGTCAAAATACTATTATTTTACAAAATTCTTGTGACTTTTGAAATTAATTTTATAATATTTACTTGGGTTGGAGAAAATTTTCCAGGACACTTAGGAAAATGTCCTTGTAGTCAACAAGGTTTCCTAGGATTGTGTCAGACTGGAAAAGAAACCTAGTCAAGTAAAATATTTTGTGTTCAAAATGCATAATTCTTTTCAAAAATTACTTATACTTTTCAAAGTCTAAGTCTTTTCAAAATTACTTATATCTTTCAAAGTCTAAATACTTTTTTTAAAAAAAAGTACTTATGTGTTTCAAATCTTAATTTATTTCAAAAGTACTTAGATTTTTCAAAAATGCATAATATTTATTTCAAAAGTACTTTTGAAGATTCAAAAGCACTTATATCCTCAAAAATACATAATATTTTCAAAAGTATAAATATTTTTCAAGGCAATATTGTTCTAAGTGCGTGAATTTTCTAAAAGATTGGCCTACAAATATAAAGTATCTTTTCAATACTTTTCCAAATAAAGTTTTGTTGGTGCAATTTAAAACTTTTTGCTATACTTTCAAGAATTATACTAAGTATTTTCATGCTTTCAAAACTCATAGGCTCTGATACACAAACGCTCTCCTTAAAACTTCTCTCAAAATATTTTTATATTAGACTTAAAAATGGTCTAAAACATAAGGAGAAGAGTTTTACATTAAGGGGGAGAGAAAGGGAATTTTATTTTTAAGCTATTTCAAAATTTTAAGCATTTCTAAGTGGTTCGAAGTTATTTTTAGTGCATGTTTTTTTAAATAAAATTTTCCTTAGTAATCAAAATTTGTCTGAGAAAAAGGGTTTTTAACAAAGTTTAAGCTTGCTTTTCAAAAGTGTCTATGGATACAAATACTTTTTGCTCTTTTTTTGAAAATTACTTTGTCAAAAACCTATTTTTGGTAGAACTCAAAACTCCCCATTAGAAACCTTGCTAACCCATGTATGCTTTTGATATATGTCAAAGGGGGAGGAAAGGTCAAAGTTAAGTATTTTAAGTAGTTATAACACAAGTATTCAGGGTTTTATGAAAAATAAAGAATTTTTTTTCTCAACTCTACAGTTATGCTTCAGTTATGCTTCACTGTTTACCTTATGCTCTTAACTGTTGTAATTTTTCCTTAACTTTGAATTGTGTTGCCATAATCAAAAAGGGGGAGATTGTTGGTGCAGGAAGCACCAGATCGAACCTTGTTTTGATATTGGCAAAGGATTCAAAGTTAAGGGTTATTTGTTGTCTAACAATGCTGCTTGAGAGTGCAGGAAACAAAGTCCTAGCGAAGGGCTGCTAGGCACCTGACGATGGGCTGTCAGGAAACCAAGTCCTGGCGAAGGGTTGCTGAGCGAAAACCAAGCCCTAGCGAAGGAATGCTAGGCACTGGCGAAGGACTGCCAGACAAAAGAAAAGCCCTAGCAAAGGACTGCTAGGCTCTGGCGAAGGACTGCCAGAATGGACAAACCCTAGCGAAGGAATGCTAGGCACTGGCGAAGGGCTACCAGAAGAAAAGACCTAGCGAAGGGCTGCTAGGCACCAAGCGAAGGGCAGCTTGGCAACTCAAGACCTGGCGAAGGACAGCCGGGCAAAAGTCCAACTGGAGGAGCCGGTTGGCACCAGGTAAATTCTCCCGAGAGGAGTAGGTGAGGACGCGTTCCCCTTGAGGGAACATTAGGCGTCGGTTCGACCTAGGGCTCCATTTTGGAGACCAAAGTCAGAACCAAGACAGCTAAGGCTGTATAAACTAACATAATATTTGCTGTTTTGGACTAACCCTGGATGCAGGACCGAAGGACTGTGTATCTGCAGCTCAAAGAGCCTCAAAGGAGTGAGGCAGTAGCTGGGAAGGGTGCCCCGAAGGTTCTGGGCGCCCCCAGAGTCAACCCAAGTCAGCAGACCAAGAAAAAGCTCCGACAGCAGCATTTCGGGGCGCCCCGCGCGCTCCGGGCGCCCCGCGTGTCGCGGGTGCCCCTAGTGCCACGCCGACTATCAGCTGCCCTCGCGAAGCCAAAGGATGAGGCTTTGACCGGTCAACCCGGGCGCCCCGCATGCTCGGGGCGCCCCGGTCAAAGCTGATCCCGAAGATGAAGAGATCAGCCTTGACCGAAGCGATCACCGGATCGGAAGCCACGTGGGGGGGCGCCCCCGTCGACCAGGGCGCCCCCAGGCCCTATATAAAGGGCCCTCGACCTCCTTCTTCAATGCATCAATTGCTTCGACGCTTCTGCGCTCTTCTGCTTCCGCGACACGCTCCAGAAATCTTCCAACTCGAGCTGACGACGTCCCGCTGCTCCGAAACTTCGATCTACACCGGACGTCGGTAACGAAGAGCTGCATTTAAAGTTTACTAAACTGTTCTTGTTATAATCTATCTTGTAAACTTTTACAAACTTATAGAATTGCCCACAGAAAATGGTCAACGACCGTGGGCCTTGGAGTAGGAGTCGACCCAGGCTCCGAACCAAGTAAACCGACTGTGTTTGCATTGTTCTGTTTTTCTTTTATTTCCGCTGCACACCCGCTCTTTTTAAATCCGAACTATTTGCGACATTCACCCCCCCCTCTCTCGCATCTCTCGATCCAACACATTGTCCCTGAATGTTAATACTTGACTAGGAATAATTAAGAGTAGTGTTCTCTATATCATCTCACTATCGATTCAACCAATCGATTGATATAGATATGAACCTACTACCAAGGACGTTATTACACTTAGTTATTTGGCACCAATACAAGTAAGTATAATAACCATAATCAAATGCCTTTATATATATATATGAAATATGATACAATGAGTCCATACAACAACCATCACATGATTGGCTCTAGGGCTCTCACTAACAATCTCCCACTAGAACTAGTGTCAATCACTGTAGTATCTAATACCCAATGACCTAGTGTGACCATCATGCTTGGTCTGTGCCAAAGCCTTGGTCAAGGGATCTGCAATGTTAGCCTCTGTGGGTACTCTGCATATCTTCACATCTCCTCGATCGATGATCTCTCGAATGAGATGGAAACGCCGTAGTATGTGTTTGGTCCGCTGGTGTGACCGAGGTTCCTTAGCCTGCGCAATAGCTCCATTGTTGTCACAATAGAGCTGTACTGGGTCGGCTATGCTAGGAACCACTCCAAGCTCAGTAATGAACTTGCGGATCCAAACTGCCTCCTTTGCTGCCTCAGATGCAGCAATGTACTCAGCTTCTGTTGTAGAATCAGCAACTGTATCCTGCTTTGAACTCTTCCAGCTGACAGCGCCACCATTTAAGCAAAACACGAACCCTGACTGCGATCTGTAGTCATCCTGGTCAGTTTGGAAGCTTGCATCACTGTAACCTTTTACAGTTAGCTCCTCTTCGCCTCCAAATATCAAGAAATATTCTTTAGTCCTTCTCCAGTACTTAAGAATATTCTTGACTGCTATCCAGTGACGTTCACCTGGATCTGACTGGTATCTGCTCGTCATGCTCAAAGCATACGAGACATCAGGACGAGTACATAACATGGCGTACATGATAGATCCTATGGCTGAGGCATAAGGGATCTTGCTCATGCGGTCTCTCTCCTCTCTAAAAGAGGGACCTTGAGTCTTCGAAAGACTCACGCCATGTGACACTGGCAGATTTCCCTTCTTGGAATTCTGCATGGCAAACCGTTGCAAAACGGTATCAATGTATGTACTCTGACTTAGGCCAAGCAATCTCTTAGATCTATCTCTATAGATCTTTATGCCTAGAATATAGGCTGCTTCACCTAAGTCTTTCATTGAGAAGGAATTCCCCAACCAAGTCTTCACAGACTGTAGTGAAGGAATGTCATTCCCAATGAGTAGTATGTCATCTACATACAAAACAAGGAAGACAACTGTGCTCCCACTAACCCTTTTGTAGACACAAGGTTCATCTTCATTCTTGATGAAACCAAACTGTTTGATTACATCATCGAATCGAAGATTCCAGCTTCGAGAAGCTTGCTTTAGTCCATAAAGGGACTTATGCAGCTTGCATACTCTACCAGTATGCTTTGGATCTACAAAACCCTCAGGTTGTGTCATGTACACTTCCTCGAGGAGGTTTCCATTCAGAAACGCAGTTTTGACGTCCATCTGCCAAATCTCATAATCGTGGTATGCTGCAATAGTAAGCAAGATCCTAATGGACTTGAACATCACGACTGGAGAAAAAGTTTCATCATAGTCAATACCATTAATTTGCTTGAAACCTTTAGCTACTAGTCTACCCTTATAGGTATGTACAAGTCCATCCATGTCAGTCTTTCTCTTAAAGACCCACTTACACCCAATGGGTTTGACCCCTTCAGGTGGATCAACCAAAGTCCATACTTGGTTGGTGTACATGGAATCCATCTCGGATCTCATGGCCTCTAGCCATTTCTCAGAATCTGGGCTCATCACAGCTTCCTGATAGGAGGTAGGCTCGTTTTCAATGAGCATAACGTCATCATGGTCAGACAAGAGAAATGAGTATCTCACAGGCTGACGACGTACCCTATCAGACCTACGAAGAGGTAGGTCTACATGAACAGGTTGTTGTTCCACAGCTTCTTGTGCAACAACCTCATCAACCACCACACTTTGTGGTTCTTGTTCAACTTCCATCAAGGCTTCAGTGCTATTGTCCATGTCTTGAACTTCTTCAAGACTGAACGTACTCCCACTAGTCTTTCTAGAAACAAAGTCCCTTTCTAGAAATACTCCAGTCTTAGCAACAAACACTTTGTGCTGACTAGGAATGTAGAAGTAGTATCCCTTCGTTTCCTTGGGATACCCTATGAAATAACACTTATCAGATTTGGGTCCCAGTTTGTCTGAGACTTGACGTCGTACGTAAGCCTCACAACCCCAAACCCTCATGAAAGACATCTTGGGACTCCTCCCTGTCCATATCGTATATGGTGTCTTCATGACAGCCTTTGATGGAACACGGTTTAGTGTGAACGCTGCCGTGTCTAGAGTATATCCCCAAAAGGATATAGGAAGATCTGCGTGACTCATCATAGATCGTACCATATCTAATAAGGTACGATTCCTCCTTTCGGATACACCATTCCACTGTGGTGTTCCAGGGGGAGTGAGTTGGGATAGAATCCCACACTCAGCTAGGTAGTCACGAAACTCATGGCTCAAGTATTCTCCACCTCGATCTGATCGAAGTATCTTAATACTCTTGCCAAGTTGGTTCTGTACTTCATTTCTAAATTCTTTGAACTTTTCAAAGGATTCTGACTTATGTGTCATCAAATACACATAGCCATATCTACTGAAGTCATCAGTAAATGTGATGAAGTACCTGTAACCACCTCTGGCAGCGACATTGAAAGGGCCACATACATCACTATGTATGAGTCCTAACAAGTCTGTCGCTCTTTCACTATGTCCACTAAAGGGAGTCTTAGTCATCTTGCCTAGAAGGCATGACTCGCATGTCTCATATGACTCAAAATCAAATGAGTCCAGCAAACCATCCTTATGGAGCTGGGACAAGCGACTCTCATTTATGTGGCCTAAGCGACAGTGCCAGAGATAGGTTGGGTTCAACTCATTTGATCTCAACCTCTTGGTATTCACGTTATAGATAGGGCTCTCTAAGTCTAGAATATAGAGGCCATTCATCAGATGTGCGCTACAATAGAACATATCCTTTAAATAAACAGAACAACATTTGTCCTTTATTATGAATGAAAAACCTTTGTTATCTAAACATGAAACTGAAATGA
>JAGFNQ010001502.1:661842-946068 GCA_024364735.1 Boesenbergia rotunda
TCCTTCTTCCGCGAGATCTGTCGCTATTTCCAGGTCTCTTTGTCTCAATTAGCCCCGAACTCGATCCGAATCTTGTGTGGCGCCGTGATCGTCTTTACCGCCCACAAAATCCCCTTAGAACCCCGAGTATTCCACTTTTTTTATTATCTTAAGAAACAAGAGCCCGGGAATTTCTACTTCCAGGCTCGTATCAACTCTGCCTTCCTGGAGAAGGTGCCTTCCTCCAACAAAGGTTGGAAATCTCATTTTTTCTATATCCAATCAGCCCCCCGACCGAACTGGCCCACCGATTGGAAAGAAGACCTCCCTGCTCACCCCCAGCTTCCCAAGAACCTTCGTTCAGAACCGGGCTACCGTTCTGCAGTTGCTAAGCTCGGGGGAGCCCGATACCACGCGGGCAAACTATTGATCGAGGGGATACTGTATCTGTTCCGGTTGAGCCAAGCTCCGGCAGAGCTACCCGGCACCCTCGGTACGTTTCTACTTGCTCAGTGAGCTTGTTAGTGCTAACTAAAACTTTTTCTTTTGCGCAGCCGAAGTTATGTTCAGCGCTAGGGTCGACGCGGTGCTGGATCGGGAGGATGAAGCTTTGAGGGCTCTGGCTGCCCAGCTAGCAGCCGCTCGTGCGGCGCCGCCCGTTCCTGCTGCTGCCTCCGACCCCGAGCCGCCAGTAATTGCTGCCAGCGACCCCGGAGAGGGTCTCCCGACTGAGGGGGCTGGGGCCACCACTCAGGCGGCAAGCGAAGAAACCTCCGCCCCATCGGAGGCAGAAGGAGAAGAAACAGACCCGGCCTCTTCCTCTGGTTTGGTCCGAAAACGCCGTCGGTTGGTTCATCGCGTGGACGTGTCCTCGTCTCCTGAACCAACCGTGGAAGGTCAAATTATCTCGCCTTCTGGCCCTGTTCAAGTTGCGGCCAGCCCTCAACCCTTGGCCCCAAGCTCAGCTCCGGCCCCCGTGGTTCCCCGTTCTGCCCCTCGGGCTCTGGCCCCGACAGTACCTCGGCCGACGGCTCGGCCTCCTACCTCTGTAACACTTCCTTCCGGCGCCTCGACCTCAAGGTCTGCGCCGCGCCCTCCAACCACTCGACCGAGCTCTGCCCCTACAGACGCCGTGGAAGCCCTTCTATCCATGAGTTCCCCGCCGCGGTCCGCTGTAGACGTTCAAGTGCCTTCGGCTATTGCCCTAACCCCGACCGTCCAACCTCAGCCCCTGAACTTGCACGATAGCTTAGTCGCGGGCTGGGATGAGGGATGGACCGCGTCCTTTGCTATGGACTCCATTACCTTGGCCGATCACTTCTTTGCGGGCATGACTCAGGTACCCTCTTCCCTTCTTTGGTTGTCTGTGTTCACGCTCCTGACCTTTACCTCACTACGCAGCAATGGGCCCTGAGTTACGCGGCGAGCCAGGCGTTGGTGGAGAACACCCGAGCGCGCCGGGAGGCTGAAAGACGAGTGAGAGACCTGGAAGCCCGAGTGGCGCAGGGCAACCTTCCTTCGGGCGACTCGGGCCTGGACCAGCTGCGCTCAGAGATAACCGCTTTGCGGTCTCATGTGTCAGAGTTGGAGACCCGTTCTGCGGAAGAGCAGCGGTTGGCGACTCAGTCAGCGGCGCAGACGGAGCGTCTGACTAACCGGGTAGCTCACTTGGAGGGCGAAAACAAGACCCTCAAGAGCCGGTATAACCGAGCTCATGTCGACCTGGCCAAGATGACCACCGATGCCAAGGAGTTCAAGCAGAAATTTAAGGAGTCGGACGCAGCTCACCACCAAACTCAGCTTGCGCTGCAGAACAAAGAGACAGAGCTAGCTGCCCAACAAGAGGCCTTCCGTAATTTGGAACTTCAGCTATTGGGCAAGGATGCGCAGCTGGCTATCCGAGAGACCACCATCTCGGGCCAGGAAGGTGCGATTGCCCGACTCGAGAAGGAACTGGAGGCTTATAAGTCAGGCGAGTCGGCTCGGATTGAAGCCGCCCGAGTAGCCTACATTCAGTCAGACTCCTTCCTGAATTTGATTTCTGAGCGGACTGGCGGCATGATTAAGTACGGAGCCATAGGCGCCATCCAGCAATTAACTGAGGCCGGCCATCTTCCCGAGGACCTTCCACCAGATGTAGTGACGCTGAGGCGGATTAAGGCCTCGATCCCTGAAGACGCCTTTCCCCTTTTACCTAGGATTAACTTTCCTAAACTTTCCTAGGTTGGCGGCCCCGACCTCCTTTTGCCCGAGCTAAGGCCCAGCCCGTCTCCTTTTTGTCTTTAATTTCTCAGATTTTTGTAATGATATTCGACCTCCTGACTTGGCCTTTAAGGCCTAATTTTGTAATGGCCTTAAGCCTTAGCTTATTTAGGCAAGCTTTTCTTTTCCTTCGTTTCGTCTAACTGCTTTTGCCATGCAAGGTTTTCGCTGAGTGTCGTTTGTTTGCTGCCCTTTCCCCTTTCACCCTCGACTGACACTGCGAATCGTACACTCACATTATACTGAGCATGGGTTGTTCGGGTCGCATAAATCATTATCGCAACGTAAACTTCCTCAGGTCGATTCGAAAAATCGGCTAAGTGCTGGGAGCTCGGCTTATCTAAGCCCCCGATCTCTCAGTCGGGCCGTCGCCCGGAGCCCCGGCATATCGTTCGGCCGGGTGGGTATCTTGACTCAGCGCTTTACTTCGATCTCGCCGAATTATCCTTATCGACCAAGCCCTGTTGGCTTGTGTGCGCGGGCTTGACTATTTCAGCTTTATCAAGCTGATCTAACATCGTTTTCGTTTTTCAGAACCTGAGGAGCCATGCCCGGGATGTTCATTTCGAGTTTCCTTAGCTCCATTTTTTAGTTCGACTCGAAGATTTAGCTAAGTGTTAAGCGCTCGAGCGATTCGCGCCGCTATTCTTCCGATCCGGGCCTTTCTCCCCGACTCGGGGTCACAGTTCAGTTAGATCAGTATTTTGATTTAAAGATGACATTTGGTCAGGAGCACAACCTGATCCAGTGATTTCGCCCGGTCAGGTCTCAGACCCTGGATCATCGATATGTATTGCCGAAAGATAATGAATCATAGTTGTCTTCGAGCAAGAGTCTGGACACCGTCCGGCTTACCCTGACCGAACGTGGATCGCCACGCCCGACCGGGCCCGACCAAACGTGGAACGCCACGCTTGGTCGGCGCCGATCCGGTGGGTGCGTGAGAGCAAGCTCACTTATAACTTGCCTGAGCAAGAGTCTGGACACCGTCCGACTTACCCTGATCGAACGTGGACCGCCACGCCCGACCGGGCCCGACCGAACGTGGAACGCCACGCTTGGTCGGCGCCGATCCGGTGGGTGCGTGAGAGCATGCTCACTTATAACTTGCCTTAGCAAGAGCCTGGACACCGTCCGACTTACCCTGACCGAACGTGGATCGCCACGCCCGACCGGGCCCGACCGAACGTGGAACGCCACGCTCGGTCGTCGCCGATCCGGTGGGTGCGTGAGAGAAAGCTCACTTATAACTTGCCTTAGCAAGAGCCTGGACACCGTCCGACTTACCCTGACCGAACGTGGATCGCCACGCCCGACCGGGCCCGACCGAACGTGGAACGCCACGCTCGGTCGGCGCCGATCCGGTGGGTGCGTGAGAGAAAGCTCACTTATATCTTGCCTTAGCAAGAGCCTGGACACCGTCCGACTTATCCTGACCGAACGTGGATCGCCACGCCCGACCGAGCCCGACCGAACGTGGAACGCCACGCTCGATCGGCGCCGATCCGGTGGGTGCGTGAGCGCGAGCTCACTTATAACTTGCTGTAGTTGTCTCCCTGGGACAACTGGAGTTGGTTTTTATCATCGCTCTTTCTGATTACAGTTACAAGAGTTATTCCGCTCCACTCTCCTCACGGTACAATTTTAAATGCACTGCACTCCAAGGTCTTTTGAGTCGCTTTCCTTGAGCATCCTGTAGATAATAGGCTCCCGACCCCAGCGCCTCGACCACCAGGAACGGACCACTCCATGGAGGCTCCAGCTTGCCTACTTCTCCCACTGGCTTAACTCTTTTCCATACCTTGTCCCCCACCTGGAAATGTCGAGGTATGACCTGTTGGTTGTATCTGTTCCGCATTCTTTGTTGGTAAACGGCCATACGGACTGCAGCCTTAGCGCGGACCTCCTCGATCAGATCCAATTCGGCTTGTCTTTTCTCCGCATTGTCCTCTCCATACAATTGTCTTCTGTCCGACTCACAACCGACCTCCATGGGGACTACCGCTTCACTCCCATAGACTAACTGAAAGGGGGTGCAACCCGACCCCTCTTTGGGTGTGGTTCGGAGGGCCCATAGGACGCCAGGAAGTTCATCCACCCAAGATCCGCCGACCTGGTCTAGCTTGGCTCTGAGCCCTTTCAGGATCTCTCTATTGGCTACCTCGGCCTGGCCATTACTCTGGGGGTATGCCACGGAAGTGAAGGCCTGCTTGATCCCAAATTCCTTGCACCAATTTCTGACTATCCGACCTTGAAACTGCCGACCATTGTCTGATACCAACTTATGAGGTATGTCATACCGGCACAAAATGTTTTGCCAAAGGAATTTCTTCACTGCTTACTCCGTGATCCGAGCCAGGGCTTCTGCCTCTACCCACTTGGAGAAGTAATCTACTGCCACTAATAGGAATTTCTTCTGACCAGCCGTTCTAGGGAAGGGTCCCACTATATCCATGCCCCACTGATCAAAGGGACATGATATAACGGACGCTCGCAACATCTCCACCGGTCGGTGAGACAAATTCTGGTACTTCTGACAAGAGAGACATGAAAGAGCCATCCTCTCTGCATTCTTCTTGAGGGTCGGCCAAAAGTAGCCGGCCAGCAGGACCTTCCGAGCCATGGACCGACCTCCTGAATGGTTTCCGCAGCACCCCAAATGTACTTCCCTGAGCACATAATCCGCTTCTTCCTTCCCGAGGCATCTGGCTAGAGGTCGGGAAAAGGCACGCTTATACAACGCGTCTCCTATCAGGGTGAATCGGGCTGCTCTGATCTTCAATATCCGAGCTTGCTCGGGGTTGTCCGGCAGGGCCCCCTCCTTCAGGTAAGCGATGAATGGAGCTCTCCAATCCCCTCCTATCTCTGCTTCCGCTTCCCTCTCAACTTGAGCCACCAGCATGACCTGAGGCGAAGGTTTGGGGAAAATCCACGGACGGACCGAGCTGGCCAGCCTAGCTAGCTCGTCTGCCTTGGCATTGTCCCCTCTGGGGATCTGGATAAGCTGGACTTCTTGAAATTCTGCTTGTAGCTTCTGGTATGCTTCCACATAGGCCCGTAGCTTCTCGTCGTTTACTTCAAACCGCCCGGCCACCTGCTGAGTTATTAACTGAGAATCAGAATGCAGGATGACCCGAGCAGCCCCGACCTGTCGGGCCGCCTGGAGGCCAGCCAAGAGGGCCTCATACTCCGCCTGATTATTAGTAGCTTGGTATTCCAGTCGCACCGCGAGATGAATGGGATCTCCCTTAGGAGACATCAACAGAACGCCTAAGCCACTCCCTACCCGGGTGGCTGACCCATCCACGTATATTTTCCAGACACCCTCTTCTTCCTCTGTATGAAGTTCACTCAAGAAGTCTGTCAAGGCCTGAGCTTTGATCGCCATTCTGGGTTGATACTGAATGTCATACTCGCTTAGTTCAGTTGTCCATTTGACCAACCGCCCCGAGATTTCCGGATTGATCAAGACCTTCCCGAGTGTGCTATTGGTCAGCACTCGGATAGGATGGGCCAAAAAGTAGGGTCTCAGTCGCCGAGCCATCAACACCAGGACATAAGCCAACTTCTCGAGTGTAGTGTACCTACACTCGGCTTCTTTAAGTAGATGCCCAAAGAAATAGACTGGTTGCTGCTCGGTCTCTTTCTGGGTTACAAGCACGGCACTAACAGCTTCTTCAGTAGTAGATAAATAAACATACAAGGGTTCTCCTTCTTCCGGTTTGGCCAGCACCGGCAAACCGGCTAAGTAGGTCTTCAACTCCTCAAAAGCTCGGTCGCACTCAGCATCCCATTGGAACTTGGAAGCTTTGCGCAAGATCTTGAAGAACGGCAGACTCCTGGTGGCCGACCGAGATATGAATCGGGACAGAGCAGTGATTCTCCCGGTCAAACGCTGCACTTCTCTTAAGTTCTTGGGCGGCGGCATGTTCAGTAGGGCTTGCACTTTACTCGGGTTGGCTTCTATCCCCCGCTCGGTCAAGATGTAACCCAGGAATTTCCCGCTCTTGGCTCCGAACAAACATTTCGCAGGGTTAAGTTTAAGGTCGTACCTTCGGAGAGTGCCGCAGGTCTCCCGGACATCGGCTATGAGGTCGGCAGCCTGGGAGGACTTGATGAGAATGTCATCTACGTACACCTCCACGTTTCTCCCGAGCTGCTCCTTGAAGACTTTATTCATCAACCTTTGATAAGTTGCCCCAGCATTTTTGAGTCCGAAGGGCATAACCATGTAGCAATAGGTGCCTTCAACAGTGACAAAACTGACCTTCTCTTGATCTTCCATTGCTAAGGGTACTTGATGATATCCTTGGTAGGCATCCAACATGCAGATGAGTTCATTCCCGGCGGTAGAGTCTACCATCTGATCTATCCGGGGGAGCGGGTAGCAGTCCTTAGGGCAAGCTTTGTTGAGATCCCTAAAGTCAATACAGACCCTCCACTTGTCACCCGGCTTGGAGACCAGCACAACATTGGCTAACCAAGTCGGGAATTGGACCTCTCGGACATGCCCCGCTTCCAACAATCTCTCGACCTCGGCTTGAATGATCTTGTTTTGTTCGGGACTGAAATCTCTTTTCTTCTGTTTAACAGGTCGGGCGTCAGGGTAAACATGCAGCTTGTGCTCCATAATCTCGGGCCTGACCCCTTTCAGGTCTTGCTGAGACTAGGCGAACACATCTTAATTCTGAGTCAGACACTCTATCAGCTGTTGCCGGAGGTCGGTCGGCAGCTCCGGAGCTATTCTCACCCTGGTCTCTTCTCGGTCGGGCCATAATTGGACTTCCTCTCTTTCTTCTTTCATCTCGTCCCAGGGGGATGGCTGAGAGGATTGCACCATGTTACAACTGGCCGGCGTTGTTCTGAAGGACTTGCTGACCTCCACTCGAACATCATCCACATAGCATCGCCGTGCCACTTTTTGATCTCCCTTAGCTTCTCCAACTTGGTCACCCACTGGGAATTTGACCTTTAAGTAAAAGGTGGACGCCACGGCCCGGAATTCGTTCAGCACCGGCCGACCCAATATGGCATTGTAGGCTGAGGGGGCATCCACTACCAGGAATGTGGCCCACCTGGTTCTCCTCAAAGGTTCCTTGCCGAGTGATATGACCAGCTTGATCTGACCTAAAGGCTGTACTTCATTTCCCGTGAACCCGAACAGAGGTGTGGCCACGGGTCGAAGCTCGGTAACTTCAATCTACAGTTGCTCGAAGGCTTTTAAGTACAGGATGTTTACCGAGCTTCCCGTATCCACAATAGTTCTGTGGATCTGGTAATTGGCTATGATCGCGGTGATGACCAGGGCGTCCTCATGAGGGACTTCTACTCCTTGCAGATCTGATGGGCCGAAGCTGATCTGCGGGCCCTGAGCTTGGGCGGAACTGCAACCCACTTGGTAGATGTCAAGTCGCCTAGCCTGCGACTTTCGAGCTCTATTGGAATCTCCATAAGTGGGGCCTCCAGAAATCACGTGAATGGCCCCGTGCACTGCATTCCGTTGGTTGGCCTGTTCCTCATTAACGTTGCCGTGCTCAGGAGAGGCGGGGGTCGGGAACAGTTGTCTGGCTGAGGAAGCGGTTGGTCGAGCTGGGGACTCGGGTTGGCGTGGTGACGCCCTTCCCCAACCTCGGCCGCCTCCTTGGTGAGCTCCTCTCGGGCTCCCTCGACCAGCGCGACCCCGACCTCTGCCGGCCTGCCAACAATCTTGCAAGTCGTGTGTATGGCTGTTATGAAAAGAGCAGTAAGGTTGCCACCTGGAAGGGATACAACCTTGGGCCACTTGTTGAACTATTCCTCTCTCGGCTATTGGCCGGTGTCCCATCGCTCGGGGGCTTCTAAGAGGCCCTCCAGGAGGTACATTTCTTTGATGTTGCTGAGGATTTTCGGGCGCAGACCTGACCTCCGGCCGTCTGGCAGCCTATGCTTCTTCAACGTCCACGTACTTACTGGCTTTTCCCAAAAGACTTTCGAAATCCTTCGGAGGTTTTCTGATCAGAGATCTGAAGAAGTCGCCCTCCTGCAAACCTTGAGCGAATGCACTGACCAACACCTCGGACGTAGCAGTGGGGACGTCCAGCGCCACTTTATTAAACCTATTGATATAGGCCTTCAAGGGCTCCTTGGAGCCCTGCTTCATGGTAAACATATTCAAACTGGTCTTGTGATGTCTCTTACTACTGGCAAAATGCTGCAGAAATAATCTCTTGAAATCAGAGAAATCCTTGATTGATCCTTCGGGAAGCCTGTCAAACCACCGCTGGGCTGGTCCGGCCAGAGTGGTCAGGAAGGCCCTGCACTTAACACCATCCGGGTACTGGTGCAGCATCGAGGCGTTTTCAAATTTCTTTAGGTGCTCTTCGGGGTCCGTAACCCCTCCGTACTCAGGAATAGATAGTAGTCGGAAGCGTTTCGGGAGCGGCTCCTGTAAAATCTTGCTAGAAAAGGGGAAACCAGTATGCTCTTCCGGGGTCGGCACAAGGGGAGTCTTCCCTTTATCAGCTTTGGCATGACTGGAAGTGGCTTCATGGGGATCAGATTGCCCCGCTCCCTCCGCCGGCCCAAATAGTGCCGGGTGAAAATGAGGGCTCTCCCCCTGCCGTGCTCCTCCTTCGATGCCTACACGGGCAGTTTGCTCGGCCGGGCCTGCCTGAGCGGGTCGAGCCGCTGCTTGTTGCGCCTCCGCCAACTTCCTGGCTTTAGCTTCTACTAGCAGGTCGAGGTCTTCTTGCGAAAGCATCACGGCCATCCGATTGGAGTCGCTCATCTTCAGCTTTCGATCAGGTGAGATTCCCACAGACGGCGCCAAATTTGATCCCGTCGACAAGCGAAGATCTACTCTCGTTCGGATGACTCGGTCTCACCAAGCCGACCCGGTCTGCTGTGGTTTGGGAGGTCGGACCGAAATTGGGCTCTCAATATGGTGGAGTGGTTGCAAAATGACAGCGAGCCTTCTTTGAAGCCCCAAGGGGGGTTTATATAGGAGAGAGGCAACTCTCTGCTGTGTCAGAGATGACAAATCTCATTAAGGGATGGTCAGTTGACAGATAATGATATTGACGGCCGCATTTAATGCTGTGAAACTGTCATAGTCGCCTGACCCCCATAAACGCCTGACACATTGCCTAATGTGTCTCTTCTGTTCCCCCTTTTATTATTGGCGGTTCTGCCAGGTAATGATCATGTCAGAGGGGATTATCTCTTGAGTATCTGATAAGAAGAGCTCATGCGATAGGAAAGCCTCTCCATTATTCAATCGTCTCCATATGATCATGAGTACCCGACCTCGGGCGACCTACCTAGATGCTCCCGACCCCGGGCGTCCGACCTTGAAGGTCTTGACGCCGAGCGGGCGACCACGAGGGTCCTGACCTCGGGCGTCCGACCTTGAAGGTCTTGACCCCGGACTGACGACCTCGGGGGTCCCGACCTCGGGCGTCCGACCTTGAAGGTCTTGACCCCGGACTGACGACCTCGGGGGTCCCGACTTCGGGCGTCCGACCTTGAAGGTCTTGACCTCGGACGAATGACCTTGAGGGTCCCGACCCTGGATGATCGGCCCCCTGGGCCCCGCCCCCAGGGTGATCTTCGATCAGACCTATTAACTGCCGGTTCAGATCGGCAATTGAACCCGACCGAGCCCTCAATCCTTATAAAAATCATACGCCCGGATCATAAATTTTTTTCAATTAATCAAATCAACCGATTTGTTAAATAAAAATTGAATAAATCTAATCGGTAAAAACATCAAATTAATTTAGAGAGGCGAACAACCAATACTAAGTCCGAATTGGAAAGAACAACTACGAGTGCTAAAATTTTGAAAATCAACATTCTGGTCGCTTTGAATTATTTTGAAATTCAACATGTTAAATTCCAATTTATTTGATAGAACTAAAATTTTTGAAATCTAAATCTTATCGAATTTATCCAAAATAATTAATTTTTAAAATCAAAATTCTAAAACATCCAAATATTTTTTTTTAAATTTTTTTTATAGATTCAATTTATTAGTCAGTTTAATCAAATTTTTATTCGCCCTATAATTTAGGATGGATGGATGAATCTTCGTCCCCGAGTTTACTGAGTTATTTAGCGCATAATAAAATTATATAATAAAATAAACATCAATTCTTAATGAAATTGAGAGAAATATATTTAATTTTTTAATTTATCTCTTCGTGATGATGAAGCCAATTGATTGATGCGCCCGAGATCCGTCTTTTGCGGAAGGAAGACGTCTCTTCCGCTGAAGAACAAATCGTTTACTGTGGTGCATGACATCTAAAGGCATCTCCAATAAAAATTATATAATAAAATAAACATCAATTCTTAATCAAATTGAGAGAAATATATTTAATATTTTAATTTATCTCTTCGGGATGATGAAGCCAATTTATTGATGAGCCACACGAACGGGTTCGATTGGTAATACGTCTTTTTGTTTACATCGAAGGTTTGAGAATTATTAATCGTACACGGGATAAAAATCTAATCTGTTGGTTTAAATCCTCTCAGACTCAGATATTTTATCTCACTGATAAAATCATGATTTACTTTTTTTGAATATTTACGAGGTCGGCATTAAAGAGTCGCTAAGATGATGGTTCACCTTTGCAATTGATTGATGCGCCCGAGATCCGTCTTTTGCGGAAGGAAGACGTCTCTTCCACTGAAGAACAAATCGTTTACTGTGGTGCATGACATCTAAAGGCATCTCCAATAAAAATTTTTCTTCAACTTATGTGAAAAAGACCTGGCCATCATTGTGATCAGGTTTTTCTTTTTCCAAACCATCGGCTGTGTTCGAAAAATCGAACCCAGATTTTTTGAAGTTGAGGGCTCTAATTAAAAAAAGTTTTTTTCTTTGGAATTAGCTGTCATTTTTTGACTTTTTATTTGCTCGTTTTTTTTTTGGTAGTTTTTATTCTTATCGTTTATTTTCCTTCCTACCAATTTTTTTCCCACCATTTTTTTTCCCAATCGTTTCATTTTTTTTACCATTTGCAACTGCTAATTTTGATGCTTATATCTATCTATCATCTATTTTAAATTTTTCTTATTCATCCTACACTTAAGTCATTCTATTCTTATTTTTCCTAATCAATTTCATCCCTTTTTTTCCCTCTTCTGAAATGGATCCCAATTATAGTGGATATTTTAGAAAAATTTTCAATTCTAAAAATACAGCTTCATAAAGTTTACACAATCGTCCTGATGTTTAATATTCTCAAATTTCCACTTCTATGCGCTATTCCAGAACTTTTTTAAATGTTCCATATATTTCATAATTTTCTCTAAATTTTTAAAGTTCTCAAAACTTGCCGACTCCTTCGAGTAACGTCTCTCAATTTCTATTTTATATATACCCTCCCGAATATTAGCAGTCCATGACAAGTCAATTTATAATGTTACCCTTTCTCATCATCTCATGTAATTTCTTCTCTACACCCATCATTTGTGCTCTTAGACCAATCAAGGAGGGTTATCATAGACGTATCTGAGATCAACAAAGAATCAGTATCACCATCTAAGGTTTCAGAGTTAGGCAATAAAGCGAGTTTTGATATGTGTGACCTAATCGTCAATGGATAAAGAGATACACCTTGCAAAAACATGAATCAATATTAGTACTTATTCAATCATCGTAATGATCAAAAGAAACAAATTTTCTAGAAATGAATTATAGATTTCTACAATAAGTATCAACTTGATGGATTTGTGGTGCGCCCTATAATAAAGGTAAAATTACATTTCTATAGAATCCATCCGATAGTGAATGAATTTACAACCATACGCAATAACTTTTATACATATCGTAGAAGTGGGTGGATCGATGAGTAGGGATGACAATTTCCTCCGAATTTGATGGAGGATACGATATTCGACCCGAATAGAGAAGGGTATGGAGGAACTATCGATACCCGGAGAAGGGTATGAAGGAACTATCGATACCCGATATCTGACCCAAATACCCGATTAAATAAAAATCTATATATATTAAAGAATTTTCCCCCAAAACTCACTAACGATATGTGTCGATGTTAAGAATAGGTTATATAAATGTTTAATCTATTTTTAAAATTATATATATATATATATATATATATATATATATATATATGATATTAATTATAATGTAATTTTGTTGAATGATATAGTTGAATTGAAAGAAGAAAATTTATTCGTATATAAGATATCCGATCTTTTATTGGATATAGGTATTCGGATGGATATTCGATCCCCAATGAGTACGGGCACGGAGGATATAGAATCCGACCCGAACTTGACCCATTGTTATCCCTAGCGATGAGGATGTGCTCATGAGAGCACATAAAATGCGGTAGGAAAATCATTGCAACAAGTCCTTCAACTATGAGCATGTTTGGCGAGTTCTCAGAGATTGTGAGAAATATGCTTTACAAAAAATTGGTCATCGTGCAAACAAATAATCCAAGACCTCAGAATCAAGGGTTACACATCTTCATCCAATCGGGATACTCCTATTGACTTAGATGATTCTGAAGTCCATAATAGTTCAAATGGGGCAAAAGACAACGACAAGAAAGGACAAATCCAAAATTAGGATATTAATGACATGGAATTCTATAATAGGTGGTAAATAATAGAAGAATTACAAAAAGAATCGATCGAGATGCAAAAGTATGAGATGACAATGAAAAATTTGAAATACCAAAGCATGAGATGATAATGAAAGATATGAAATTTGTACGAAGAATACTAGTGGGAAGATAGAAAATTAGCGTAAGTTATATTTTTTTTTGAAAATATTAAAAAAATATGATAGGTAGGAGATGTTTTTAAAATCATCTTTATAAAATTTGTTATTTTTTAATTTTATTTATGTAATTCATTTTTATTTATATTAAAGTTATTTGTATTGAAATGAGTTTCTAAAATGAGATGAAATAATTTGGGCATGATCATTGGAAAAAAAAATAAGTGAATATTGGATGTGCTTTAGGATATTTATCATTAATTAAAGAGTCAGTTTAAAACTAACAGATTTAAAAGTAGCCATTATACAATTTACCATTATAAAAATAGTCGTAATAAAAGTAGCTAGTTACAAATTAATCGTTATAAAAAGAGTAATCACAAACTAGCTATTATAAAATTAACTATTACAAATGCTTCTATATATTTATATATAGAAGTTAGAATCTTCCATTCTACTAATAGTCTTCTCAAACCACATTAATAGTATTCATTTATTTCAAATGTCTCACAATCTCAATCACTATAGGTATTCTATTCTTAGCGATTAGTGGAGAAATTTTTGAGTGGATTCAGATGATTACTTGAATCAAATGACACTGATGCTACTTGAGAACGAAGAAATGAGAGTTCTAATAGCTAAAAGCTCTTCTGACGGAACTCATAGAAGGTATTAAATCAAAATCGTGAAGTTGGACATGATCACTTTTTGAATGATTACTTCTCTGATAAGCCAATATATCCCGATGAAGTATTCTGACAACAATTTTGAATGCAAAGAGGGTTATTCCTTAACATAGTTAATGCCTTGCGACATCATTCAGAATATTTTGAATGGAGGGTTGATATTGCGGGAAGATGTGGTTTGTCACTCCTACAAAAATGAACGACCGCTATCCGTCCATTTGCGTATGGATCCCTTGTTGGCATTTATGTTAAATACTTACCAATGGGTGAAATAACTGTTCTAGATTGCTTGGTCAACTTCTGTCGCTGTGTGATTGAAGTACAGTATTTAGATCACAATACTTAAGAAGGCCTAATGTTTCTGGCATTCCACGTTTACTTGAAATGCATGAACAAAAACATGACTCCCTTGGTATATTGGGTAGCCTTGATTTTATGCATTGGGAATGGAAGAATTATTATGTTGCTTGGAAAGACTAATTTACTCGAGGAGATCATGGAAACCAACAATTGTGTTTGAAGCAGTTACATTTGTAGACTTGTGGATATGACATGTTTTTTATAAAATCGCAGGGTCATGTAATAATATAAATGTGCTTAACGAATCACCTTTATTTAATGACATTCTACAAGGAAATACACTAAAGGTTAATTTTACAATAAATGACATACAATATACAAAAGTGTTGGTGTAAGCCCTAAGAACCAATCAAGAGTTGATTGACTTATGTTATAAAATATCATATTTATTAATAAAGGCAAAGGTTTGATTATTATATTCATTTCATGGTTGTGCCAACTGAATAAATATAATAATCTCCTAGAATAGTAGGTTCTAATCTACAACACATCAATTAGTTGAATTAATTGTGAGAGGGTGTAGAGAATACTACTCTTAACTATTCCTAGTCAAGCATTAATATACGAGGGCAATATTAATGTGTCGAGACTAACATGTAGATCAATTAATGACTTGATCTCATAAGACATGGATATCATGTTGACACATGTGTATATATATTGGAGAATATATATACTGAAATGACTCGCTATGAAAAGTTTCATGGATCGTTATATGAATGTCATAAACATTCTCATGTGACTATTAGTATAAATAGTCCTTAGACCTGAAATCACTACGATTCCTTACATAAGGAGTTGTGTACTTTGGTATTGTCAAACGTCACCCGTAACAGGGTGGACTATATAGGCGATCACAAATTATGCGGAGGGATGTGAGTGATGTAGATGGGATCTATCCCTCTCATATGATGGAGTGATATCTATAGCCCCTTGATTGAGTATGACTACTAAATGTATGACCATGTTCAAATGAGTCAATATGAGATATTGAGCTCATTTGCTTGAGTGAGTCTATTTGGGGATTAAAAAATACAAAGATTGATTAGAAGATGACACGATCTATGTCTTATTGATCAATCTAGATATTGATGATAGAAGGATAAAGTCATATAATATAATAGTCACGGAAAAGTTATATCGAATCTCGACATTCTCGTCACTTGGGTAGCAATGATGCATTTCTAGATGCCGCCTATTATTTATATATCTAAATGATTTAGATACATTGTCAATGTTACGAGAACTTATTGAGTCATACATAAAGGACACCATGTCTTGGAGATAAATTGAATTTAGTTCGACTAAATTGTGATCCGAAATTAGATTGATTAAGATAGATTCAAATGAATCCAATTGAGTTGAGAGACGAAGTTTAATTCTTTTAGATTAGACTCAACCCTGTTTTGATATTCATTAAATTTTATTAGCATTTACATTAGTTTTCGAAACGCTCCAAGTGCTTTACAAATTAAACATTATGCAAAAATCTTTTGAATAAATCTGTGATTTTAATCGTACTAATTCTTTATGGGAAAATTTGAGAAAACTCCCCAATATCAAACTGGGCTTTGCATGCACTCCCCAACCGAAAATTTCTTTGCATGCACTCCCTGATGGGATTGACAAGACAATTTTGTGTGTTATTTTTTTTATGAGTATAAAAGAGTAAAATTCAGTATAAATCGTAAAGATTTGAGTATAAATTGTTTGAGATTGAGTACTAATTTAAGAAATTTGAGTATTATTTGAGAAAATTTGAGTATACATTGTTTCAATATATAATAAAAATTTCAGTATATATTATCAAAATTTAAGTATGAATTGATTTAGATTGAGTATTATTTGAAAAAATATGAGTATAAAATTTAGAAATTTGAGTATACGAGGTTGCATCCACCACATCAAGATCTTCACATGAGGGGTCACCGAAATTTTATATTCAAATTTCTTAAATTAGTACTCAATCTCAAACAATTTATACTCAAATCTTTATAATGTATACTGAGTTTTCACTCTTTTATACTCACTACATCAAAATTTTCACATGAGAGGTCACCGAAACTTTGTACTCAAATTTCTTAAATTAGTACTTAATCTCAAACAATTTATACTCAAATCTTTATAATGTATACTGAGTTTTCACTCTTTTATACTCAATCCATCAGGGAGTGAATGCAAAGAATATATCAAGTGGGGAGTGCATGTAAAGGCAAGTTTGGGATTGGGGAGTTTTCTCCAATTAACCGATTCTTTATAACTTGAATGAGTTTTAAATAATATTTTTTATTCATTTAATAAATTAATTTACAATTATCTATTCACAAAAAAATAGGTATTCATATCATTATTCTACTTAATAGTTAGAAAAAAATGTTTTATCGAACTTATTTATCTAAATGATCTTACACATATTAAACCATATAAATAATATCTTAACAAATTAAATACAAAATTTACTCATAAACATTTAATTATTGTCGCAGAGAGTTCGCGGCTAAGTGGGCCTTAGTGGGACCACAACTAGGTCAAATTAGGGCATAACACGTCATAGCAATGGATCGACCGACCTGATAACATTACGACACTACGATGCCCACGATGGAGGTGAACGATGAGTCGAGCGATCTGGTTATGAACATTGCTGCCGGAGCTCGGCATCACTTCGTCGCCGAACGTCCTTAAGTCGCTCTGCTCGGACCGTGCCCGACGAGGCGGAGCAAGAGAGAGGAAGCCATGGTGGACGCAGGCGACCTACCCTGGCGGAATTCCGCCGCACCTGCGCGTGCGTTCTCACCTGCGAGCCCTAGCTCCAAGTCGCTGAACGCAGGGGAGGGCGAAATTCCGGATGGAGAAAACGCTGTAGATTTTCGTGTTTCTTCTCCTCATCTCCCTGATTCTGATCAGCTCTCGCGCAGTATTCAAATTCTATTTATCCGTTTCTTTTTCGTCTGCTGTTGATCGAGTGTTTTGGCATTAGTTTGAAATTGAAATGTTTGCTGTGCAAAAACAAATGGTCATTAAAACAGTATCTGAAATCGAAGTTTTATGAAGGATAAGGAAACTATCCTGCTACTTTCACCTGGATGCCAAATAGTTAAGAATCAGTATCTGAGATAGAAGCTTATGAAGGATTAATTTAGCTTTTTGTTTCATTAGTGGGAGCGAAGAAAGTTAGTGGCTGCCATATCGAAATTAGCCAATTAGTTAGAAGCCCCTTAACAGAGATGGATAGTGGAGTTGATAGGCAGCAATAAGAGACATTAATGTTTCACATATTGTTCAAGAAGCTTTGTAACTCGCAAAAATATTTTCAGGAAATAGACATAATTAGTGTTTAGTAGTTACAAAAACATTTATCGATACCTTTCTTATGCTCACTTTGTTCAAAAATTTCAATTGGATGTAAATCATGTCTGCCACGACTCAAGTTTTTGACTTTTACTGAGTTCCCTTCTTCAGAAACTTCCCATTTGGGACTATGTATTTGATTAATTATGCTCTTTCCATATCTCATTATTCGTATCTGCTTTTAGTTAGGTGATTGTATCTTCTTTTAGGTAATTGTTTGTATCTTCTTTTAGGTGATTGTTTATATATTTCATATTTTTGATATGCTTTCTTTCTCTAGGAATTGCTTACCACAACTTCTTCATTGAATAACAAAGAGATGTCAGAGCCAATTCTTGCCTCATCAAGAAACAAACTTGTTAGATATTCTCAGACAGGTAAGTTGAAGTCACAACTTTATGTTTTTTTCATAGTTGTAAATTATTAGCTTAATAATTGATGACATGCCATCAAGGTTGTAAAAATCGCTAGGCGGTAGTCGGCGGAGGATTACCGCCTAGCACCTAGTCGGCGCCTAGGCGGCAGGCGGCACTACGGTGGGGTGCCGCCTAGCGCCTAGGCGGCCGCCTAGGCCGACTTTTACAACAATGCATGCCATGGATTTAAATCTTGTGCCTTAACAAGTGATAAAGGGTAAGTATATCATTACAGCTCACTGAGACCGATATATGAGTAAGCCTAGCTGATAGAAAGTTTGATCCAGGCGATATTGAGCTATAAATGAGATTTACAAATTTAACAGAAATTTTAGAGAAAGCTATATTATAATCACAAAATCGTGCTTGTGTGAAAAACTTAATAATTTTATTGTATATTGTAATGAGAAAGGTCAAAAAGTAAGACATAAATTTCATGCATAACAACATTGAAGCTGAACAGAAATAGAAAGGAACTCTATAATCATATCAGAAAGATGATAAACAGTAAAATATCACTGAGAATTTAGTAGGAATCAAAATGAATTAGGTAGGAGATTTGTGTGATAATCTCTTTACTTCAAGAAAGCCTCAAACTGAAAAGTGTTGCAAATATACTGAAGACAATCACAGAAGACATCAACAGATGTCATATTTTTTCTTATTATAGGCCATACTTATAATAGTAATTTTGTGCCTCTTTTATTGAGTGATAGTCACTGTGCTGCTAGTATGCTGAAATCGAAACCTATCAAGAAAGGTAAAAATTACATGTTTCATCCGTGCTAATCATGTTGCCCCATATTTATTGCTTGCATTGGGCGATTTCAACCATGATTGTGGCCCATATGATTGAGACAAAGTTATACCTTATGGAGCCCTTTTAAGTCATTTATGCCCAACTTAAACCTGATTAGATCCAATTCCTAATACATATGCTATTAGATATATAATTAAGGTAAATTAAAGGCTTATGTATGATAACTATCTAATATGTAAGTATATAAAATAAAATATATATTGAATACTCAATAAATCCATTCAAGACCTTGTTAAATTCATGGTTGAAGTTCTTTATACTCATAATCTTCCTACTACAATGGTTTTAGACTCTATGATGCTTAATCAAACCATAGCTTTGAGACTACTCGTACCATATCCTATACCTATGCATGGTCTAGTTATAGTTATGCTAGACCAACTTCCAGGTGTTGACAGACATGTATTTATAGACATGTGAACCAACCAATTGAAATACTAAAGATCATTAGAGAATATTTAATGCGGGGAAGGAAGAGTTAGTGTTGACCCCACTTGGATACTGCAAGAGTTGATGCTCTCATCTATTGCAAGATACTTCTTTTTCTACAAGTACTCAAGTAGAGATACTCTTTCTAGTAATATAGAACTTTAAATGTTTGTCAGAAGTTTTTCGAGTTGTTTCTCAGAAAGTTTAATTCAATTGACCACAAATGGTTATCAAACTTGTTTTAAATGTAAGCAAGCCTAACTAGAGGCTAACTCAAAAGCATGTTCACATGATCTTTACCTTGCTTCAAATAACTCGTTTGGTCCTAGGATGACTTGCACAGTCTTTGGGATAGTAGAATGTCTGCAGTAGCTTAATGTTAGATAGACAATCCATCTAGCCCTATGGCTGATCTACAACTTCTTATGTTGATGTTGCTTTGTGCATATTCTATCTCAGTTTTTGTAAATTCAACCATGTTGACTGAATTAAAACTAAAATTTGAACCATTTGTTTGTTTTATTAGATTTGAAGTTAATGAGACAATTTTCATATTGAGAGTGGGTTGCTAAAGTTAGTATTAGAGCATACCTAGTCTTAGACATGGTGAGGTGTTTAAAGAAGTATCTCCGTGATGGCAGAGCTACACCATTGATTCTCAAATGTTGCTCATTTGGAGTGATTCTAGATTATGAGTTTGACTTAGAGTCTTGATGAGAAATTAACCCTCAAGTGAGAAGTGTAAGGGATTATGACACCTTAATTTAGTACAAGTTGGAAAATAATCCATATGAAAGAGATTGTTTACATTTTTGTTCTACTGTTGGCTGAACAATTAATTGATAAATGCTTTTATTTAGTTAGGTTATTGCACATGTAAGGTTGGCAGATATCATAAATTGCCAGAACATCGCAGCGATTCGGTTGTAAAAAAAAGGGAATTTGCTTGATGCTATAATTCTGTTTGAACAAAGTGTATTTTGCTGGAAAGTTGAGATTATGGTTGATTATCAATCTAGGGATTATGCCTATCCGAATGCATACTTGTATATTAATACAAAAACACATGTTAGCACAGATACAAGTCAGGGACAAGGCACACACCTTTGTGCAAATGACATAGTTATATTCAAATTTCCTCATTCTTTAATCATCTCTGATACAGGCCTGGATAAGGGATCTTGTCCGAAACCTATGTTGCTTGAGTTATGGCTGTCAGCTCATTAATGGATACATGAAAATTCATTGATCTTGTAACAACTTATTTGAGGAAATTTGAATCATTGACTTTTTCGTTCTTCATTTTCTACTGTGATACATGGGTGTGGTTGTACTTGCATCATTTTCTGCCCCTTCATACTACAAATAAATCTGACCATATGACACACCCAAAGACCTACTACAAAGTAACATGTTTTCACAATGTGCCAACCCCACACTGCAATACATCTAAATAAATACAAGTAACTTCATCTCCCAATTCTGCCATAGAATACATAAGAAAACAATTACATCTTATTTCCATGCCAGTTGTTGGCTTCACTTGAACTTTCTTCTAGTTATTTTTTAGTAAGTCTCCATGATGGTCATTACGCCCATTTTAAAGGTGTGTTTTCATGATATTACGCAAACATATAGTGAAAGGACCAAAGGACATTTTTTTAAAATATAAGTTGAATAGGTAATTTTTCATATAGTAACACCATTACTTCCTTGTGGGCAGTTTTACTTCAAAACTGGACAAAACTGAAAGTTATGCTTAGCTCTCCTATGCTTTAGAAACCGGACATATCTGGAGTCTTTTGGAGTCATTTCAGACAGATATGTATTGGCTTAATTTTTAATAGTTGCTTTTGCAATACAATTTTTTTGGCATTGACAAAAAGAGATTTGATCCCACCTAGGGGGATATGGCTTGGCTGTTATTGTTGTTGTATTGATAAAAGGAGATTTACAGTTTACATTATATGGATCTTTTACTTTTGTTCCTCTTACTTTTTTGGCTGGTTTTTAGGTAATTCTTCCACTAAGCCCAATAGAAAGTTTCATACGCGCAACAAAAAGTATTATAGTAAAGCATTGAGGACAAAGCAGTTACCTTTCAAATCAAGCAATAACCCTACTCTTTCTTGGCACAAGGACGATAACCTTGTGATAAGATTTTCAGATGATGACAGTGGCGACTCCCTAGATTCTAAATCTGTGGCTGCCATGGAAAAGAATGATCATGCAGCTAGATTAATCAAGTTTAAGATGCCAATGCCCTCTTCACAGAGACAAGAAATATTGCAACAATCTACACAGCATGGACCAAGATTCATGTCAAAAAGAGGAGTAGCAGGGCCTATGTTTTCAAGTGTTGGAAAAATCAATGGTTCCAACTTTGGCAATCAAATGACTTCTTCATCTGAGAAGGTGGAGCACATTCAAAAGCAAATTGCTGCCTTAAAGACTTCTATAAGACAAGTACACGGCCACTATCAGGATACAAGCTCAGCTGATACTGTAGCGGAAAGTTTGCACCGTAAAATTTCAAGTGAAAATGAATCTAAGGTTCAAACGAAGACGCTATTTCAAAACAAGGACAGTGTCACTGGTTTCACAAATAATCACTTTGACCAGCTGAATGATAAGTTAGACAACCAAGCAATGAACAGTGAGGGAGCTAAAGTTGCTAATGCTGAAAGGCTTTCCCTTGATGTTCGACCAACAAAACGCTTGAGGGTAGATAAACCCTTAGAACCTGTTCATGCCTCTGATGATCCACTACAATTGCAAAAACATTCTGAGACACATCTAGGAGAATCTGATCGGCTATTACTTAAGGGTCAAAGTGGTTTCTTTGCAGTGAGAAGTGGACTTAGCTATGACGAAACAAACAAAACTTTGTCCTTAAATAATGAAGGAATTAATGGGAAGCATGATCAAATGTATGAAAATGAAACTATATCATCTAAAGTTCCACGTATAGGACTGAAAGATAATAAAATCATTATGCCTTCTTGTGTTCCATTATCTTCATATTCAGATCCTGATATGAATTCCAAGCCAGAAACCAAGAATGATATAGTTGTTGATGGCTCATGCAACTATGCTAAGTCTGCAAAAGGGCCTGCATTGTTGGCTTCTGAATTGTTAGATCAAAGCTCATATTTGGCTCAACCGGTACCTGGCCTTGAGGTTAGATTTTTTCTTCTAATTGCTCTAATTGCATATTTTATGTTCGTATTGCCCTTGATCCTATTTATTATTGTCTATTGTTTTATTTTGAGAAGCCAGAAAAGATACCAACTAATTCATCTATTGGTAACGTGAATTGAGAAACTTCTATACACAGGAGTTCTACAAATCTGTTCTCTTAGAGGTTACAATTGAAAATTTATCAGAGATAACATTCGATAAGCATTTTGAGCAAACTAATAACACCCAACATCATGTCTATGTTACTACAAATTGGTTATGAGTATTCGATAAGGTATGGATCCAAGTGTCCCGATTACCCGATTGAATCCAAGTGTGTAGTTGAGTACAAGGTTTAAAATACCGCGTCGTGTCATCTGGTACGGGTGAAATATACTATTCTGCCAGCTGACCGAAATCGGCATTGGCATGCCCGAGGTACCGTGGCTGCGGAGGCGTCGCGCCTGCCTCATGATGGCCTCATGGCCGCCGCGAAGGCCTTGCGGCTGCTATAGAGGAGTCGTGCGCGCCTTGCAGCCACCGCGGAGGCTTCACGATGGCCTCCTAGCCGCTGCGGAGGCCTTGCGAGGGTCTCAAGGCCCTGCGGAGGCCTCGTGATGGCCTCATGGCTGCCGCGGACGCCACGTGCGTGCCTCGCGACCGTAGTGGATGCCACGTGAGGGCCTCGGGTTCACTGGTGGAGCGAACACGGCGGAAGAACAATCAACTTAGCCTTTAATTAAAAAAATTAAGTTAATAATTTCAATCATCTCCTAGCTATAGTTGAGATAAATTAAATAGTCTTATTTAAACCCTACTAAAACTATCCTATTAATTTAATATATATTTTAAATTTTATTTTTATTTTTAAATATTTAGATTAATTTTTTATTTTTAGTTTATATATTTTATATTTAAAAAATATCGAAACCACACCGATACGAAACCGTATCGTTCTAGTTCAGGACTGATACCTCGGCATGGATCGAGATTTTAACCTTGGTTGAGTATGTGACCAAGCCAGTTAATTCAAATGATTCAATTGCAAATTGATGTCTAATCTGGTCGGTTCCCAATTGGAATGCGTGAAAATAAAAAAAAATCTTGTTCTAAATTTGGGCAATTTCTATTTGTCATTTGACCTCATGGACTTGGCAAAAATCATATAATTTGACATGAGTTCTTGATTTAAGAACGAAGGTAAAGAACTTTTAAAAAAAAAACAAGAGTGAGAATCAAAATAAAAGAAGAATCAAAGCGTGCAAAGGAGTCTGGGAGTATTTCTAATCTATGTAAATACATGTGATATATCACCTAAGGCCATAATGTGATACTTGGAATAATAGTGAGTTTGCCAATCAACATTATGAAACATTCATATAATATAATGTGCAAAGGAGTCTGGGAGTATTTCCAATCTATGTAAATACATGTGATATATCACCTAAGGCCATAATGTGATACTTGGAATAATAGTGAGTATGCCGATCAACATTATGAAACATTCATATAATATAATGTAATATAATATCTTACTGAAAAATGTCAACATCAACACACGAATATACAACACTGGAATTTTATACTGCAATTATAATCCTAAGGGTCCTTGCCATAGATTCTTTTGTTTTCTCTTTTTGTTTTCCTTATAAAAAAATGATTAACCAAGAAACAGTCGAACCTAGGGCTACAAATGGCTACAAAAAAACATATATTTAGCAAGCCATATAATACAATAACACATCTAGGAAGATAAAATATATTCATTAGTTTTATTTTTAGACATACTTTTTTAACCTTTTGAAAAGGTGTGTGCCTTAGCACCTTGCACCTAAGTAGAGTCTCCCACATCAAATATTAAAGGTGATTACAATATGGTGCCAGGTGCCTAGCACATCTGGCATACCTTTTAATAACATTGAGTCTAATACAATAAAGCTTGAGCCACCTATCCTATTTCCATTGGTGATAATAATTCAAATGCTTCATTGTGACAGTTGAATTTGCCTTTAGATTTGACTTCTATCTAAAGAGACACCTTATGTGGTTTCATTGTGAAAAATTATAACAAGTCTTGTATAAGAAGTTATTAGATTAAGGATCTATTTAATATCTCTTTAACTATGACTATACGTTGATTGCTCACATTTCTCTAGCATGAAAATTTCCAGAATTGGAGATATTTATTTCAAATTGATTGGTGAGATTAGGTGAAATAATTTATTGTATGACTATAAGCAACAAGGTAAGGTGAGGTAAAGCAAGGTAAGGCTCATCACATCATTAAGGGAAGTTTTGTAAATTAATTAAATATTTTATAGATGGAAAGTGATCCAATCAAATATCTTATGGTCAGATCACAGATAGTGGAGTCGGCTAGTACTCTTATCCCAATCTATATCTAGTTTTGGCTAATTGGCTAGAAGTGGTTAAGGCAGGAGGAGGTTGGTTGGATTGAAGTTGCAGATTTTTTGGGTTTGCACGAACTAGTTCAAGTTCAACCAAAGTAGTTAAGGCTTGAGCGAGGTTATCCTAGTTGACCAAATTGAGAACAACTCATTGAGATCAACTGGTTGGAATTTTGATTATGTGATTGGTGTTTCAATGGGTGAGGTAGGTTAAGGGCGAGCATAGTAGTGCTGAGGTTGTTAGTGTATGGGTATGTTTGGTTGAAGTGGGGGAAGTATTGGCAAATTGGCTGAAGTAAAGTTGATGTTCAAGGTAGCGAAAATCTTGCCACCTTGTGCTTGGTTGAGAACTATCATTTTCCTACCTTCTGTAGCCTCTAGAGCTCCCTCTTCTATAGGCCATTGAATGAGTGCTTACCCTATAGGGAAGCATTATGTGGTGAATCTCTATTTATGTTCCCAACTTGATTATGTTTAGACGGTTTAATTGTCTGCTGCTATTTGCTTGGATGCGTGTCAAGTTTTAATTGGCTAAGATTGATGCACAGATTGAACCCTAAAACCCTGAACGCTGTCCCGGAAAGCTCACTTGTCATCATCCAAACTGCCCATGTTTTGTCAAATTAGTGTATGTAAGTGGTAGTTTGCCTGACTGAATGGAGGATAATATGAATTTTGCACCAAGATACTTTTCTTATTCCTCTTTTACTAATTATATCAAGAACCTACTTGTAAAAATATAAATTCAGTGGTCAATTTATAAATATGTTATCTATTGTATTATTCTTATTGGCAGAAGGGTTCTATTATACTTAGTGTTAGTGGTAGAAGGGGGTGCCTAGTTTTTTTTTTTTTTTTGAATCATTTCGTCACCACCTGACGTGGTATTGCGGCCTACACTCTCAAGCTTGTGTAACTCACTGTCTGCAACAATCATGCTGCTACTATTACTTGCAATCTATATTGTCAGCAACTTGTTGTTCATACTTTCTATCACATGTTTTCCACCTCTTTGCTTTCTCGCAATCCTGCAGATAAGCTCATTGAATCTTTCTGGACATACTTTGCTCAGATCAGGCCAATGTGTCTGCAAATCAGACCAGATCATTCGTTTTTGTGACACAGATGACATGGCATTCAGATTGTGCAATGCAAGATCTTGAAGTGATCACAACAGAACTATGGGACCTACACATCATGCACATGGTCGCTAACATGGTTGTTAAGATTGGATGATATTGATATGGATCGTTCGAGTTGGATTGATATCAACAAAAGGTCGATCTGCTCGTTTTCAAGAAATAGGTAATCTCACATTGATCAATTGAGAAGTTTCTAAAAGCAGACATTCGGATAAATAATGTAGAAATGAGTTAGGGTCACTTAAGGATATATTAAATCAATAGAAATTAGGTCAGCATGAAGAAAGAATGGAATCAATTAAAATTTTATCAAATTAGATTGATATAGAAAATCAATCGATCAAACCAATTTTTTCATTGATTGCAATTTGACGCAAACACACATGAGGGAGAGTCTTTATTGCTAACTTGAATCCAACTTAAATTACTCAACCTTGTTGACCGCTCTACTATTGTTGCTTGCAATGTGCCACTAGCTAGATCAAGCACCTGATCCATTTCACTTGCTCAATATTGATTGACTCAATCCAGAGAGAATATTGTATCTCTCTCAATCAGTAGTAGCGTCAAAAGCCCTTTCCTACATATTAATAATCTAATATTACTTAATACCCTTATCTTAGTAAATATGATCTTATTATTTATTTTAATATATAACAATAATTTGATATTATTAAACTGATAATAACAAGGATATGATTTTATTGAAACTATGATTATATATTGTGCCAATACTCTAATTTTGTCAATTTTACTATTTATTATTTATACTATATTATTAATAATAATGTGTTTGTTGAAACACAATATACATTCTTATTATGATTAAGCATCATTTGTTTTCTTATTCATGAAATTATTTTATTTTTCTATTCTTTGATTTTTTTTATTTCCTTAAGGATTTCAATTGCAAGATCCTACAGGTTTTATACGACCAATAAATTTTTAGATCATCCAATGCTGATATTAATTCTGGTTTTGAAAATTGTGGTGACTAATTTAGTTTTCGATTAAAGGATAACACTTTATTTTTGCTTGTATGTGGGAAACTGCAATGTATGAAAATCATTATATCTTTTGTTATATATTGACAGATTTGCCAACCATATCTTTTGGAGGTCATATGATTGATTATATTTGAAACAAACTAATTCAGTGATGTCTTTAATCAGCTTGAGGGAGGTGTTTGGAACCTACCTGTAAATATATATACAGGTAAATCTAAAATATCTTCTCTATTCTAAAATACTTATAGGTAGGAGTGACCTGGGTTTTTTTATTTGATTTTCCCTGTTATTTAATACTCTCCTTAGAGTATGATGCCAAATTACCTAGCATTTAATTTTGTCAGAGAAAGAAAGGTTTCACATGCAAAAGAAACCAGTCAATTAGTGTTTGGAGCTAACCTTTCCATGTCACCTATTCATCTTTAGATCTATTATGCTCTTGAATTTTCTCTCGTTCATTCTCTTGCTTAATTAGTAGGGTTCATCACCTCTCCATCTTCTATGTCTCCCCTCTCTTCTAAACTTCTCATTTCCTTTTATCCAAAGAGTCTCTAGAACCACGCTAGCACTAGGAGGAAATCGGGAACTTCTGGTTATTGATTTGGTGAAAAACATTTTGCAGTGAACTGCTTAAAGTTAGGATTTGACATCAAATGTTAAGTGGAAGAATCATTATTCAATTTCTTCCTTTTTGATTGTCAGAGATCCTTATCCATAACTTTCACTTTATATCATTGTATATATCATATGTAGCTAGGACTTGTAAGAATAATTTGCTTGATTTTCTGAATTTTATTTTGTTACTCTCATGGATCAGGTGAGCATCCCCGAATGGGGTATCTTTAGTTTATTGATTTTTCTGGTTATTGATTTGGTGAAAAACATTTTGCAGTGAACTGCTTAAAGTTAGGATTTGACATCAAATGTTAAGTGGAAGAATCATTATTCAATTTCTTCCTTTTTGATTGTCAGAGATCCTTATCCATAACTTTCACTTTATATCATTGTATATATCATATATAGCTAGGACTTGTAAGAATAATTTGCTTGATTTTTCTGGATTTTATTTTGTTACTCTCATGGATCAGGTGAGAATCCCCGAATGGGGTATCTTTAGTTTAGAATCTTTATTGGATTTGGAGGAGTTGCAAGATAAGGAGTTGGAAAAGGCACAGGAGTTCAGACAGAGGTGCGAGCTGGAAGAAAGGCTTGCGCTTAAGTCTTATAGGAAAGCACAAAAAGATTTGATCAATGCTAATGAGAGATGTGCCGTTCTATATAGGAATAGAGAAACCATCTCCAATAAGCTTCAGAGTTTGATGCTGGAGTCTTCCAACTTTGTCTGGCAGTCAAGCAAGCAGGATCATGGTGGATCCGTACATTCTAGATTAGGCTACCATGTACCAGCTGAAGGTCGGACATCAGAGCTTTTGTATGAAAGATCCAATCGTGATTTGCTAGATGATACTTCTCTTGATGTATCTTTAAGAATGACACATAGACATGGCTCTTGTTCTAACCACTACTCAGAAAGTGATGATAGCAAATCGGACCATAGAGACAAAAGCACTACCAATGGTCTTAGCAGTCCTGCATCATCTCCAAATATGTCTACAGATGATGGCAAAGAAAATTTAGTTTTTGATAAGAGAGAGGTGGTATCAAATTTGGCTTGCTCACCAAATGTTGACAATCATGCTGATGGAACTTCTGATTTGGATGTCAGGAAAGAGGGGAATTCACAGGATTATGATCTTGAAGCTGCCCTAAGGTCTAAGTTGGTTGCTAAGTTTGGTATGAGGACATTTTGCAAGAGTGATGGCATGAGCAGTGTTCCATGCGAAGTTGATCAAGCAGTTGTCAAAAATGAAAAGAGATTCAATACCTCTGCCAATCAGCAAATCCAGCAGCAGATGATCATTCAAAACTCTAATTCTGAAGGTATTTTATTTATATTTTCTTAAGCATTTGTATGACATTTAGTCTTGAAGATCTCTTTTTCATATTCTCTTAAGAATTTTGAACAGTTGAGGAAATCATTTGCTTGACCCACTCAAATGGTGCAAGAGTTATGCTTTACATACTTTATTCTACTTTTGAATGGTTAATGTTCATTTTCAATAGGATGCCCTTTTCTTCTGAAGTGGATGATACACAATGATTTATCAATTTTAATACTTTATAAATCATCCTAATTTTCTTAATAACTTCGTAATTTAATTTTTTTTTCTAGCTTGTGGTTCTTTCATAAGACAAATAAAAACATTAAAAATTCAATACTTAGATTTACAGTTTTTATCTTCCATTCTAAGGCGGTAACATTTTTAAAGACGATGAACCCATGAGGATAACTCTGAATACTATTAGAGAAAATACTACATGTAGTTTCAACTTTTTCTCCAATAATCATTTGATGTTCTTTTACTTCTAGATAGACATACAAAGAACTATGAGACCATATTCAAAATTTTGCTGAACATAAGCAGTTTACCAACCATGTTGTGCTGAGATCTTTAGCTATAGGCCAAAACTATCTGGTTAAGGCCTTTATGTTTCAACCACTAAAACATTTCTGGAAGGAATCAGATTGTGTCACATCATAGATGGATTTCTATGTTTGGGTTCTGTATATAGTTGCCAAAGTACATAGAGCATTAGGTACGTGCAAGGGATAAAGTCCATGTTGCATCCCAAATAGTTGGGACTAACTGGGTATTCATCTTAGAAAAACCAAGTGAAAATATTTTTTGGGTATGTTTGGCTTCAAATTTCATCAAGATTTCTCTAGGAAAGGTGTTGAAGTATGCAAGAGTATGCTTAAGATCAATACTGGAGCTGATTAATTTTATCGACTGAAAACTAAGTTTTGCTAATTTTTATTTTGATATTTTATATGGTTTTGTTTCTGTTTGATTT
The DNA here is from genome assembly GCA_024364735.1 of Boesenbergia rotunda. Taxonomy (NCBI): domain Eukaryota; kingdom Viridiplantae; phylum Streptophyta; class Magnoliopsida; order Zingiberales; family Zingiberaceae; genus Boesenbergia; species Boesenbergia rotunda. The sequence goes on from JAGFNQ010001502.1 coordinate 691,537, forward strand.
GTATGGTTAATATGATATGTTAATCAATAACATAAAATACAGAAAAGTATTGCATGTGAAATTTTAAGATTTTTTTGCTTGTAGGATCTTATGATCTTACTATATTCTAGTCTTGTGTTCTGTTTCGTTTTGGTTTACTTTTATCTGCTCTGAGTAGGATCCCTAACTGCCTTGGTGTTAACATTCTTTTCAAATTTTAACTATTGTTCTCTATGTCCCTGTATCTCCAGTTTTGCCACTTCTAATGCCTCCATGTGAGTGTGACAATGCAAGCAAATAATTTGGTAAAAATCACAATGTCTGTTTACTCTGCTTAGTAAAATTCTTTTGAATACAGGTAATGTTGACCTTTCTGTTATGGTGGTTGTAATTTTCTTGCAAATTTTATAACTCGAACTTGGACTTCTTCATTAGCCATTTGATTCGATGTGAAAATTGTGCAATGTTAATTGCTGTTCTTGTTTCAACTTCTTTGTGTCATTTAACTATTTTCTTGACCTGATACAATGGGTGTAATATAATTTGAGATTTTTTCCCTTAAAATACTAAGCACGATGCAACTGGGTCATTGATTATCTATCTTAATACTTGATAAGGTTATATACACTTCAAATGATTTGAGTTATAGAATATAATCTTAAAGAAAATATTGCTTTATAAGTTTATATTCTTCTAAAGATTTGAGTCGTAGAATTTGATCTTAAAGGAAATAATGCTTGATAAGGTTATATTTATATGAGAACTTTCAAACTAGTTTTTTTTATTCAAGAAATTATACAAATGCCTCAGCTTTTTTGCACCCCATTTTGTGGCATGAACTGCGACCAACTACCCAACTAGTTGGTGCCAGTGTTTCAAACATCACTGTAGCGCCCTGTTTACTTTGAACTCTCAAGTTACTTCATGCTGTTATGCTGCAATGTGTGCAGGAAGATTCAGGGCGGAAGGAATAATAAATTTGAGCTCTGTTAAGCATTCAGGTCAATCTCAGCGAAATGAATTTTCCTATGAAGTTGAAGGAGGCAGTAGCTTTCTAAAAGGACCTTATTGGTTGGTTTGCCAGCCTATTTTAGTACCATCTTCCTCAATTTTGCACAACGTGTTGCCACTTTTGAAGTTTAATGTCTCTGCTTATCCTAATGGGAGAACTGAAGAAAAAGATGCTAGGCCAAAGTTTCAAAAAGTTATTTGTAAGCCAGATAAAACTGATGATATCACAAAAGTGAGTGGTGTGTGCAGCTCGTGTGATAATTCGATTGATTTTTTCTGGCCATTTTGTATGTTTGAGCTTCGAGGAAAATGCAATAATGATGAATGCCCATGGCAACATGTTAAACAAAATAGTAAAAGAAGTTTAAAACGAGGACTTCTGGTCACTCACAATTCAGGTTCGTCGTTTGAAGTGTGTGATTACTTGGTAAACAGAAATTTCATCCCATTAAAAAAATCTTGTAATGCAGATTCTTATTTTAGTGCTTTGACTGCTGAGATGTCTCAAAGAGGATTGGAGCCTAGTCATGGTCTCAGCAAAAGCTTTCTTCCAATCCCTTCTTATTATATTGGTGCAAGTCTGGTAAAACTTGAGCCACACTTCTATCATTCAATATTGGCTCGCAGCACATGGAAATATTGGCAACCAGGATTTTCTGCCTCCTTCCCTATACCTTTATCGTTCCAGAGAATTCATTCTCAAGATGTTCCACTCTTACAAATAGGTGATGGTGTCATGTTGGACTATGATAGTTGGAGTAGGCATTCCTGGTATCTTCAGAGCCATGATGCTAAGATGGTAGGTCAAAAATGTTTTAAATTGAAAAGTTTGATTTATGAATTAGTTGAGTTCCTGATCAGGTCTTGCTAGTTATATTGATGTTTGCTTTGGCCAATTGTTTGAGTTTTTATTTTCTAGAGTGTGCATTAGGTTCTGCTCCTTAGGATGAGTTTCCTTCAGGACGTTATGGTAATTGCAATTTGTTTATCCTTCAAATTTATAGACTTATTATTGTTATATTATTCTTGTTTTGCATTTTGTAGTATAGTTATAACTGTATTTGGTTAGCAAGCATTGATTTACTCTAATTTCTTGTCTAATTTATTTAGAAAAAAATCATACAAGGGTTACCAGATTCTGATCAATCCTTGGAGTTGGCACTTAATCTTTTCTGTGGAAAATTTTATAAATCTGAGATAAAGAAGGTTATGTGACTTCTTTTGCCTTTGAATTGATCATCGTCTAGGGATTATATATTTAGATATACAGAGAAATGCTGTAAATAAACATGCTTGTAAAAAATGCCTTGCAGGCTTTTACTGTCTTGTCACGAGCAATCGAGTCTCATCCCACTTCTGCTGTTCTTTGGGTTATTTATTTGCATATTTTCTACATGAAGGAGGAGGGCATTGGGAAGGATGACATGTTTCTCCATGCTGTATGTATTGAGAAAACTTTTTATTATGTTGAAAGCTAAAATCTAGTTCTTTTAAATTATTATTTTGTTTGCTCTTCTCTGATATCCTCTAGATGTTTAACTACTGGAAATGAGCTTACTCTTTTATTGATTCTCTGCCTCAATTCTCAAGGGTAGAGAAATATGTTAATTTGATTTAAACAGTAAGCCTAATTTGTATCATTCTATTTCTATCCAAGATGGGGTTTCTTTTCATTTTTCGTCATGATACTATTTCTCCATCCATCACCTCGAGCAATCAGCCTTGTTAGGTGGAGAGTTAGTGTTAATGGTTCAATTTATAAATATATGCTCAATAACAATATAAAAAAATAAAAAAGTTTAAATTGAGGAGGTATAGCTAATTCGCCTTGTGTTGCCGTGCCAACAGTATAGCACCTGCTGATGCTGTACCATGTGGTACCAAATGAATCCTGTCTTGTCTCAGTTGCACAGTAATAGATGTAATTCAAGGTTATTTCTGTTGAATAGTACCTTTCATTTGGTTAAAATAGTGGCTTTTCTGCATTATTTTTATATGTGAACATATTTGTCTTCATCACTTGTTAGAGTATGAAAGATGAAATCTGCTCTGAAATGGACCCTTGCATATTCTTCTTGCATCATATGCTTGTTACACTGGTTACTAGTTTGCTGCATGACTTATTTTTCAGGTACAACACAATCCATCTTCATATGAGCTTTGGCTAATGTATATTAACAGTAGAGTGAAACTTGATGATCGACTAAATGCATACAAAAATGCATTGAAAACATTGTGCCAGGCGAAAGTGGTATGTGACAAGGGGAAAAGAAATAGAAGTGCACATGTTTTGGATATTTTCCTGCAGATGCTTGATTGTTTGTGTATGTGTGGCAAAGTGGACAAAGCACTTTGGAGAATTTACCGACTTGTTCCTTCATCAGATTCTGAGCTTTCTGGTGATTCGATGCTCCTCGATCTTCTCTTTTCTTTGACAGTTCCTGATCAATGCATTTTCTGGTTTTGTTGTATATATGTGGTGATGTATAAGAAAGTCCCACAAGAAGTTGTACATAATTTTGAGTTAGAAAAGGATTTTCTGTTCCACCTTGAATGGCCTTTCATCCAGTTATCAGTTGAAGAAACAAACATGGTAGGGGAGCTGATGAAACTTGCTGTAGAAAAGGTGGGTCTTGATGTTGATAAAACTCCTCAGGGAAGAGATAGAGCTGCTCATAGATCTCTGCACTTCTTAGCAGTTTGCCATGTCAAACTTGCTGCTACACTGAATGGTTTTCAACATTCTGAGGAGCTATTGGTGAACTATTTTGAGATATACCCAACTTGTCTCGAACTCCTTTTGTTAACAGTGCGGTCACATGAAAATTGCAAATTTGATGTATTTTGGCGAAGTTTTCAGGAAATACTTCATAGCTGGCCTGCAGAAGTCCCTGGTATTCAATGTCTTTGGAATCAATGTATAGAGCACGTGTTGTTGCAAGGAAATGATTGTGCAGAAAAGCTGATTGAACTGTGGTTTCAGCAATTTGGGCAATTCAACTATCCTGGATTTAGAATTTTAGGCAATAAAAATGCTGGTCTTTGCAGGCCATCCCAACAGCGGTTTATTGCTGAATCTGCTGTTGATCATACTGAGGTGGATGAAAATATGTTTGCATTACTAAATCTATCTCTTCACAGGTTATCAAAGAATGATGTTGAAGGAGCTTTTAGTGCTGTGGACGATGCCCTAAAGTTGTGTTCTGCAAAATACTATGGCCACTGTATAAGAGAGCACACAGCAATTTCGGTGCTAAAACAATCAGAGTTCCGGAACAATACTCCTTGTCTCACTATTTTGCCTCTTCTAAGCAAATATGTAGTTGATTCACGTTTTTTACCCAGACCAGAACTGTTATCTAGACAATATTATAAATCCATTAAGAAGCCAAGAGTAAGACAGTTGATTGATGAGATCATGGGTTCAGTTTCTGCTAATTTTTCTCTGCTTAATTCAGTTCTTGAAGTATGTTATGGCCCAACATTTCTGCCTGAAACAATAGAACCCAGGGACCTTGTTGATTTTGTTGAAACACTAATGGAACTTGCACCAGCAAACTACCAGTTAGCATTGTCAGTATACAGGTTCACTGCTAGAAGCTTCTGGGATGCTGGTGTTGCTTATAATGGAATTATATTCTGGGCTAGCTCTATCTTAGTGAATTCAATTTTTCAGTGTGTCCCTGCAGCTCCAGAAAATATATGGATTGAAGCAGCTGAACTCTTAGGAAATTTAGACGCAAGGGGAGTTGCTGATGGGTTCTATCACCAGGCTCTTTCAGTCTATCCTTTCTCCCTTGAGCTGTGGAAATCCTACCTCCTTTTCTCTAAACTGACAGAGAAGACAGATGTAGCTATAGAGGCTGCAAGAGAAAGGGGTCTTGAAATGAATATTGTTCCAGATTTCTAGCTTTGCCCGTTGCACTAAACTTTCAACACATTTGGCATCTGAGCTCAATTATGATGGTGTGGATGTGGTTCTGATTTGTCCTCATTTTGACTCCCTTCCTATCACAAATGAGCTGGATGAATGGAACAGGCCATAAACGATCCTGAATACTTTCTCTTTGTGAACAGCAGTTAACTAGTTAGATAGTGTAGAAGTTGCATATGCAAGTTTTGGTATCTAAAACAGCCTCTTTTCTTCGATAAAAGAAATCTTTGAAATTCTTTTTCTTTCCCATATATTCTTTATATTCTCTCCTTTATCGGTGCGATCATTCCATTTTAATAAGCTATATCCACTTTTACCTGCCGCAGCCTCATCGACGAGTCCAAAGCTAAGACGATCCGCGGCGACGTGCAGATGTCTAATTCGCGGCCCAGAAGCCCTCCCGTGACCAAGAACGCCACGACAAGTTCCACTCACGGAATAAGCGGACTTCACCGCTCTATGCCTCTCTCATCCACGCCACTGCCATTGCGCTGCCTATTGCAGTAGGAATCCGCGAGCAGCAGCGGCAGGCAAATAATTTTAAACTGATCAAACTGCAGGCATCGTCGTCGGCGAAGGAAATCAGCACCAACCGCAGCAGCGTGCTATTTGCTTTCACAACGACGGTCGTTCTGCACCTTGTCGTGGCACGCGACGCGTCGGCTCAGACGGGCATTGTCTGCGGCATGAGCGGGGAAGGAATGGCGAAATGCAGGCCGAGCGTCAGCACGGCGGGTGTATCCGCGCGCGCCGCTGGAGAAACCGAGCGAGCGAGGTCTGCTGCTCTGCGCTGAAGCAGGCCAACCTGACGTATGTGCCTTTGGTCGTACAAGAACTCCGCGTTGTGACCGTACCTCGGCTATCGATCCGAATCTGATAACGCAACTCACCAGCAATGCTGGTATCTCCATTTCATTTAAATGTGTTTAATTATAAATGTTTATATTATTTAGTTTTTTAATTTTTTTTATATTTTATTACCTAATAAATGCAAGGGAAAAAAGTAAGAAAATTTAAAAAATTCTAAAATTAAACAGTGCTGAACCATTTCATTTTCAATTTTGACTAATTTAAAGTAGAAAAAAAAACAATTCTTATTAGACTTGTATTTGCTTCTTATAAATCTATCTATAAATAATCAAAAGTTTGAACTTCTGAATTCAAACATTAATATCTAATAAAATTGAGAAGGTGCTTGGCATATATTCGACGAGAATGATAATAAATATTAATTGAAAAATTTATAAATTTAGTAATAATCTAGTGGAGTTTAAATTATAAAATTAAGAATATCATATTCATATTTTGATTTCGATTCCCGTATATCAAGCATCATAAATAAGAATAAAATAGATTTTATTTCCATTCTCGTCTTCTAAACTCATTTATCAAGCGCTCCTGAATAATTTCAAATTGAAATATTTAGTATCCTACCATTTTTTTTTAATGATCGAGACGGCAAACAAGTGTACAGCAGCCGCAAATATACTACAGGATGGGAGGCAAAGTTGCAGCGAGGTGATCTTCATTCAGAAAGGCACTTCAGTCTTCCCGGTGCTTATAATACTACACACCAGGGTTTCAACAACCATGCACCCACAAACATCAATCAAACATCGAGGATTCATTAATGGATGTTCTAGGGTTGTATTCCAGCACCACTCTGCAATCCCCACTTCTCCGCTTCGTCAGAGGTCAAGTTTGTCAGACTGGAACATCACAAGCTAGGAGTTCAATTTCACCCATTCATAGCGGCCTGGCAGAGGCTGATCCTTCACAACATCGAAGTTGTACCTGACAAAAGATGACAGCAGTTTGGATGCCAATCATGTTGGAAATCATATGTTAGAGTTTGGTGACCCAAATTCTATTTAATCCGTTAATATTTATGAGATGTTTTCTTATTAATATGTTAATTAACAGATTCTTTATAAATCTGTTAATTAACAGTTTTGTTATTAATTTTTTATTTGACTAAGTATTCTAAGGTCCCTATAAATTGTATATCTCATAGACAAGTTGGATCAATCAAGAAAGTAATTTGGTTATCTCTTCTTTCTTTTTCTCTACCTCTTTTTTTTCTCTACTTCCCTTTACTTTATTATGGTATAAGAGTTGCCGACTTTGTATTCCACCGTTCTTATTGATTTTTCCTCCTCTGTCCGTGGTTTTTTCCCTGTCAAGGGTTTTACACGTAAATCTGGTGTGTTCTCTATTATTCCTGTTGCCATTTTTCTGTTCTAATCTCGTAACAAGTGGTATTAGAGCAAGATTGGTTTTAAGGATTTCAACCGGGATTAATGACGACGGCAAGCATGAAGTATGATATTCCACTTTTGGATCGCAACACCAGGTTTATGCTGTGGCAAGTTAAGATGCGAGCGGTGCTAGCGCATCTGGACTTGGACGATGTACTGTTCGAGATAGACAACATGCCCTCGACATGGACAAAAGAGGAAAAGGAACGTAAGGATGGAAAAGCTCTATCTCAGATCTACCTTCACCTATCGAATGAGATTTTACATGATGTTTTGAAGGAGAAATCCGCTGCTGCACTATGGCTAAAACTGGAGCAGTTGAGCATGAGAAAAAGTCTTACGAGCAAACTGGGTCTGAAACAACGTTTGTATTCTCATCGCATGGCAGAAGGTACGTCGTTAAGAGATCACTTGATCGTTTTTAAGGAAATTGTCTCTGACTTAGAGGCTTTGGAGGTCAAATATGACGATAAAGATTTAACATTAATCTTACTGTGTTCTTTACCCTCGTCATATACGGCTTTTAGAGATACTATTTTATATAGTCGTGATACTCTTACTTTGAATGAAGTTTATGATTCATTATTCTCAGAAGAGAAAATGAAACAGCTTGTCGAAGAATCTGACACTCAGAGTGAGGATCTTATTATTCGAGGAAAGACTCAAGAGGAAGACTCTGATGGTAATATTAGGGGCAGATCGAAATCCAGAAATAGCGATAAGATATGTAATTATTGCAAGAAGAAGGGTCACATCAAATCTGAATGTTATAAGCTGCAGAATAAGAATAAAAGGGCAGGTGAAAATTCGAAGGAAAAATAATTAGAGAAGTCTGGTGAGGCTGATGTTGCCGAAAATTACAGTGATGGTGAACTTCTCGTTGCTTCTGATGCTGATTTGAAGAAGAGTGAGGAATGGATTCTTGATTCTGGTTGTACGTTTCATATGTGTCCCAATCGGGACTGGTTTTCAACATATGAAACGGTTTCGAGTGGTGCCGTTTTAATGGGCAATAATACATCTTGCAGAATTGCTAGTATTGGTACGGTCAAAATTAAGATGTTTGATGGTGCCATTCGGACACTTGGTAATGTGAGACACGTTCCTGATTTGAAGAGAAATATCATCTCTTTGAGTGTTCTTGATTCTAAAGGATACAAGTACACTGGTGAAGGTAGAGCTGTGAAGGTCAGTAAAGGGTCTCTTATTGTGATGAAGGGACTAAGGAGAACCGCCAGTTTATATGTTCTGCAGGGATCCACAGTAATAGGTGATGTTGCCGTCACAAGGTGATATGGATAAAAGAAGATCACTTACAGAAAGCTTGTAAGGAAACTATTTGGCCGAAAGGACTCTTCAGTGAGCTTAGCGAAGATTTACAGATTACTACAGTCTTTTGTGATAGTCAGAGTGTTATTTTCCTCACGAAGGATCAGATGTTTCATGAGAGGACAAAGCATTACTTGGACTTGGTTGATGCTAGATGGTGAGATTTACCTGTGAGACTTTTGTGGAAGAGGTGGAGAATGTTCTTTTGAAGATTTATGAAATTCGCGTCAAAGTAGAGATTGTTAGAGTTTGGTGACCCAAATTCTGTTTAATCCGTTAATATTTATTAAATGTTTTCTTATTAATATGTTAATTAACAGATTCTTTATAAATCTGTTAATTAACAGTTTTGTTATTAATTTTTTATTTGACTAAGTATTCTAAGGCCCCTATAAATTATGTATCTCATAGACAAGTTGGATCAATCAATCAAGAAAGTAATTTGGTTATCTCTTCTCCCTTTTTTCTCTACCTCCATTTTTTCTCTACTTCCCTTTACTTTATTATGGTATGAGAGTTGCCGACTTTGTATTCCACCATTCTTATTGATTTTTCCCCTCTGTGGTTTTTTCCCTGTCAAGGATTTTCCATGTAAATCTGGTGTGTTCTCTATTATTCCTGTTGTCATTTTTCTGTTCTAATCTCGTAACATCACAAATTTAAACATCCTAGTAGTAAAGAAACTCACTTCTCTAAGAAACTTCTTTGTTGGAGTTCTTCTGGACCTGCGAAAAGCGCTTCCACTTCGAGGGCAGATGGTTGCTGCTCTGTTGCACAGCACTTGATAGGCAGAATTGTAGAACCAGGAGCTATTGCTTCAGAGTTACTTGTCAGGCTGCATGGCGTGGTTTCTCTCTCACTCCTGAAGCCAGATGACAACAAACATTTATAGAAGATCTACAAATTCAATGAAAATAAGCTTGCGGTGAAGCAGCAAAGGTTTTTTTGACAGACCAGATCATCTCACATGAGAGAACTGGAAAGGGTATCTTCTAGTGCTATTAAGCTCCATTCATTTCAATTGCAAAAAAACATGGAAGTTTTGTCGGATCGTTGACGGCAAGAATTAAAATCCTCAGCAGAAAAACGTGCCGGAAAGCAAGTTGATGTAGATAAGAGAGATAGATACTGGCAAGAAATTCGCTTCGATATTATTGTCCAACACGAAACCAGATGCTTCAGAAACAACAGTGGATAATAAGAGGTTACGATTACTTCACTGAGAATTAGGACAGAAGAAGTAACCCAAATTGAAGCAAAAGTGACAGATATACAAAAAAACATAAATCTTTTGGGGGCTTGAGAACTCGAAAAAAAATTAGGGCAAATAATCCAGAGAATTACTAGAATTCGGAAAAATCAACCTGTTCCCGTTGAGCTCGAAAGGATTTCCACCAATAGAAGCTTCGATCCCAGAACCACTTTCGGCCGTTAGCCGGATCGATATGCGAGTCGCTGGTACCACTGAATCCACAGAGGAGTCCATCCTAGCGAGGTCCTCCATCGCTTCGATTACCTTCTTGCCGCCTATCCGGCGGCTAGGGCCTGCTTTCGGAGTGGGCTTGCTCTTGTCGGTGGCTCTGGACCTAGCAGAGAGGGGAGGGCGAGTTGGCTTCTCGAGACGGCGGCTACGGAGTTGGAGGCAGGAGGCGGCGTCCACCGGCGACGACATCTGGAGGCGCTCGAGGGCGAGGGTCCTGGCCCTGGTACGCGCTCCGAGGTAGGGTTGGTAGGAGGTGGCTTTCCCCTCTGCCCCCACCGCTTCCCTACCGGCGCTAGCCTTCCGCGCGTACTTCGCCGCTCCCGAACCCTGCGACTTCGCCATAAAAATCCGATCTTTCACCATAAATGGTGGCCAAAAGCGAAATGCTCGCCCCCCGCGCCTTCGTCAATCGGTCTCAGGATCAATAGGAACACGGAAGAGATAAATCATGATGCTCGAAAAAGACGAGGTTGAGAGGAAAAGACTTTTTACGCAGGTGATCTTTCACCATAAAACTGGAGAGAGAGAGAGAGAGAGAGAAAGAAAGAAGAAGAAGAAGGTGAGTTGTTGCAGGTGTGACTTGTGAGCACTGGCGGAAGGAAACGAAGCAGCGAAAACCAAACCGACGGTGAAAGGAACCGCACGAGTGTGTCTAAATAAATAAACAGTCAACTTACAGACAAAACAGATATCAGTAATTTATTTATTTTATTTTTTAAAAAATATTTTATTATTACTATGGTTGTTGGGCCGAATTTACCCAGCCCAAAACAGTAATCTGATTGACAGGCCCAGTTTACTATTCAATACAATTATTTTTTTTAACATTATTATTTTGTGCAATAACTTAATCCTTAATTTTTTACAAATAACCAACAACAACAATAATAATATTCACCATCAATAAAAGTCAGCGCGTCTAAATAAGTTAATCAATTTAATTGGGATTATAATTGAAAACAGTATGTAAATTGAAAGTCCCAGATGGGCAAGTAATGGCACTGGCCCTGTGGCCTGCCAGCTACGCCGCCATGTATACATATAGATACCAAATTAAATGCAATTTGGCGGAGAGCCAGATTGACATTTGATTCGTCACTTTGTTTCGGGCATTGATGATCACACGCTAACCGTCTGCCAGTCAACTACATATCTAAATTGATTTGTACAATTAATTGCGAGCGCATTTTTTTCTTTTTCTTTTTTGAAATAAATGGTCTTAGTAATTTTGATTTTCTGGCATGAAGACGATTTATTCTGGCCGTTACGTGACGATAGACAAAGTTAGAATCGGATTATAACATTGCTTCTAAATATATGCGTCTAATTATTTATCATCTTTGTTTATTTCTAATCCTCCTCCAGGATCAAACTTCTCCTCTCCTTCCTACTTCTCCCTCCTCCTTTTGGTCGAACTTGCAATCTTGCACGTCAACACTCATCGGGCAGCATTGGCATGCCCGAGATAACCACTCTGATAATCAAGTCAACATTGGATTAGGAATGAAGCTCACAGTTGTGTAGTGGGAAAGATTAGAGTATCAGAGAGCTCACACTCGGACACCGCTCGCCCCAGCGCCCCCGTCGCATCCGTCCCGAGGCCATCACGAGGAAGGTAAATCACGATCCCCGGAGTAATTAGTGAACAGTTGAGCCGAGAATTGATACACCAAATGCCCAGAGTTTTAATCTAGTGTGTCTCGCGCGCTCGACTCGAATCCAGGACCTCTTAGACAACACCCCCATGCACTAACCACTCTGGATCCCCGTGGGGACAGAGAGCTCACACTCGGGAAGAGAGTTCATGTGGGCTGCCACATAGAAGGGGGCTTGTAGGGGAACATTTGGTGCAACTGTTCCGTCAGTGGCGATTATAGACCTGCAGGGTACGATGACTATGGTTGTTAGAAGTGATCGGCGATTATAGACTGCAGGGTACGATGACTATGGTTCCGTCATTGGACTTTTGTGTGAATATTGGGTCGAGAGAGTTTGTTTGAGTCAGGCTTGGATAAGATATTATTACTCGGAGATGTTTCTGTATATGGAGAATGATAGAAAATTACCATTCGAGGGAATTGTAGGATGCCTAATTCCGACATCACCTTCTTTTTTTAGGATGTTTCTAAAGGGGATGTTCTCAAAGTGCATGTACTACTGAAGTCCTATGAAGCCTTTCAAAGGATGTAATGTTCACAAAGTGAGTACATAGTTGAAGTCTTGTTATGATCTTTTAGGGGATGTTCCCAAATGGGAAATTTTCAAACTGAGTGCATGGCTGAAATTTTGTATGATTTTTTGGAATATTCTCAATGGGGATGTTCTCAAACTGAGTGCACGATTAAAATCATGGGTGTTGATCTTTTCGGTGATGCACCCATAGTGAGCGCACGATTGAGGTTTCTATGTGATCGTTCTGAGGATGTTTCCAAATAAAATGATTTTAAAGTGAGTGCACGATTAAAGTCTTGTGTGACTTCTCGCTCAATCGGGCAATCAACAAGCATAAAACTATAAGACCACCCAGCCGTGTGGCTCGTGTCATCTGCAAAATTATCTAGGTGTTAGTTATATGGTTGCTATGTGTTAGGCTATCATCATCTACAAAATTGCTCGAGCGCTTGATCTGTAGTTGGCACACACAAGGTTGTCTCATCTATATATAGAACTACTCGGGTGCCCAGTCGTGTTGTAGACGCATATAATGTTGTCATCATTTATGATATTGAGAGTATTAGAGGCCTTCATGTAGGTTTAGAAGGTCAATATTCTTGTTGAAATGGAGATCAAAGTAAGATGAGTCAACCCATCACTCCTGGCCAGGTTACTCAAGACAAGAGGGTTGGCCAAGTCTGATCGGGCTATTCAAGGTAGCTCTCTGTTCATTCCCGATTGAATTTAAGAATGAATCTACCTTTGCTCGATTCCGTTGACCCTACATCTTTTGATTCTCTTTTTGGCATACCCAGCCACATTAAAGATAAATTGATTTCAATGACTCAGCTCCCCCAATTCAATGCTTTGCTCAGCCAGAAGCTCCCTCAATTCCTTTAGTCAGTTTGCCTGACTTCAAGGACTCATTTCCCCAGAGATTCAATATTTTGCTCAATCATTTCAACTTGCCAGACTCCTCCTGTCGATTCATCCGGCACCATGGGCTCAATGCCCCCAACACACTATTCCGCTCCATTCAATTCCGATGACCCGACTTAACACCTCTTAGTGGGTTGGGTCCCTAAGGTCCATTGACTTCCATGTTTTGTGGGCCGGCGTCATAAGTTGTACAACACATGGAATAACATGTGAATTGTCAAGGCACATGGAACAATATAATTATACTAATACAGGCTATGAGTGATAAGAATATTTGATATGGCGTAGATATAGCGATGCAACATTTTTCTTACTGTGACATAACGCCTAATTAATAAAGAGAGAATGTCACATCAATAGTATTATAAAAGGAGCTCACTCCTATGTGCACATGTACGAGATCATATATGAGCTCACAAACACTCATTTATGGTTCATATCTCCATTTTCTCCCCCACCGGAGATTTATGGTTCATATCGAGCCTGGTTTTTTATTATTTCCTCTTAGTATCGACTTCGTAAATACTTGAGAGGAACATGATCAAGCTATTCTCTCTCGGACTTGCAGACACTTGGGAGTCGAAGGATCGAGCTTAATATTTTCTCTTTGACTTTGTAGATACTTGGGAGTTGAGAGATCGTGTTATTCTTTCCCTCAACAGGATCGACATTATCTTCTCTCGTGACTTTGTGGATACTTGGGAATTGAGAAATTGAGCTCCCTCAGCTGGAACGACATTATATTCTCTCCCAATCCTCATGGATACTTGGGAGTTGAGGGATCGAGCTCTCTAAGCGGGATCGACATTATATTTTCTCCCCGACTCAGTGGGTGCTTAGGAGTCAAGGGATCAAGCTTCCTCAGCGGGATCGACATTCCGACTCCGTGGATACTTAAGAGTCGAGGGATCAAGCTCCCTCAGCGGGATAGATATTATATTCTCTCTCCGACACCTTGGGTGCTTATTGGGAGTTGAGGAATCGAGTTATTCTTTCTCTCAGTGGGATTGACATTATTCTCTCTCCAACTCTGTGGATATTTGGGAGTCGATGGATCGAACTCGTCTCTCCCTCAGCGGAATTGATATTACTATTCTCCCTGACTCCACAGATATTTAAGAGTTGCGGGATTGAGCTATTCTCTCCCAACTCTGGGAATGATTGGGAGTCGAGGGATTGAGCTTACTATTCTCTCCTTAACTCCGTGGATACTTGGTAGTCGAGGGATTGAGTTATTTTCTCCTTTGGTGGGATCAACGTTATATTTTCTCCCTGACTCCGTGAATATTTGAGAGTTGAGGGATCGAGCTCTCGCAGCGAGATCGATATTATATTCTATCCCCAACTCCGTGGATACTTGGGAGTCAAGGAATCAAGCTCCTTGACGGGATTGACATTATATTCTCTCCCTAACTCCGTGGACACTTGGGAGTCGAGGGATCGAGCTCCCTCAGCGGGATCGATATTATATTCTCTCCGCGACTTTGCAGGCGTTTGGGAGTTGAGGGATCATGTTATTCTCTCTTTGAGAGGGATCGATATTACTCTCATCGATTGCATGGATATCTGAGAATTGAGGGATCGAACTCTTCTCTTTCTTGGTGGGATCTATATTATATTCTCTCCCCGACTCTGCAAGTATTTGAATGTTGAGGGATCGAGTTATTCTCTTCCTCAGTAGAATCGAGTCATTCTTATAGTCACACATCGAGCTCCTATCTTCTGGTCTTGGACTAGCTCCATTGGCAATAGCCCTTTTCAGGTTTCAATCTCTCCCGACTCGAATACAGTCACGGAATGAACTCCCATCTTCTAGTCTTGAACCAACTTCATGGCAATTGCCCTTTTCAGGGTTCAATTTCTCCCCACTCAGACATAGTCGTGAATCGAGCTCTTAACTTTTGGTTTTGGACTAGCTCCATCGGTAATTACCCTTTTCAGGGTCCAATCTCTACTAACTTGGACATAGTCGTAAATTGAGCTCCTATCTTTTGGTCTCGGACTAGCTCTATTGACAATTTCCATTTACAAGATATAATCTCTCTAGACTCAGGCATAGCTACAGATCAAGCTCATATCTTCTAGTCCCATATCAGTTCCATGGCAATTGCTTTTTTCAGAGTTCAAACTCTTTCGAATTGGACATAGTTGCGGATCAAACTTCTATCTTCTAATCCCGGACCAATTCTATCGGAAATCCCTTTTCACAAGGTCTTTCAACTCAGTCATAGTTACGAATCAAGCTGCTATCTTCTAGTCTCAGACTAACTCCATCGACAATTGCCCTTTTCAAGATCCAATTTCTCCCGACTCGGATCTAGTGACAGATCGAGCCCTTTTCAGGATTCATCACATGTAAGGCTGTAATTGTAAGACTCTCCAAGCACCCTCAACAGATTTTCCTTTCGTTCGATCGGAGATGCTGACGACATCTACAAGATACATGGTGCCTTGGGTGCTAAATCTGCACTCGGTCATTTAGTGTTCGACCGGCACTTGATCACTTGGCCATTGAGCGTTCGGCCACTCAACCATTCGACCCTTGGGCACTCAGTGTCCGATCACTCCGTCACTCAGCCCTTAATGATCCTCAGGCCTTAGGCTTTCCAGACAAGAGATACAACCCTGAGTGGTTCTATAGGTTTTCTTAGATGAGATACCAGGGCTAAAAGAGATTAAAGGGAATAAATTTATATTATTATATTATTAGACATTTTCCTTATTAATTTGTTAATTGACAGATTCTTTATAAATCTGTTAATTAACAGTTTCGTCATTAATTTTTCATTTGACTAGGTCTCCTAAGGTCCCTATAAATTGTGTATCTCATGGATATGTTTTTTCAATCAAGAAAGTTATTTTGTTATCTCTTTCTTTATCTCTACCTCTCTTCTCTCTACTTCTTTTACTCTAATATGGTATCAGAGCCATAGCTCCTCATACCTTACGTGTCGCTATTTTTATGCAACGTCTTTCTTCTTCTTCATGTGACGCTTGCTATCACCACTTCTTTCCGAGGAAAAAAAAACTTCCTCCTCTATTTTTTTTTTATTTTTGCTCGTCATCATCATTCCTCATTTTTTATCACCCGCCAACTCATGACGAGAAAGTAGGGGAAAAAAGGAATAGTCTCCGTGCCTTTTGGCCCGAGCTACAACAATTTTTGATTCTTTATTATTATTTTAATGTCGAATGTTCAGAGATGTCAAATTTGTCTCCAATTTGGACACACTGGTATTCAATGTCCTAAAAGACTTGACAGAACCTTCATCGGTGGTCCTTCAGCTTTAAGAAGATGTTAAATTTGTCTCCAAATTGGACATACTGGTATTTAATGTCCTAAAAGACTCGACAGAACCTTCATCGGTGGCCCTTCAGCTTTAAGAAGATCTTTAACTTCACAAGTCCGTCCTAAAGTTCTCTCATCTGTGCCTACTCATGGCAAACCTTCAAAATTTTTATCTACTGAATGGTATATTGACACTGGAGCAACTCATCATGTCACATCAGACTACAATATCTTTACAGAAGTACTACCATACACTGGTTCGGATACGGTACAAGTAGGTGATGACTCAGGTTTGCATATTACTAATCTTGGAAACACATGCATTCATTTATCTAATCGTACTTTTCACATGCGTAACATTTTTCATGTTCCATCCATTACTAAAAATTTACTCTCCGTACGTCAGTTTTCCCTTGATAACAATGTCTTTTTTGAATTTCATCATGATCATTATCTTATAAAAGATAGAGGAACAAATACTACTGTATTTCTTGGAAAAATAAAAAATGGCCTCTACTATCTTCAAAATTCTTCAATCAAAGCTTTTATTGGTGAATGCACAAATAAACCAGCCTGACATGCTCGACTTGGTCATCCTTCCCTTCGTATTTTTTTCAGTCGATCATAAATAGGTATGATTTACCTACTTCCTTTACTTCATCACCATCTCATTCATGTCAGACATGCATGGAATCTAAAAGTCATAAGTTACCTTTTTCTTCATCTGAACGCGTTTCCAATTTTTCACTTGAAATAATTCATTCTGATATCTGGGGTCCTGCACCTATCTTGTCTAACCAAGGTTTCTTATATTATGTTACCTTCATTGATCATTTTAGTAAATACACTTGGCTTTATCTTATGAAAAGAAAATCTGATTTATTTGATATATTCTGTAATTTTTAAAAACAAGTTGAACGATATTTTAATCGCAAAATACTCTCTCTTCATTCTGATTGGGGAGGAGAATATCAAGCTCTTCATCGTCATCTTGTCTCTTGTGGGATTGTTCATCGAGTCTCTTGCCCTCACACTCCAGAACAAAATGGCTCTGCTGAGAGAAAACATAGACATATAGTTGAAACTGCCTTAGCTCTTCTTCATCATGCATCGGTTCCGCGTAAATTTTGGGATGAAGCTATTTGTACTGCAGTATATCTCATAAATCGACTTCCTACTCCATTGCTCAATCATAAGTGTCCTTTGGAAAAACTTTATAATCAAACTCCTGAATACACCTTTCTTCGAATCTTTGGTTGCACATGTTATCCATGGTTATGGCCATATTCTAAACACAAACTTGACTCTCGTTCATTATTATGTGTTTTCTTTGGTTATAGTAATATGCATCATGGGTATCGTTGCTTACATATACCAACTAGACGCATATATACATCACGACATGTTACTTTTGATGAATCTCTATTCCCTTTTTCGGCAGTCTCTTCAATCTCTCCTCCAGATACAGGTGGTACTTTCTTGATGCCACCCAACATTATCAGAAGAGATGTCATTCTAGGTCCTACTCCGGAGCTCCCTAATAACTCTCCTATACCATCAGAATCACCTCAAGTTACTGCTCAAATCTTAGAATTCTCACCAGCCAACGATAATATGCTCTCTAGCCCTGGACACTCAGATAATTCAAGTCCGGCAACAAACTCACCAGCCAACGATAATATGCTCTCTAGCCCTGGATCCTCGGATAATTCAAGTCCGACAACAAACTCACCATGCCAACCCACTTCCTCATCACCATCAACAAGTGATTCAGATGATAATGTTCCTCGTGGCATGCTTCCCTTGAGTGACATATATGCACGATGTCCACCAATGGCTACTCGATATCCTCTTCCTCGAGCTCTAGTGGTTTCCTCAAAAACTATTGAACCAACTTGCTTTACACAGGCAAATAAGGATCCAAATTGGCGTAATGCAATGGCTACAGAATTTGATGCACTTCTTCGCAATGGAACATGGAGCCTAGTTCCGCGCACTCCGTCTATGAATATTGTGGGCTCAAAATGGATATTTTGTCTTAAGCATCGAGCTGATGGTTCTCTTGAACGGTATAAAACTCGCCTTGTAGCCAAAGGATTTAGTCAACAACCAGGTATTGACTTCAATGACACCTTCAGCCCAGTCATCAAAATTACATCTGTCAGAGTATTGTTATCAATAGCTATTAGTTCTAATTATTTTTATGAAGCAACCACCTGAGTTTATTCATCCACAATTTCCATCTCATGTTTGTCATCTCAAGAAATCTTTATATGGTCTTCGGCAAGCTCCTCGTGCATGGTTTCATCGATTATCTAAATGGTTACATGCTCAAGGTTTTTCTGGATAAAAAACTGACTCCTCTCTATTGTACAGATATAATGATGGATCTATGATATTTTTTCTTATTCATGTGGATGACATTCTATTAACTGGTAATGATCAAAAGGGCATCTCAAATTTATTAAACCTTCTCAATCAGGAATTTCCTATTCGAGATTTAGGAAATGCTCATTTTTTTCTTGGTATTGAACTTATTCCACATGATGAAGGTTATATCCTCTCTCAGAGCAAATATATTACTGGGCTTCTTCAAAGAGCTAAAATGGATGGAGCGCGTCCGATCTCTACACCTATTGCTCCAAATAATGTCTCTACACCTTCTTCCTCTTCAGTGATGGCTGATCCCCAAGTTTATCGAAGTATTGTTGGAGATTTACAGTATGTTACTATTACGCGCCCTGATATTACATTTGCAGTAAATCGTGCTTGTCAGTTTATGCATACTCCTACTGAACAAAATTGAGAAGGTGTAAAAAGAATACTTCGTTATCTCAAAGGCACTATTCTACATGGTCTTCTTTTATATCGACACTCATCTCGAGATTTACATGCCTATAGCGATGCGGATTGGGCTAGTTCTCCTGAAGATAGACGATCTACTAGTGGATATGCAATATTTCTTGGACGAAATCTTATTTCTTGGAATTCGAAAAAGCAACCTACAGTATCTCGTTCAAGCACTGAATCTGAATATAAAGCTATAGCCAATGCAACGTCAGAAATTATTTGGCTTCAATCCCTTCGTTCGGAACTTCATCTTGCATCAGATATTGCACCAAAAATTTGGTGTGATAATATTGGAGCAACATATCTTATATCAAATTCAGTATTCCATGCTCGTATAAAACATGTTGAAATTGATTATTATTTTATTCGAGAGGGCGTGACAAACAAGTTATATCATCTAAAATGAATATAATTTATTTTGGCCATTACGTAGGTAAAGTTCATCATCTTTATTTATTTTTGATAATCCTAACTGGTCGAGCTTTGTTTGATTAATTCTGAACTTAGAGGGTCATGTACTTAGTAAGTAAATTTAAAGTACAATTTATGAGGTTAATCTCCTATTTAAAGATTGATTTTTTTATTTGATTTATTTATAAACTTCAATTTCAAGTGTCTTTAAGATGACTTATTAGTGTGAATTTATTCGATTGTTTATTATTTAGTAAGTTTGAGATTTTAAAATTATTTATTTAAAGAATTTTATTTATTTATGCTTTTTATTCATAAAGATTTATTTTTTTTTCCGAATCGAGCCAAAGTATTGCTTTATTTTGTTATTATTTAAAGAGCTAATGGGCATATAAAATTGCGAAACACTTCATTTATTACAAAATTATTACACGCCCAACTTAAATTAATGAATAATGATATTACATATTGATATATATCTTGAATTATTTATTAGCATCACTCCTCGTTGATCCACCCAAATTTCTTTAAGAAGGGGTTGATCAAGGTCTCCGGAGGGTAGCGATGAATGCAGTCCTCCCAGACGCCGCCGCCAGCGCCGTCGCCGTCGTCAAGGTCCTTCAGAACCTCCCACACGCAACTGTTGCACTTAAACCCCGCCCCGAAGCTTATCATCATCACTCTCTCCTTCTTCCTCAGCCTCTTCTTCGCCTCCATGTACGCCAGCACGTACCACAGGCTGCTCGCCGACGTGTTCCCCCACCGGTGCAGCGTCATCCTCGCCGGCTCCACGTCGTACTTGTTCAGCCCCAGCCCCCTCCCCACCGCATCGATAACCGCCTTCCCGCCCGTGTGCAGGCAGAAGTGCTCCACCCCCGTCTTGAAGTTCACCGCCCTCTCGTGCCCTGCTGCTGGTTCCTTCGAGTTCGGCGCCGCCGCCTTCAGTAGCCGGTGCTGGAGCACCCGGACAGCGTGCAGCGCCAGCTCGCCGATCGGCAGCACCTGTCAATTAACAAGATGACCGGTGGTCAAGCATGGAGAGTGTACGGTGAATTTAACGGCGAGAAAAATAATTAATTAAACCTTGGGCGCCAGCCTCTGCATGTTCTCGGTGAAGGCCCGCACCGCCGCCTTGGGAAGGTTCTTGCCGAGGTGGAATCCGACGCGGCCGACGTCGTCCTCCTTCTGGACGGCGCAGCCGTAGGCCTCGTCGTTGGCCCCGATGTGCGTCCGCACCAGGCAGTTCAACCTCATCTTCGCCCGGTGCCTCAAGCTCCCATCGTTGGTGAGCATGAACGAGCATCCGCCGGAGCGGAACAGGCAGTTGCCGAGCATCATCGACCGGTCGCTCCCGGAGTACCAGTTCGGCGCAATCGACTCCGACGTGAAAACCAGCGCCACCATCCCCTTCCTCGACCTGAACACGTTGCTGACGAGGTCGACGGCGATGGGGCTGGCGCTGCACCCCATCCCGGCGAGGTTAAAGCTCTTGACGTCGTCGCGCATCCCGTAGCGGTTGACGATCCTCGACGCGAGGGAGGGGGCGGGGGCGAACATGGAGACGTTGACGACGAGGAGGTCGACGCGGGACGGCGGGACACCGGTGCGCAGGAAAAGCTGATCGAGGGTGGCGAAGGCGCAGTCGTCGACCTCCTCGTAGCAGTCCGCCAGGGTGGGCCGCTCCTCGCGCCGCCCCACGATGATGCTGCGCGGGCCGTAGGTCTCCTCGCTGATGCCGGAGTTGACGACGACCTTGAGCAGGAACTTGTAGTCCGGCAGGCTCAACCGCGGGTTGCGCATGATCACCTCGCGGCACCGGTCCGTGGGCAGCTTGCGGTCGTCCGACGGCTTGTAGCAGACGTAGTCGAGCAGGTAGCACCGCCGGCACAGCCACCGGTCCACCGCCCGCCGGACAAGCGAGAGTAAGCAGCAAAGGAGGAGGAGCACGGAGACGACCCAAAGCAACTCCATGATTAATCGATCTTCAACCAAATTAATTAAACTTGCAAAACATGTGCACTGATCGTTTGCATGCTTCCGGAGCTAGCTATTTATCTCCAGCTCGATCGATCGATAGATCCCAGCGCCGTTAATGCATCCGCGTCACATCCAACTCCCCAACTAACTAATTTCTAAACGAACCACAAACAACAATATAATGCAATGATATACACACACGAACTAATTGTGCAGCCAAGAAACAGCTCATTAACCACTCCTGGTCTCTGGGAGCCCTAGAACAATTATAATTGATTAAAGGTTGCATTTAAAATTATTTTTTTAAAAAAATGCACTTATATATATTTATTTTTCATTTTAATTATCTCTCCCATTAATTATTATGATATATTAAAATTTAAAGATCAAGATTATTACAGTTGAATTTTGAACTTCAGTATCATAATAATATTATTTTTTGAAACTCAACATAGAGTAAAATAAAAAATAAGTAGGCTCTTTGGAGAAATCTGAAAATTATATGCTCTTGTTTAAAATTCTACACTTTAAATACGCGCTCTTTGATAAAACAGCCGCGAGAACACAAATAAACACGTGCGTTCTCTGCGGATTCGGACAAAGTCAAACATCTACTGCCAGTTTGGTAAATGGTTAGGGAATTAATGCACTGAATGAATGAATAATTAATTAATTAATAGCACAATGCGAGCGAGCATTATTCCTGAGCTACTTGTTGTTTTAAAATAATCTGAAATGATTTACTTTTTTATTTATTTCGTCGGATTCATTTTGAGCTGGTTGTTTTGTGCATTTTGAATAATTAATAGCAGTTAATGGGGCAGTTGGTTTGCATTATCAGCGGCAGAAGAAATCGGATGAAGGAAAACGATCTGCTTGCTCTGGAACTTAAGTCGATCAGCAATGATGAGTTGACTTTTGGGAGGGACATAACTTTAAGGGATAATGATGCCTGCTCTGGTCGTGTGGATACGACGGCGTGGTTAAGATGTAACAAAAAAAGAGTGTCATGGTTCTATTTTCAGTTAGGGACATATGTTAACGTTGTATTAGTAGTAAAAAAAATTAGATTAGACGGTTATGGATGGATCGAAGTATCTATGGGTGAAAATAGTCCACAATTTCTTTCACAAGTGAAGTATCAATTTGGCATTGGACTATTTCACATGGGCTGTAAATACCGCAGGGTTCATTGTCGACGATTTGCTACAGCACTACTGTGATTTACCCTGAGATTGTTGATAAGAACTGAAAACCTGAATTATATATATATAAAAAACCATACCTCCTCTAAGTCCCTCTAGTGTTTGCTCTAAATAGATTTGAGCTCAATTTCCAATGGGTATAAAAGTGTCTAACATCCTCTATGCAAAGAGGTTCATTGTCCTAGGATAAAATATCTTTTATAATTTATTTATCTATATTTCGCGATAATACTGAGTTGTTTAAAATAAGCAATATCATCTTGACCAATGATGCATGCTCCAGATAACTCAAAGGATTCATCTCCTCAATAATTATTAATTATAGTTCAATAATAGATCAATGATTTCATGGTTAAAAAATATAGAATCTCATCTAAATCATCATATGTCAGGATTTTTAATTTGGATCAAACAATAATCCAGATTCAAACAAAAACAATCTTAAATAAAAAAATTTATAACCTCGAGAAGTAGTTTGTTCATTAAGTTGATAAAAAATATTAATTTTGAAATAAAAAAATATTCTCATGTTATTTTGGTCAAAGTGGTCCTGGATTTCCATCTACTTGAATAATAAATAGAAGAATACCACGAGGTCAACCCATTGGCTTTATAAGTGCCGTATGGTATTAAAATACTATTTGCGATTGAGGTTGACTTTTGTTTTGTCAACAAGAAATACCTTTAAACGTGTTCCACACATGCTTAGGGCCCACATTGAATGCCTTTGAGAGTTGCTGTAGTTTTAAAAGTACGCGTGAATTTAACAAGGCGATGCAGAAATCATTAAAAAGGGGGGACATTTGGAATTGAGGGAAGTAAAGGTTGTGATGGAGAATGAGACAATGCATGAGT
Source organism: Boesenbergia rotunda (assembly GCA_024364735.1). Classification (NCBI taxonomy): domain Eukaryota; kingdom Viridiplantae; phylum Streptophyta; class Magnoliopsida; order Zingiberales; family Zingiberaceae; genus Boesenbergia; species Boesenbergia rotunda. The sequence continues at coordinate 715,211 of JAGFNQ010001502.1, forward strand.
AGGTTCGAGCTGTCGAGGTGGATCTAGTTTGACCGAGTTGGATGGGATTTGGATTAGATTACACGTGATGTGGTAGAATTCAATAATAACTTCCATGCGGGGATTCGTCTTGTTAACAAGTTATACTGAATTATTAGTCAAAATTAAAATAGATCAAACGTGAGAATCAGATCAAATCCAAAAGGGATTTGAATTTAACACATTCATCTCAAGGGTTTGCCGGGAGACAAAACTACTATTAAAATTTAGTTTCAATCGGCAACATTCTCTCCATCTCAAATCCCAATATATCCATGCCTCGACGTCAAAACTAGGCATCCCTCTCTGTCTCAACTTCGGTTGCTGACACCCTCCACATCTAGATTTCGACATTGCATGAGATAGATTGATGGTTAGTGCGTAAGTGTTGTCGTCTTGAGGTCTGAGAGTTAAAACTTGATAAAATCAGTGTGCCCGTCCTCTCCGTGCGCTGGCTACAACATCCGAGCTAGTAACCCCCGTGATTTATTTCTTTCGTGTTAGCACTAAGACGGATTGGCAGGAGCACTGATGGTGGGTGAATCGTCTTTCGCCACCGAGATCTCGACATTGCACATATTTCAGTATCTGTCATAGACACCTTCTATGTCTCAAAAAAAAAAAATGTTGGACCAGGTAGCAGGTAAACCTGGGATGACCGATCCAGTCCCACGGAAATTTCTCATCGATCACCAGGATAAATCGGGAAGCGCTTGCGGTCTAGAAGCCCAGCGTTCCAAGATTCACGTCTCATTTGAAGGAAAAAGTCCTATAAAATATGTCATAGCTAGGGATCGAACCATCGATGCCTAGGATAGTGATTAGTCGCCCTACTGCTGTACCATAGTCTTAGGGGCAAAAAACTGTCCGGGTATACTTTTTATAGTGACTGACGGGGGCACGGTTCTACTATGTTAAGAAGAAGTCTCTATCTCAAAACAACACCTCAGTCAATAAGCCTCTCAAAAGAGGGATTTATTTGTTGCTAAGAGGACTTGAATCCAAAATTTCAGACAACACATATCTCCATACTTACCACTTGGAATAAGTCACTTTGATATCAATCTCATACTTTGATATCATTCACATCTCAATTTTAGATCTCCGTATCATTCACGTTTTTAAAGAGGCCGCATGCTTATGACCCACGGTTTCCCAACCTTCTCAATGCCGGGAGTGTTGCTGTAGTTTTAAAAGTCTACAAGTGAATCTTAATAAGGAAATAGAGACATGAAAAAGGGAAAACATTTGGAATTGAGAGAATTAAAGGTTGTAATGGAGAAAATGAGACAATGCATGAGTAGGATAGCTTCAAAATGTGTGTGGAGCTAGGTCAAGCTGTCGAGGTGGATCTGGTTTGACCGAGTTGGATGGGAATATGGGATTTGTGTTGAAGTGATTAGATTAAAGTGGAGATTATACGATTGCGAAAGGTGGCTCGAGAAGCTATTTTGGTTTGGTGAACTAGAGTAAGGGTTGTACCAAATATATATATCACTAACTTGGCCATGTTTGTCCTTCTTTAGACCTTCAACTTCCCGTGTCTGCCACATAAACCTCCGATGGATCCTCAACTTAGTCCAACTGGAACGATATACTTTACCGAGCTTCTACTATATTTTAGCTCTTATCAAGACAAGTAAGCTGTACGCATGTTGGATTTGATAGTGGTTCAATTTGAGTGTGAGCAGAATGGTGGTATAACATTGCTTCGGCAAAGTTAAGACTAGAGTTAGATTCTATTTTTTAAAGACTAATTTATTTGGCACACGGCGCTCACAGAACACGACGCTCGAATCCTTAAGTTCCATCTTCTTTCGTTTGTGCTTTAGATAATTTTTAAATTTCCTGCACGAAGAGGCTAGTTTCTCAATTATCACGGTAACTTAAAAAGACTCATTTATTATCATACCCTCGACATATTTTTCAGTTTGACATCTTGTATTTTATACTTACTTTCAAGAGATTCTCATAATTCTTTTACAATTGTCATTGGAAGATACACGTTGTATACATGTTATCCAAGCCATTGAGGATATAGTTTCAACAAAAGAAGTTACTATATCACTTAGCATCATACACCACCCTCTTTTCTTTATTAGTCTCAGTTTGAGATATAGAGAGGATATCTTCACGTGTGTAAAAGAGATTCATTAATATAATTAGATATAATTGAAATGACCGAATCAAGTCATCATATCAAATCAAATTAGTTCCCTTATAATTATTAGAATAATTCTGTTAATAGGTCATTGCTCATATTATTTGTTACTCTCTTTCTACTCCTTTTAATAATTGGTATCAGAGTCTGGACTGCTAGAAGGTATAACTGCCAATTATACATAAGAGCTATAGTCTAATCGAGTCATGTGAGTGGAATATTAATCTCGAAGAAAGAAAGTGGGGTCTCCTGTGTCTGGATCAAGAGGATCACTAGGCAGGAAGTCCTAGTTGCGGTTGTTGATGCAATTGATCCAAGTTTGATCAGTATGATCATGGTGGCAAAAGGCGAATCGTTCGCACCCAGCGCCCCCGCCAACCCGTCCCAGGACCAACACGGAGGAGGTAAATCACGGGGGCTACTAGCCCGGATGCTGTGGCTAGTGCGTGGGGAGGGTAGGCATACTTGCTTTGCCAAGATTTGACCCCCAGACCTCATGATCGGTATGATCATGAGTTTTAATATGTGTGTCAATATAATTAAGTTAGATTTTCATATTGGTTTTATGTGTGTTTAAGTCATGCATGACTTGATGGAACACACAATTGGGAAATCTCATCCTAGTGCTCGGGTTCTTGAAATCGGTGAAGGATGGCGCATCCGAGGGACAGTCAGATGAGGACCAACAGAGTGAAGCCGAGAGAAACAGACTTCAAGGTATATACGAAGGATGATATCGGAACGAACCGAACTTGAAGAGGTAGAAGAATCTCTTGGTTCAATTAGATGTCATCCATCCAACTTGAATTGGATCATCTAGATCGCATGTCTTCCTAAGGAACACAATGTGTCTTCATTTGGATGTCTTTTATTTTTGACATCGACGATTATGATTGAGTCATCCGAAAGGGCACCCCCTTCCAAGTTGGATGAACTAGATTTATCCATTTTAATTCAATGATTTATATTTAATTTCATATTCACACTAATTTTCAAATAATCTTCTCTTCCAAAACTATACAATCACTTAAAAGTGTTCGTCAACTTCTCTTCCATTTAGTTTTGATGTAGATGTTAAGTGATTAGACGAGGCAGAGCCTTGTAATGAATGAACGATGTAGTCTACCAATGTGTCTCGCTAAGTGATTAGACGAGGCAGAGCGTTGTAATGAATGAAAGATGTAGCCGCTCACTTGACTATCAGGATTCATAAACTCTAGTACTTAGCCTGAAGATCTAGAATTCGAATCCCGAGGTGTGGGAAGATTGTAGGGCATGGCCTAGAGAGCCGCCTGATGGGTAGGGCTGTAATCGAACCGAGCCGAGCCGAATACCTGAAAGTTTGAGTTTGGCTCGTTTATTATCAAGCCAAGCTCGAGCTTAATTTATCAAATATAGTGATAGCTCGCGAGCATATTCGAGCCTAATCGAGCCCTAAACGAACTTACCAAATATAAATTATTAATTAAATTATTCATCAATTTATTGAAAAAATAAATTATATATTCTAAAAAATATAAAATATTTACTAAAATCTATGATTTTATTCATACGAATGAGCTTTATTGGATATTTTATATTTATTAAATGTAAAAGTAACAAAATTATATATTTAATGTTAAATATTAATTTTATATTTTACAAACTAGCTCACGAGCTTATTAACGAGCCTGTTCACGAGCTAACGAGCCGAATACTGCTGAGTTTGAGTTTGGTTCGTTAATATTAACGAGCTTTATTAAACGAACTCGAACGAGCTTCTATCGAATCAAGCTCCGAATAGTTCACGAGCGGCTTGATTCATTTACAACCCTACTGATGGGGCTAGAGGGGTCATATCGCTATATTAAGAATAGTGATTTTTTGAACACAAATATATTCGAAAAATCTAATTCATGTTTAAAAAATCGGTTAATTGGAGAAAACTCCCCAATCCCAAACTGGCCTTTGCATGCACTCCCTACTTGATAAATTCTTTGCATTCACTCCCTGATGGATTGAGTATAAAAGAGTAAAAACTCAGTATACATAGTAAAAATTTGAGTATAAATTGTTTGGGATTGAGTACTAATTTAAAAAATTTGAGTACAAAGTTTCGGTGACCCCTCACGTGAAAATCTTGATGTGGGAGTATAAAAGAGTGAAAACTGAGTATACATTATAAAGATTTGAGTATAAATTGTTTGAGATTGAGTACTAATTTAAGAAATTTGAGTATAAAATTTCGATGACCCCTCATATGAAAATCTTGATGTGGTGGATGCAACATCACGTACTTAAATTTCTAAATTTTATACTCAAATTTTTTTTCAAATAATACTCAATCTAAATCAATTTATACTTAAATTTTGATAATGTATACTAAAATTTTTACTATATACTGAAACAATGTATACTCAAATTTTTTCAAATAATACTCAAATTTTTTAAATTAGTACTCAATTTCAAACAATTTATACTCAAATTTTTACTATTTTTACTGAATTTTTACTCTTTTATACTGATAAAAAAAATAACACATAAAACTGTCTTGTCAATCCCATCAGGGAGTGCATGCAAAGAAATTTTCGGTTGGGGAGTGCATGCAAAGTCCAATTTGATGTTGGGGAGTTTTCTCAAATTTTCCCAAAAAATAACTACGCTTAATATATTTGGTTAAATTTATATTTGAGTACATACATATAATTAGAAGAATTAGATAAATATATATAAATTAGTTTCATATCAAGTTTAATCTATCAACCTATTTTATCTAAAATCGACTTTATATGAAAGTAAATTAATTGGACTGAATTTCCAATAGTAGTCAATTGATTTGTTTGAAATTTTTGACGCACAAAGAAATCGATTCGGCTACTATTAAAAATGAATCAACTAATAAAATCAGGTCAACTGATTTTTTATTAGTCGATTGATTCTTAGACGAAGATAAAATGAGAAATGTGTACGTGATTTGATTATTTTTAAACTTACGTGATTTGATAATTTTCGAAACTACCTACCTAGTCGGTAAAAGGCCAATACTATTAAGAATAACAAAGGATATAAGATGTGAATCTCAACTACTATATGTTGCAAGAGATTTTTTTTTCTTTTAATTTAAGAATAATAATTATTTTGATAAATTTTAATGAGTATTTTTTGATTTATTATGTTGATGAGAAATTTTTATAGATCCAATTATTTTCTAAATTAATCAATTAGAAGAATTAAATAACTAGATTATAAAAATAAAAATAAAAACTCCCGTTCACTTTTGAATGCTCGTCGCAAAAGTAGCCGTGCGAACTGCGAAGTGGAGCGGAACCGGACATCTTCCCATCTCTTTCTCCAAGCTTTCCGGATCTGCCTCCCCGAGGCACCTCCTTGTTCTCCCGCTTCCCTTTTCCATTCGCTTCTTCGCAGGTCTCTTCCGCTTCTGCCTTCGGCTCGACGACCTCGGCGGATCCCTAGTAAGTGCTCCTTTCACCGGCTTCCGCTTTCTCACCGGAATCGCGCCGATTGTTCGACGAATTCGCATCCAGATTTGATAAATCCCTTCTGATTATTTCAGATCGTATTTGCTTCGATCTGGAATCTTGACACCCCGCCTCTCGAGTAGTTTGCTGATTACTGGTTGACAGCATGGAAAATAGAAAAAAAAATAGTGAAGGATTGTAGTTAGGTCACTCGCTCTGATGGTTGGAGCTTATCTTGCAGTTTTGATATGTTTGATTAGGGTAATTGAGAGTTCTAGATAATATATAGGTACCTACTGCATCGCTGTCCATGATGATGAGGGGACGAGACGGATCCCAGAAGAAACATTTGCTCCCGTCATTGTGTGTTGCGCTTCTCTTTTTTGTTTTTCTAGTTCTGTACTATGGGTCTTATCCTAGCAATCGGGGACGGCATGCTAACTCTGCTTTAGAGTATGGTAGTAAAATTTCTAGATCCATTGGTTGGATCAGTGAAGATAATGCAGAATTAGGCAAACCAGAAGACCAAATTTTCACTCAGAATGATGGGGAGGAAATTGTCATTCCTAAAAGTTTTCCTGTGAGTGTAATTTCATCTGAATGCTAACTTCCTGATCGTTGATCATTGTATGGGTGTTAGTTTGTTTTGTCTTTTCTTCTAAAGGTTTGTGATGATCGTCATTCAGAGCTCATTCCATGCTTGGACAGAAATTTTATTTATCAGTCACGACTTAAGCTTGATTTATCTTTGATGGAGCATTACGAGAGACATTGCCCTCAATCTGAAAGGCGATTCAACTGCTTGATCCCCCCACCATCTGAATATAAGGTTAAATAATGGATTGCGTCCTGTAAAGACAGCTATTGAATTTCTTCTATATCCGTTTGCATAGTTATGCTTTCTGAACTTGTCTTATGTTTCTAAGTTAGGTTTTGTCAATTTTTCATGTTAGGTTCCAATAAAGTGGCCAAGGAGCCGAGATGAAGTTTGGAAAGCAAATATTCCGCACACACACCTCGCACATGAGAAGTCAGACCAGAACTGGATGGTAGTCAAGGGTGACAAGATTGCTTTCCCTGGAGGTGGCACCCATTTTCATTATGGAGCTAATAAATATATTGCACACCTTGCAAATGTATGTTTACTCAAACATGAAATCATATCTTGAATTAGTTTTATTGCTGTTCTTGTTTATGAAATGTTTACAAAGTGTAGTTACCCTTCTTACTATTCAATTGAACTGGTATCTGTAATGATTTAATAAAAAAAATATTTTCTTGTTTGGATCAACAGATGCTTAACTTCAAGAATAACATTATAAACAATGAGGGAAGGATCCGAACGGTTTTAGATGTTGGTTGTGGAGTTGCAAGCTTTGGTGGCTATCTTTTATCATCTGATATTTTAACAATGTCTCTAGCACCTAATGATGTTCATGAAAATCAGATCCAATTTGCTCTGGAAAGGGGGATCCCTGCTTACCTTGGCGTGTTGGGAACAAAAAGACTTCCTTATCCTAGCAGATCTTTTGAGTTTGCTCATTGCTCCCGGTGCCGAATTGATTGGCTTCAAAGAGATGGGATCCTTCTCCTTGAGTTAGATAGGGTGCTTAGACCTGGAGGCTATTTCTTTTACTCATCTCCTGAAGCATATGCTCAAGATGAAGAAGATCTAAGGATTTGGAGGCAGATGAGTGCATTAGTTTCACGCATGTGTTGGAAAATTGCTGCCAAAAAAAACCAAACTGTTATATGGGTTAAACCCTTGACAAATGATTGCTATTTAAAGAGAAAGCCAGGAATTCTACCACCACTTTGCAGATCTGACGATGATCCTGATGCAGTTTGGGGTGTCTCAATGGAGGCCTGTATCACCCCTTACACTGAACGTGAGTGCTCTTCTCTCATGATGATTACTTATATTGCTTCCTATAAAGTTTTTCCTGAAAACTTTTTATGTCCTTTGCATTCAAATTTTCGAAACATGTGCTAATTTCTAGTCTTTAACTTGATCAAAATGTTGTGAGATCAATCTTTGGCATATTTTTGTAGCATGTAATCCATGAACATCAGGGATTAGATTACCTCGTTGATTGTAGTCAATTCCTATTTTCTAAAATATAGGATGTGTTGAGTCTTGTTGAGGGTTTCGAATCTTTGTGTGGCATAGTGTTTATTTCTCATAACAAAAGTACATGTGATTTATGATGAAATATATGTTGGAAGCTTGTATAGTACTTGTATCTCCTCGGTATTTGACTTAGTCGATTTACGACCGTCGAATCTTCCGGGAGGTTGCTATCTCCTCGGTATTTGACTTAGTCGATTTACGACCGTCGGATCTTCCGGGAGGTTGCTATCTCCTCGGTATTTGACTTAGTCGATTAACGACCGTCGGATCTTCCGGGAGGTTGTTATCTCCTCGGTATTTGACTTAGTCGATTAACGACCGTCGGATCTTCCGGGAGGTTGCTCGGAGGAAGCAAACTGATTGGTTTACGTCGAGGCTAGTGTTCGACACTATCTCCGTAAAACGATATTGCTCCGCTACTGGTGCTCACGGATAACAACAATTCGTTTCCAAGATACAACGGCGTCGTCTCGGAATAGTAACACTTCAAATTCCGAGACCGACGAACCTTTTCGCAAGCTTTTTGGACTCTCGATGCAGAAGATGGATGAGTGCAAATGCTTTAGATTGCAATGCTTGAATGATTGAAATGATCTAGTGGAGGGATCTATTTATATTGTGTGAAGAGGTAAGTACCCTTTGGTTTGGACAGATCTGGACCGTTCATAACGAAAGGGTATAACCCTTTAAAGGTCATTTAATCTCGTCCCTTGATCTGAAGAGTTATAACTCTTCAGATCCAACTTGATCTCGGCCGTCAGATTAGAACATTTAATCCGACGCCTCAGATCCATTCTCCCTCTTCACATTCAGATCTTTGATCCGACGCTCCAGATCGCACCATCTTGCGATCTGTCCAGATCTTTGATCCGACGGCCACCATTGAGCGTATCTTGAACAATTAATTTCTCATTCACCCTTAATCGGTTTTGAGCAAATATGTAGTCCAGATTTATCTACGCGAAACGTAGATTTCGATTTTGAAGTCAAACTTGACTTTCAATGATCGATGGCATCAAAATCGTATCCAACAATATAAAATTAGATGAATAGCCTATAGCTAATAACTTGGATAAAAGTATTTTGAATCGCATGGATCTTGACTAATGATACTAAATAGAGAAATTAGCACACTTTAAAATTTTGAGCCACTTCAATCACAAGGCCAAAATCCTACCATTCTGCTTGTAGACCGAAACTAAAACTACAACACTAAGGGATCAGAAGTACCATGCACTTTTGTCCTTATCTTGCTAATTATCATCTGAGATAGGAGCTTTGGTTCCAAAGGGAGGCTAGAGAAGGAAGGTTTGCTTATGAAACCATAGGAGATCGGGGCAACTAAAAGAGAGACAACAATGGTAATTTGTGCATCCATGGTAGCAACCTAAAAACCTTGCATTATGCGGTTAAATGGAAATCAGTCTCAACTTGTCTGCACAAGAGCAAGTTGTGGGTACCAGCCGATTGTCACACGAAAAGGAGCTATATGATTGTGTTACAATTTGCGTGGATGAGGAAATCGTGTGGTTTGTAGGAAAGTAGTGAAATGCAGGTTACTAAGTTGGTTTATAATTTAGCTTTTCTTTAATAAAAAATTATTAATTTTTAACATCATTTTAATTTAGCAGATTAATATTAAAGGCTATATTAATTCTATAATTAACTTAGCATTTATATTAAACTAGAAGGTTAATTATAGTTATATTTGATTGACATCAATTTATATTAGTATCAATGTTTTATTAATTTTAAAAGGATAACATAGCCTAGGTGGATAGCATAATCATTTTTTAAAAGGATAGTCTAATAGGGATCACCTAGTAGTTGGATAAAGCAGTCTCTTGCCTAATACACCTAGACAACTGCCTTTTAAAACAATGGTATATAACCAATTATCTTAAAAGGCTCCACACATCATTAAGTGATAGATTCAAATTTGATTCTAATACCAACACCTTTCGAGGCTTAAACATGTTGATGTTATCTAACTAATGTACCTAGCACTAACTGCTTGGCACCAAAATAAAATTATAATATACTGTATGCATCACCCTATATAATTACTGAGTAATCTAATATGAAGTAAAACCATGTTCAGCTACATTTATATATATGGCATCTCAGAATGATAATTTGCAAACTGTTCCTAAAAAAATATAAAATACTGTAAAACTACGACATTGTTAAAATTCAATCGTCTATGAGTAAATAAGGAAAGCTACTCCTAATCTCTTATCTTCATCTTTGTTCTAAAGTTGTCTAACCAGATCATAACTTGGTGAAAATGTGAAATAGTTACTGTTGGCAGGGGTATCAAAATTTTACTGTATGGTATCCATTCTAAGATATTTATTGAAATAATTGCTGAACTATTACTAGTTCACCAGGTTAGATTCTTATTCTGAACTGGTCGTGAAGGCTAAAGAAGTACATGTTCTAAAAATTGGTTTCAGTTCTGTGTAGAACTGCCAATTAGTCTTATTATTTCTATTTTTCTATAAAAGAACATAGTCAGTCACTAGTTCATACTAATGATTTTTCACCCTTTTGCAGAAATTGAAAGAGATGGTGGAAGTGGATTGGCCCCTTGGCCATCTCGTCTAATTACCCCTCCTCCACGCCTTTCTGACTTTGGTGTGTCAAGAGAAATGTTTGAGAAGGACATGGTAAATAATATTATGCAATGTCTGTGATACTAAAATATTTTATTTGTAATCTGATCTGCTTTGCATTTGCATTACTAAGTAGAACCTTGAGAATGATCCTTGGGATTTAGGTTTTGATGATACACATTCACAGGAAACTTGGCGACGGAGAGTTGAAAGTTATTGGGGTCTTTTAGGTACACATATTCAGACAAACACACTGAGGAACGTGATGGATATGAAAGCTAACATGGGATCATTCGCCGCCGCTCTCAAAGATGAGCCTGTTTGGGTAATGAATGTTGTACCAGAAGATGGACCTAACACCCTCAAGATTATATATGACAGAGGACTAATAGGCACCATGCATGATTGGTAATCTTATACTCCTTATGAGAAGCATGATCAATTGAACTGTGGTACTATCTATCAATTAGCAATGCTGTTGACCGGTTGCATACTGTTTCCTCGCCTATCTCTTGTTTATCAAGTTACCCAAAAATCATAGGTTCTTGCAATTCAGTATTGAATGAATTTCATTTCTTGCTGGAATAGGTTCTTTCAATTTTCCCCTGACGGGCTGTTCTTTGCAGGTGTGAGGCCTTCTCTACGTATCCGCGAACTTACGATCTCCTTCATGCTTGGGCCATCTTCTCCGACATTGAGAAGAAAGGTTGCAGCACTCAGGACCTTCTGCTCGAAATGGATCGCATCCTGAGGCCCACCGGTTTCGTGATTGTTAGAGATCGCCAACCAATCATTCAATTTATCCAAAAGCATCTAACAGCGATGCATTGGGAACAAGTGGCCACTGCTGATGCTGAACCCAACTTGGATTCAGGGGAAACTGCCGAGAAGGTCCTTGTCATACAGAAAAAGCTGTGGCTTATAGATGATGATGAAAGCGCAAAGGATGAAACAGCATAAGAAGCCCGTGTAAGTGCATTATCCTTTGTGAGGCCAATTATAAATTGCATTGACACATTATTTTTTATTTGTTATTTTTTTTTTGTTCCTTTCCTCCTATAGATTCTCGTTTATTATTTTTGTCTGTTGCAACTTTAGTATTAAGTGGCTAAAGCAGATAAAATGTTGGGATTTTAACACGTTTCAGAAAAATAGAAAAACTTTACTGTTGGACCTATTCAGATGATGTTGGGATAGTCGCATCCATTTAAGTCATTGAACTGAAATAGTTATAGTGCAAATCGCATATGTTACGGTCTTAGCCCCCTAAGCGAGGTATATGTTATGATACATAATATAAATTATAGCTTTCCATGTAACTCGATCAATTAGGATGGCTTAATCGAGTTGATAATGGGTTGATTAGGGCAAGCGAGTGAACTAGGCAATCAAGTTAGCGAATTAGTGGATGATATCAACAAGGCAAGTTAAATAAGTTGGTTGGCTCAATCAATCTAAACAAGTTGGTTGAGCTTATTGGTCCAAATACATACTAGTCAATCTGATAGGGTCAGACAGACCAGCTGGGCCGGTGGGTTGATCATGTCTGAGACAGCTCCTTTAAACCTCCTTCCACAGTAGTAAACTAACCAAATTTTATTCCAACCCATCAATAGCATAGCAGAGGTGTGACAACCTGTACAATTTTTCATCTCCTGAATCTTAACGTCTAGCTGAAGTCACCCACCACAAATTCATTGACGATCCAGGATAAATTCGAAAAGCATAAATGAATTTTGACGAACGATACAGTATGACGCGTAATTAAAACACCACAAACGTATGAGGTGTCCTACATGAATGTTGACCCCGTTGTATAGAAGTCCATCCTATTTCATACCATGTTAGTGTCCCCCGGGATATAAAACTAATATATCTTGATTTATTCGTTTTTATAATAATAAATACAAGAATTTTATTAAATAAAAAAGGAAATTCCTCGCGCAATGCACTGGAGTACTACACTACTACTGTAGATTGAAATGATGATTTAACAAACCAAACAGGACTCTGGTGTTAGAAGCAAGCCACGGGCACCCCCATGGAATTAATAATGTAGAACTCCAGCCACGCTTGCAGGGTTTGGATTCCCAACAGACAAGAAACATACACGCCAAGGCATGCAACACGCAGCTAGGCAGTACTGCATGCAAGGTCATGGCCTCGAACAAGAACAATCCAAAGGAATCCCAAGATTCAATCTTGGACTGCCCAACAGAGAAAAGAGCTTTTGATCAATGCAACGTTCGAACCACATATCGGATCTCTTATCTTCATGAAGAACCATGCAGCTATTCTCTCCCTTCTTATCAGAGGAAAAGGCATCAGGCAGGCAGGCAGGCATGGCGTGGGAGAAGAGAGAGAAGAAGGGGTTTTGGTGATCTCAAAAACATGTTTAAGTTAAAATCTTTTCATTAGCTCGTGAAACTCGGCATGGGAGTGGGTTTGAGATTATAATAAACCGAGTGCGGCAGAGGAGTGCGAACATTGGTTATTGGCGCACAAGTTTTTAATAGGCAGCAGCAGGGAAGAGAAGGGAGGGAAGTGTTGGAAGGAGGAAGAAAAGGAATGATGAGGAGAGAAGAAGCAGAGTAATCAGTGGAAGGGATGGGAGAGAGCATGCTTGGTCTGGCGAGGAGGGAGTTGGTGGTCTGGGAGAATGGAGAGCGTGTGTTGAATAATTTTACAATTTGTTTCCTCCGCATGTAACAAAAGGAGAGCAGAGGAAGCTACAACACAGGTGCTTTTAATATAATGCATCGAGCTGTTCACCACCACCATGGAAGGAAGGATGGATGGATGGAAGGAAGGAACCCCAACCATGTCATTCATTTTTCTTTCTCTTTGATATATATCTTTTAGTTCGTACCAAGAACTGAATGCACATAATGATTTGTCAACTGGACATGTGAGATGCTGAGATGACATGATGTGGTTTGTGGAATGGCGGATAAGGCAGCCACCACCCACCACCTTCAAGAACAATGTGTTTTTCAATGTGGCATGTTCGCAAGACAAGTACAAATGGAGAAGCCAACAATCATAATTCATGGTCCACAGTCGCCACTGGTCCACTGAAAACGAGCTTTGAGGAACAGAACAATCGGTCCGATTTCAGTAAAGATGAACAATTACTTACATAACTTAAATCTCCTGTCAAAGTCTTTTTTTTTTTACTTTCGCTCTGTTCTCTGCCATGATCCATGTCTTCTAGCTGCCCTCGCCCTTTCTGCAACTTTCTTGGAGAAGCATGATTAGCAACTCTTTGTCCTTGTCCAGCCTAATGGAGTCCTAGTAGACTTCACTACTCCCTTCCCTACCTCCTCTCTTCTCTCTCTCTCTCTACTCGATCCTCATGGTAGCTTTTGGCTGTGACGAGTAGGGCAAACATCCCAGATAGAGTCGCCATGGAGGAGGGCAATGGGAATCAGTGCATGAGGCTGCCAGGGGACACGTGGGCCTCCCTTGTTCAATCCCTCTATCACAATAATTTCACTCTGTCTCTTGTGTTTTGTGTGTCTCTGTGTGTCTCTGTGTGGTGGGTCAGAGAGACAGTGTGTGCGTTGTGTGTGTGTGTGCAGAGTTCTTGCCTTTTATAGCAGGCCTGGAGAGAGTGCGAGATAAAGGCGCTCATATGTGGGTGTTAGTGCTCGGCCAATAAGCAAGCACAAGGGAGAGAGGCATGCAGGGGAGCCTGGAGAGCTACAGCCTGTGCCAGGTCGCCAACGCAAGAAGAGAAGCCATGGAAGGAGAGAAAGCTGTGCGGCCTTCCAAATTTAGAAGTATTTGCGTCTTCTGCGGAAGCAGCCAGGGCAAGAAGAGAAGCTACCAGGACGCCGCCGTGGAGCTCGGCCAGGAACTGGTATATTCACATCTCCTTTAACCTTCTTCCCATTCCACTTGTTTCAGGGATTAAAACTACTCGGCTTCTCTGTTAATTTCAGGTGTCGAGGAACATTGATTTGGTTTATGGCGGTGGAAGTGTAGGCTTGATGGGCTTGGTTTCTCAAGCTGTTCATGATGGGGGAAGGCATGTAATGGGGTGAGAAAGCTTTCACTGTCCATGGTTAACTGTAAATCTATTCCTCATTCAAGCAACTGATTTGCTATTGCAGGGTCATACCCAAGACTCTCATGCCTCGGGAGGTATGTTTCTGATACAAACACAGACACAAACTTCTTCTCTGATTTTTCAATGCGTTTGAACTTATTTTTTTCCTGCAGATAACTGGCGAGACTGTAGGAGAAGTGAAGGCAGTGGCAGGCATGCATCAAAGGAAGGCAGAAATGGCTAGACATTCTGATGCCTTTATTGCATTGCCAGGTTACTGTACAACCTTGCGTGCTGTATTCCATTCCTTTGTCGTTACCATTTTGTCTCTTGAATCATTGCAGAGCTCTTTAATGTGACTGTTTAAGCCTTGATGCAGGGGGGTATGGCACACTGGAAGAGCTGCTTGAAGTTATAGCATGGGCTCAACTAGGAATTCATGACAAGCCAGTAAAAACTCTTGCACTGGAGATTTCTTGCTTTCTTTTTGTATCTGTTCTATCATCGCATCTTTTTGTAGGTTGGATTGCTGAATGTCGATGGATACTACAACTCCTTGCTGTGTTTCATAGACAAAGCAGTGGAAGAAGGTTTCATCAGCCCCAACGCTCGCCATATCATTGTTTCTGCTCCAACAGCGAAAGAATTGATGAAAAAACTGGAGGTAAACATGATTTATTCAAGATGCTTAAGCAGCAGAAGAAGAAAAAACAAGCTTCAATTCTCAATACTTTTGTGTCGATGGATCAGGAGTACTTCCCTCGACACGAGAGAGTTGCTTCTAAGATGAACTGGGAGATGGAGCAGCTCGGCTACTCGGAGTTCGAGATGTCGAGATAGATAGACCGGGAGGAGCAGCCATGGTGGATGATCAGGTAGGGTATCAGGCAAGGAAATGCAGCAGCAACATTTTGGAAAGACGAGGAGATGAGAGATCAAACTGATTGCTTTTGGGATTCTTTCTTTTTGTAAAGTTTGTATGACAAAAGGCCTGAGTATATAAAGCTTTACTTTCTTCTTCTTCTTCCATGGATGTGTGAAGGAGATGCATATGGAACTAACTTTTGAAGAACTGTATTTCCTCGTGCCTAGATTTTGGTGTGAATTGTTCAGTGCCATCTGTTTTTTTTTTCTTTTTTGTTTCTTTTATTATAATCACACCTTGAGTTGTGCCATCGATACGAGTATGTTAGAGTGAAAGTGACCGAAACATTATCCGATTGGTCATAAGGTCTAATGTGGAAAGATGAAGTGCAACAAGTTCTATAGATATGCAAAAGAACCTAAAAACAAACTATAAAACTATAAAAAAAAGGGGGTCGAGCATCAATTAAAGCACTGCGAAGAAAAAGGGCAACGATATATTGTAATCAGCAATCACCGGTTTCTAGTACCACTTTATGATGGGATTGCAACGTACATATTATAGAAAATGTTGTTTATCTCCATTATAAATGCTTAAGTGGTAAAAAGATAAGCGTTCGCCCTTGCATCTCTATTAATTCATCTTAAGCTTAATATAGAAAAGATAAATTATGATAATTGAGTAGTTAAGTGAATGTGAGAGTGAATTATATGGAATGTTGGGATTTATGATCTGTCAATCCCGTTCGACCCCTCGATCTCAAGTGATAAATCATCATCTAACTACCACCTCGGTTGAGTATATGAAGCCATTATAAAAGCATCTCCATTGAAAAATCTCAAAAGTGAAATTTTTATATTTTCAATATGCCAAATCATTGCCACATCAAAAAGTAAAAAACCTCACTCTTCTCTCCACTATAAAAAAAAACCTTCCTACAAATTTTTTTATAGGCCCCATACTTAATCATTCATATCTCTTTAAAAAACAACCTCAATTATTTATTAATTCATCACTCCTATATCATAGAATTTGTTAAAAAATAATAATAATATATAAATTTAAAAGAGTACAACATTAAATAATAAATTATTACAAATAATATATAAAAATTAATCTATTACTATTCATACTCGTAGTGTGTCCAAATATGCTCAACCAAGTTGGCTCGAAGTTGATGGTGTACTTGATTATCGTGTAGCTCATAATTTCTTCGAATGTATTCTTGAAACTATTGGGTAGAGCCTTGAAATATTTGTACCGGAGGATCTTCTTCATCATTCGATCAATTGCTTACTACATCCCTCATCCTCAATAATCATGTTGTACAAAATAAGATATGTATGCATGATATCTTTCGAGTTATTCTTGTACCAAAATCATCCTAGATCTTTGATCATTACCCAACGAGATTGGAGCACCCCAAATGCTCGTTCAACGTCCTTTCTTGTCACTTCTTGTCTTTGCTTGAACAATTTTCTCTTGGAATCCTCGGGGCACGGAAAGCTCTTAACGAAAATAGCTCATTCCGGATAAATCTAATCAGTTAAATAGTACCCTTTATATATTGTGTATCATTTATTGTAAAATGAACCTCCAATGCGTTTCCTTGTAGAATATCATTGAATAAAGGTGATTGGGATCGTGAGACATTTGAAATAAAAGAATACTATCAATATAGTTTGGGAAGACAATGTCAGCAAAATGGAGGATTCTAGCTTCTATACATAAATATATAGAAGCATTTGTAATGGCTAGTTTTATAACGACTAATTTTATAATGGCTAGTTTGTAATAACTATTTTTATAATGACTAATTTGTAATGATTATTTTTAACCCGACTACTTTTATAATGGTCAATTTTATAACTGTTAGTTTGTAACAACTATTTTTAAACCGGCTATTTTTAAACCAACTCTTTAATTGATGATAAATATCCTAAAACTCATCCAATATTTAATTTTTTTTCTATTGCTAGTATCCAAATTATTTCTTCTCGTTTTAGGAAATTCATTTCAATACAAATAGCATTAATATAGATAAAAATGAATTACATAGATTGACATATAAAAATAACAAATTTTTAAAGATAATCTTAAAAACATCTCCTACATATCATATCTCTTTTCAATATTTTCACAAAATTTAGAATGTAACTTAAGTTTATCTTCTTCATCCCACTGGTATCCTTCATAAAGATTTCATACTATATCATTGTCATCTCATGCTTTTGCAGTTCAATCCGCTATCTTTGTAATTCTTCCATTTTTTTTACCACCTATTATTGAATTTCATGTCATCAATGTCTTCTAGTTTTGGATTTGTCCTTCCTTTTCGCTGTCTTTTGTCTCATTGGATGAGTATGAACTTCACAATCATCTAAGTCAATAGGAGTATCGGATTGGATGAGAATATATGCCCCTTGATTCTAAGGTCTTGAAATGTTTGTTAGCACGATGACCAACCTTTTGTGGAGCATATTTCTCACCATCTCTAAAAACTCACCAAACATGTTCAGAGTTGAAGAACTTGTTGCAATGATTTTCCTGCCACATTTTATGTGCTCTCATGAGCACATCCTCATCACTCCACCCACTTCTACGATATGTATAAAAGTTATTGTATATGGAAGTAAATTCATTCACTATCGGATGGAGCCTATAGAAATATGATTTTACCTTTACTATAGGTCGCACCACAAATCCATCAGGCGATACTTGTTGTAGAAATATGCAATTCATTTCTAGAAAATTTGGTTTTTTTATCATTACCGATGATTGGATCGGTGCTAATATTGATCTATGTCTTTGTAAGGTGTATCTCTTCGTTCATTGACCACTTGGCTCGTTTGGAGTCATGCACACCAAAACTCACTTCATTGCCCAACTCGGAAACCTCAGATGGTGGTATTGATTCCTTGTCAATGTCGGATATGTCTATGTTAGCCCTCCTTGATTTGTCCAAGAGCACAAATGATGGTTGTGAAGAAGAATTCACATAAGAAGGGGGTAAAATTACAAATTGACTTGCTATGGATTGCCAATATTCGAGAGGGTATATATAAAATGGAGGTTGAGGGGCATTACTCGGAGGAGCCGGTAAGTTTTGGGAAATTTAAAAATTTGGAGGAAAATGTGGAATGTATGAAACATTTGGAAAATTTCTCGTATAATACGTAGAAGTGGAAAATTGAGAATATTGACCATCAAGACGATTGTGTGAACTTTGCAAAATATTTTCAGAATTGAAAAAAAATCTAAAAGATTCACTATAATTTGGATCCATTTTGGAAGAGAAAAATGATGAAATGGATTAGAAAATATGAGAATAGAATGATTTAGATATAGGATGAATTAGATAAATTTTAAAGAGAATATAGATATCTAAATAAGCCGTTGAAAATTGGGAAAAAAAAACATCAAACCGTTGGGAAAAAAATAGTAACAAAATAAAGGGTACAAGTACAAACGGTTGAAAACCAACCGTAAAAAACAAAAAAAAAAAGATTAAAAAAGTCAAAAAAAAGGGCTCTACAAGCTTAAAAAATTTATATTTTTTTAAGTGGGGCCCTCCATCCTGTTAAAAACCTAGGTTTGATTATTCGAACCCAACACGTGATTTTCAACAGAAAAAACCTTGCCACAATGATGGTCAGGGTTTTTACATGATTTTTGATGAAAAAATCTATGTGAAAAATATTGGAGATGCCCTAAATGCTCACGGCATCTATTGTAATAGGATTTACAAATGTCGTAACGATAGAAGTTAGTTTTTTTCCCTTAAACTTAAATTAAATCAAAATAACTTTTTAAATTGAATAAATTCAGAAATTTAGTTCGATTTTTTTTAAATTCAGATTTTAAAAAAAAATGAATTATTTTGTTTAAATTGATTAAGTCAATTTCTTTACTAAATAATAAACTATTTTTAAAAAATTAATTTTTACTAAAAAATTTAAATATTTCTTATTTTTTTAAAAAATGATTAATTTAGTTATATGAATTAATCAATCTTATATTAGTTTGATTTGTTCAATTTAATAGTAAAATTTGATAGATTGAATAGATAAATAATTTGATTTAATCAATTCAATTCTAATGTTCAACCTTAACGCCCAATGCACTCTTGTTTGTTTACTTTCCTCCTCTTTGTCATCGACTGAGTTACTATGATTATTCATAAATCTCTAGCAAATTGTTCCTGATGGATCGAAGTTTGCCAATTAAATTTCAGATTTAATTTTAGTATTCTGAATCTAAATACTTAAACAAAATGGTAAAATATCCAGCCAGCAACAGTAAAATTAAGTTGGAATTATAGAGACTATCCAGTAGCTTAATTCTATTTCCAATCCCCAAAATCCCAAAATATTAATCAATCTCATCCATGAGTGTTGACGGCCTCCCAGACCAAGTTCTTGGGCACCGGTTGGGCTTTGTCACGGGCCTGCATCGCCGCTTCCCTCAGCGTCGCGATGGTCCTGACGTTGGCCTCCCAGAAGGAGAAGACATCGTAGGGCAGGCCGTGCTTGAGGCAGAGCTCCCGGACGAACGGCGCCACCCGCCGGAGTTGCCCACGCGGGAGCCGTGGGAACAGGTGGTGCTCCACCTGGAACTGCAGGCCTCCGTGGAACCAGTCCATCCAGGGGGAGCACGAGATGTCCAGCGTCCCCATCGTCTGCTTCTGGAACCAGTCGTTGGCCTGCGGTGGCCCCATGTAGACGCTGGAGGAGAAATGGTTGAGGCAGAACTGTACGTGCTGGATCCCCGTCACCGCGAAGCTCACCAGCACGAACAAGCCGCGCTCCCACCAGCTCGGCAGGCACGACACCAGCAAAGGGAACCAGATCCAGAACACCGCCACCCCCAAAATCTGCATCCCGATTCGATCCAGATGTTGATTTCAATCGATATCGAATTAATTAGAAGATACCGAAGCAGTGAAGAATTCATTCACCTCTAGGTATCGCCCGGCCACTCGCTTATTGGAACAGAGCAGCAGCAGAGATTGGGCGAAGAGGTTGATGCGCGCGACGCACATGACCGGGTAGAAAGTCCAGTGCTGGTAGCTGACGAGCGCCCGCGCCACCGCGTCGAAGGCCATCTTGCGCTCGTAGAAGGCGGAGGTGAGGCCGCGGAAGATCTCGGTGGAGACGGCGATGAACGGGACGTGCTGCAAGTCCGGATCGAAGTCAAGGCTGTTGCACGCCAAATGGTGCGCATTGTGGTTGCGCTTCCACCACGCAATGCTGATCCCCGCTAGGCAGTTCCCGGTCAGCACTTGGATCGCCCTGGTCGATCGTGCGCTCCTCGTCACTCTGTAGTGCCCCGAGTCGTGCCCTAAAAACCCCGATTGTATCCAGAGTTCGCCCATCAGGGCCGCGCACCCGAGGTGGATCCACACGCTGGCCGAGCGGAGGACGCCGTATAGAACCGCCGCGAACATGAGCACCATCGCGGAGAGCACGATGGCGGTGCCATGGCCCTTCTTGTCGAAGAGGCCTAGACGGGAGAACTCGGCGACGAGGCGGCGGTAGTCCTTGGAGACGTCGGACACGCGGTAGTCGGAGAGATGACCGACGAGGGGGAGGGAGGGGTTGTCGGCGAGGAGGGCCCAGACAGAGCCGGGGTGGTAGGCGACGAAGGCGTCGGTGACGTCCTGGCCGGAGACGGTGAAGATCGGAAGGTCGCCGCCGGGATGGATGGCGGCCCAAGCGGTGGCGTCATAGACCTTGCCCTGGATGGAGATCCACATATCGGTGCGCTTGTTGTGGGCGCGGAGCTCCTCCGACGAGATGAACCGCCGCGGCTTCTCCTCTCCTTCCATCCTCTCTCCTTGCATCCTTCCGATCAAGGTCGGAGGGGAAGAGGATCGGTTGATGGGAGGAGAGGAGAAGGATTGCTGGATATCGAAATGGAAGGAAGGAAATGCGAGGTTTGATTTATCGATCTCTGCTGCGTCGTGCGTTTGGATAAGAGGGGGTGCAATAGGGTTAAATAGAGAGAGATGCGGCATTCAATATGCGGACGTCCGATTTGTCGCCATTAATTTCGTGCTTGACGACGTTGCGTATTGCAAATAGACCCAACTGTTCGCGAGTTTTATGCGGGTGTAAGTGTTTTATAGCGTTCGTTGATTTTATATTAAAAATAGTAAATAGACATGTTTTGATTAATGAGGTCTAAGGGATTTCAATTTTTTTTGGTTTTAATTAGAAAAGCATTCACTTCTTTTGACCAATGCAGTAATTAATTTCTATAAAATTAAAGGCATCTCTAATAATTAAAAATCTTAATAATTTTTTTATAATTTTTTTATAATTTTTAATATGTCAAATCAAATCACATTATAAATATAAAAATATACTAGTCTCTAACCAATCAAAAATTCCATACAATTTGTTTCAACTGTACATTATAAATAATATATTTGTATTTATTAATTTTTCATTTAATATATTTATATAAGTTTTATTTAATATTTTAAATAATTATGATTTTTAATTTAATTTAATTTATAATCATTATTTAATATTTAATTAAATTATCGATTTTAATTTAATTATAGTCATTTGTATAATTTTTAATTTATCATATATATTTATTTTCAAAAAAAATACAATTTGGATCATTAACCTTTATTCATGAAATAAAATATTATAATTAATTACTTTAAATTATTTTTTAATTAATTTGAAAGAGTCAGATATATAATATTATTGTATCATTAATTATTGACTCATCTCTAAAAAAAATACAAATTTAATTTTTCAAACATACTTTTAAATTAAAAATCTTAAACTTTACCTTTGTTTAAACTTTTTTTTTTGAGATTTTTTAATTTTATAAAGCTTTGGAAAACTTTATATTGGAGATGCTTAAAAACAATTTTTTTAAAAAAAAGAGTCCATTCGATTCCTTGGCGCTGATATTTTACAATTCAAGGTCCAAGTTGTCCATGATTTGTGAAGACAATAACTAAATAATAATTGAGTAGTCGATATTAATGGTGGTCATTATGATTAATTTAATTGTAAATTGTATTTAAATTCTTATTTCCATCTTAAATTTTACTGTTAGTCTCTATGTAAGAAAAGTTCATTTTCATTCTCTGCATGTAAAATTTTATTTGCTTCAACTCTCTAATACATACTGATTTACTTAATTACCCTCAGTATTTTTATGTAAAAAAATCCAATAATGATATATACTTCCTCCTAAATTCATTATCATTTAATTAGAATCTAGTATATTTTCTATTATATTGAGTACGACTCTTTTCAACCCCAATTGATCTAAAATCGATCAGAAACTGCCTATAATTGATTGGAGCTACTCCAATTGATTGAGGGGAGCTCCGATAGATTTGTGTATTTGTCACGAGGGAACATCACTCTTATTTTTTTACGTACACAAAGTCCAAAAATAAGTTTTATTCTTCCTAAATTCAAAATATTTAAATTAGAATTTAATATATTTTCTATTAAATTGAGCATAATTCTTTTCCATTCGACAATTGATTGGGAATTCATACCAATCAATTGATTTAGGTTGAATTAATTGGGTGATACTCAATTTGATAAAAAATATATTAGATTCTAGTTAAATGATACTGAATTTATGAGAAATTATATCTTATTTTGGATTGTTTATACCTAAAAAATCTGAAGGTAATTAGATAAATTGATAGTTGAAGCAAATAAAACTTTGCATGTAGAGAGTGAAAACAAATTTTTTCTGACATACGGACTGAGAAGGAAGTGGAGTTTGCTATTAAGGAGTTTAGGATAATTTCCCCTTAATTAATTAATGACTAAAACGGTTAAATATTCTCTACTTATTGTAGAAGATTTTATCATTATCTTGATGGTCTCCATGGGATAGACTGGTGGTTATGGTGTGGTTGTTGTCACCTTGAAGTTTAGGAGTCAAAACCTGACAAAATCAGTATATCTACCCTTCCCACGTGCTAGCCACAATATCTGGGCTATAGCCCCTGTGATTTATATCCTCCGTGTTGGGTATGAGACGAGTTGGCGGAGGTGCCGAAGGCGAGCGAATAGCCACCACCTTTTTTGAACCTACAAGCGGGTCATTATTGTTTTTACCTTAGGGCGTAGCATAGATGGTGGGTGTATGATATTTCTGACGTAATGGCCAAGGGTCGTTCCTAGGAGGTGATGATGTACATTTTCGATCCCATCATGTGCTCTCCACTTGTGTACCTGCATGAACTGCCCTCAATATCCGTGGGGCCAATTTTAAGAGGACCGTTAAGGTAGCGAATCTATTTTTTTGGAACATATACATGTTTTCATAGGGTGTCCAATTAATTAGAGAGTGACAGATTTATGATAATAGATTATAGATTAATTTTTGATAGATATATGTCTTTAGGGAATTTTTTTTCTACCCTCCTAGCTATTTAACTGTCAATTATAAATTGATCGTGATTGGGAATAGATTACAAGAGATATCTATGTTAAACGTAATCATCTTGACTATCATTATTTTAACCTATATCCATGAATACTAAGGTAGGTTAGTATACGCCCCTAGGACTATAGTGTAGTGGAAGGACGACTAATTATCATTTTAGACATTCACGGTTTGATCCCTAGCTACGGCGTATTTTGCAGAAATTTTTCCTTCAAATGGGACGTGAACCCTGGGACACTGGGTTTCTGAACTGCCCGCCGTAAGTGCTTTTGATTTACCCTGATGGTCGATAAGAAACTTTTGTGGGTTGAACCGATCGTCCGAGATTAAAAAAAACTTTTTTAATTATTTTTTTAAAGGTAGGTTAGAATAACAAGATTTATTCTCAATGTTTCTGTTGAAGGGTTCTCTTATTATTATTATTATTATTATTATTAGGCAAAGGTGAAAATAGACGCCCTTTGTTATCGAATATGGTGTCCTGTATTATTATTATTATTATTATTATCAAAACGTATCTCTACTTCTCTATAAAATTAGACAATCATGAATTATTCTCATTATTATTCTACCTATATTTTCTATCTAAATTAAATTCCTTATTAATAGTTATAACATTTTTTTAATTAAAATTGTTTGGACTTGGGAGCATCCGAAAAGGCTATATTTTTTTGGGTCTGGTCTAGGCTTATGAATTCCACTATAATTAGTTATAAATCTTTGAGAGATCATAATTTTTTATTCTAATTGAACCATGGGACTTGTAAAATATCAAATTTAAATTTGTTCATAGATCTGTTCAGAGATCTATAGCTTATTACCAGGTGAAACTCTTAATAGCCACATTGCAAGCTAAAAACATATTATTTAATTTTTTTCAAATATTTTGAATAATTTTAATTTTTTATATTATAGTAGTTGCAAAATCATATTAGGCGACAGTTATATTGAATTTTTTGATAAGCATCTTAGACGATTCGGTAAAAGAGAAACGCCCTTTTGAGGAGGTTTAGTAGATCATAGCTCCAACACCCCTTAATGTTTGCCCACTTGTGTGCAAGTTGGACCAATTAGTCCAAGTTAGAGATTGCTTTTAGGTTAGGTTAGTTAATGTTAGAGAATGTTATTGAGTTAGGTTAGACTATGCCTCCTCCCAACATTTGCTCTATCTCGCCACACAGATTATCTCATGCGTGTAATACTCACACAATTAGGTTGTATTGGCAATTGACATCTATCTCAGGATCCACTTCACCATCATTAGATTTGAGATCATTTCATTTCCCTCCCTTAAACTCTCAAGTACTAGAAGTGATAAAAGGCAATTCGCTCGTCCTAGCTTTTCATAAATCCGTCTCAAAACTAACACAGAGAAGATAAATCATGAGGGTTACTAACCCGGATTATTATGGCTACCGCGTAGGTGGGGGGAGGGGGGGGACAATAACTTTGGTAGTTTTTGATCACCAAACCTCAAGATGGCAACAAAGTGGTAACACCCATATCCTAACCATCAGTCCATTCAGTGGGGACAAACTCTTAGGTACTAAAGGGGCCACGTTGGGATTACATTTGGTGCCCTTGATGCAAAAGATGCTGGTTCTACATTAGACATATGTCCTAATAACCTATATCCAGGACCCTATTTGTATTAGGATCAATTATATATTAAATATATTTTTATGTATATGTTTTTAAGAGAATGAAAAAAATAAGCTCGTATGATAAAAATTCGCATGATCTCATTCTTCTATTAAAACTTGTTCCAACGAATAGAGCCATACATAGTTTTTTTAATATTTTAAATTTATTTATAATTATATATCTTATTTTATAAAGATTTAATATATTCTTCTTCAATGTCTCTCAAGTCTAGCCTCGTCTCGTTACGATTTATCCTTTGTTGGTGATGTTTTCTCCTCTGATCGATAAGAATATGAACTAGAAATTTTTTTATCCATACATTCAAAATAAAAATGTTATATTTTTTTTAGCCCCCCCCCCCTTTCAACTCCCTTTCTTTGTGTTTCTCTCCCTTGTATGACCATGCTCCTTAATTAAGTTCAAATGCGGATTGATAGGGTTGAATAAGTCATGGTCAGGACAAAGGATGAAGAAATTGTCCGACACAATAACGGTAGGTTGACACAACCCCTTCCTGGGTCCCGGGAATCCCCGAGGGCGACGCGCTAGGGAAGGGCAGTTGGAGATCCCTCTCGGGAGCACCCCGGGAGATTAGGCCACGAGAGCACCTCGGGAGCTGTAGCACATGAAAACCCTGAGCTCTCCTGGGGGGGGTGAGTCCTCGCAATAATCGACCTCAGACACTGACCCCCTCGAGGTACGGATAAGCACCCTCGTTAGAAGAGGTCTTCACGACCCTTGAATATCGCAACGGACAGAAGCCGATAACAGCACAGACCATTTCAAAGGATATCCCATAACCACCGAAAGAGGAGGGGGATGTGACTTAAGTACTAGAGACGTGGCGCCGACCAAGGGGCACGTCTAGCCTGTCGCCATCGGTATAAAAGGTAGTCCAACCCCTCCGGTAAAGGATTACGCTCTCTCATTCTACATACTGTCTTTTCTTTCTCACTACCATTACTCTTTAAACAATCTACTAACTTGAGCGTCGAAGTGAACTCCGCAAGACCCCTGCTGGCGTGTCCCCTAACGCTTGTATTAACTTCGTAGGACCACAGGTTCCTCCTCGGCGCAACAACTTCCACGCGGGCAGAACCTCGGTGACTGGCAATCGTCGTCGACTCCTTTCGGAACACTGATGTATTCATCTGTGTTGTTTCCAATGAAATAAAGAATTTTATTATTTTGAGCAATAGCGAGTAAGATACCTCTATCATTTCACTTTCTTGATCGACATTAAATTTAACTTTTATTTAAATGTATTTATAGTCATACATTTTTTGATTTTCTCTCTAACTCCATTTTATCATTTACGACATTTTAGTTTAGGTGACGAAAAATATAAATTTTCTTTTGGTCTATACCTAAAAAGGTTCATTTAGTTTTTGATAAATGATAACGGTTGATTTGGTTTCGTTATCTTCATTTTCTAGGGATTGTATTGAGTTTGATGATTATTTTATACATGTGTTTTTTATTTATTTACTTTTTATCTCATTTTATTTGTTTTTAAGAGTTATTCTTTCCATCTTTAATTTGATTAATTCTATTTTACTTCATTTTAAAATAATTTTGAATATACTTATTTTTGACTAAGTACATATTGATCCCAAGTTAACCTCTCAAATAGGCTTGAGTCAGTCCTAACCTGACACATATTGATCTATATAGTATAGATCCAATCACATCACAAGAGGACAGTTTCCTGAGTGATCATGTTTTAGGAGGCAATAAATTTCCATCTCGTCGCTTAGTATTTAATTTTAAATTAAGTGTACATTAAAAAATAATTACTCTAATTTTAGTTAATTTTATAATAATTCACTTAAAACTAGTTTTCAAATTCACGTAAAATTTTAAAAATTATTTTTATTCTATTTATTTCATAATTATTTTTTTATATTTCCGTACGCATCTATGTGATATTTCATGAACTTTTTTTTGTTACACAATTTCAAATTCCAACCGTTGAACTGATTTGGCCAGTGTAGCTGTCTTCTTGTAAATTAAAGGCAGGTTTAAATCGACTAAAAGGAAACTAGCCGTTGGAACTTGGACAACGTAGATAACGTGGCCACGTTTCACCGTGACGTTCCCACCCTCTCTCTTTATATTCGTACGGCACCGCCCCACTTGATCAACACGCAAACACTCTTCAACGCTCTCGTGCACGACGATCGCCCTCCGCTTCCATCGATTGCTTTCCCTCCCCCTCTCACTCTGTTGGATCGACAACGGAAGGAGGAGAGAAGAAAGAGATCACCAAATTCTTTGCTCTGATCGAATTTTGTTATTCTTTTTCTTAGATTTTTATTCGTTGTCTCATTGCCTTTTCAGCTGGTTGCAGGGTTCTTAGGGTTTCTTCTTCCTCGGTTTTGACATATATTTCATTTTTTGGGGTTTTTTTTTCTTTGTTCTTCCATTGCTCTTTTGTTTGTCTTGGATTCACTAATACTATGGATGCAGGAAGTTTTTCGTCGTCTTCTATTTCTGCAGGGAAAGTTCGATCGCCGTCTCGTCCACCTCTCCAAGATGTTCCGTCCAGACCGATCTTGCCTTCCATGCGTACATTCTCTCGGAATCCATCTTCCCGGAACAATGTAAGTCCTGCTTAGGGTTGGATCGTCGAGCTCCTTTAGGTTTCTTCCCTGTGTCCGGATTTAGGGTTTCTTTTAGCTTTGGCACACTCTGCTTGTAAAGATGTGTATTTTCTAGATATTTAACATTTAGAAGCATTACTGATGAAAGAGTGTGTTCTTCTATCTTTCCTTTTTTTAATCGGTTCTTTTACTTGGTCATTTACAGGGCGACAGATTCATACCCAACAGATCAGCGATGGACATGGATATGGCATACTACCTGCTAACAGAGACGAAGAAAGAGAAGGGGAATTCGCTCCCAGCTTCCCCATCCAAAGAGGCATACAGAAAACTTCTTGCTGAGAATTTTCTTAATAACAGGACGAGAATTCTTGCTTTTAACAGCAAACCACCAGCACCATCTCAGCCTTTGTTTCAAGAAGCGGATGTGGTTTCTACTCGCAGTGTAAAGCCTGCGAAGCAACGTAGACACATTCCCCAAGTATGTTCTAGCTTATTCATGTGTTATTTTTTTCCCCTTCTGTTTTGCTTCCCTGCTTATTCACAATTGGGTTCATTTCTCTCAGTCAGCAGAGAGAACTCTTGATGCGCCAGATATCGTGGATGACTACTACCTGAATCTGCTAGATTGGGGAAGCAGTAACGTGCTCTCTATAGCCCTCGGGAATACTGTTTACCTGTGGGATGCTTCGAATGGGGCTACTTCAGAGCTTGTGACTTTGGACGAAGACTCTGGCCCTGTCACCAGCGTTAGCTGGGCTCCTGACGGGCGACATCTTGCTGTTGGATTGAATTCCTCAGACATTCAGCTGTGGGACTCTGCCTCAAATCGCCTGGTCAGTGTTTCTAAAATTCATTTTTGTGCTTTTGTTCTCTTTCTCGATGAATTGAGATATTGAATCAAAGATTAGTTCTTGTTTATTAGCAGTTAGTTTAATGTCTGACAAAAACTATTGAATTGCTGTAGCTGAGAACTCTGAAAGGGGTGCATGGAACGACAACAGGAGGAATGGATGGAACAACAGGAGGAGCAAGAGTGGGATCTCTGGCATGGAATAACAATATTCTGACTTCAGGAGGAATGGACGGCAAGATAATTAACAATGATGTGAGAATAAGAAATCATGTCATACAAACATATCGAGGCCACCAACAGGAGGTGTGCGGGTTGAAGTGGTCCGGATCAGGTCAGCAATTAGCAAGCGGAGGCAATGACAATCTTCTGCACATATGGGACATATCGATGGCATCTTCTAATCCATCGCCAGGGCAAAACCAGTGGCTTCATAGATTCAATGATCACATGGCCGCAGTGAAAGCCCTTGCATGGTGCCCGTTTCAAAGCAATTTGCTTGCATCCGGTGGTGGTGGAATGGATAGGAGCATCAAGTTCTGGAACACACACACCGGTGCCTGTCTGAACTCGATCGACACAGGGTCTCAAGTCTGTGCCCTCCTCTGGAACAAGAACGAGCGCGAACTTCTCAGCTCTCATGGATTTACTCAGAACCAACTCACCTTGTGGAAGTATCCTTCCATGGTGAAAATTGCCGAGCTCACTGGTCATACTTCCCGAGTCTTATTCATGGCCCAGGTAACGTTGGAATTTGATTAATGCTGCCTATTGTTTTCTCTTTCTTGGTATGGTATCTAGGTTTCTAATTGTTCGTAATTGGAATACAGAGTCCGGATGGGTGTACTGTTGCCTCTGCAGCTGGAGATGAAACTCTTAGATTTTGGAATGTATTTGGATCACCTGAAGCGCAAAAGCCTGCTGCCGCCAAGTCCACTGGACCATTTGGCGGTTTTAATCACATACGTTAAATGGCGATGGAAAATGAACTTCGTGTACCATGTCTGCTTCTGCTCCTGCCGTGGAGTTGTCTTCTTGAATTGAAAAAGGTATGTTATAACTATTTTTTTAATAAATTCAAATTGTTTTCTAATTTCTTGACACTTACAAGTTATTAAAAGATGAATTGTGTCGAGAAAAAGGTTTATGATATTATCAAAATACTGATTTGTGTTTTTTTCTTTCAGAATTACAGTGGACAAGAAGCTGTGAATGAGAGAAGAATCACCATGGATTTGTAAAATCTCTTTTACAAACTGGAAATGGTGTAAAAAGGAACTATTGACATAGTGAAAAGTGTTTTTGCATCACTCCGTGGATGTGGGTCAATGACGGATCGTTCAATCCTATATGGATAGTATTTGAACCAATTTATTGATCATCATGTGTATATCAATCATCAACATATATGTTTTTTTTTTATAAAAAAGTTGATGATTAATGTACACATGACAATTAATCAATAAGATCAGGTACTACCCTCACGGATGATCCATGAATGACCCTGATCCACGTTAAAACTATTGCATATTAAAACTATTGCCTCTTGTTTTTTTGCATGTGCACACGTGAATTTAAATTTCTGAAGAAAATATATACACACTAAAAATGACATAAAAAAAACAAACAAGAAATTAGTACTGCAAGGATATCTGAATGCGAAACTGAAACACATAAGGATTATAATCGCCTTATGTCAAATTATAACAATCTAAAAGTTTGATGGTTGTCTAAATAAACTATCTCATGATAAATCTTTTTTTAGATGCATATCTTATCCTTCAAACTTTGTCATAAGGATTTGAGCATGTACCTGGGGAATCATAGATATGATTGCTTCAGTAAGACAACAAATTCATGAGGATTACATTTTCACATTAGCAAGTCTACAAGAGAGTTGCTCTTGAACAATCGGTAAAGTCCTAAGATATAGGATCATGATATTGCATTTTCAAATGTTTTGTAAAACAATGATGCAATGATATTTTCACAGAATTTTAGTAGTTAAAGATTTTATGATGCAATGTAGATATCAGCCAACACATTTCACACTTTCAAATAACATAAATTCCATTTTTCAAATAAACAAACTACCATGTCCTTTTCTTTCCCTATACTGTCTCTCCTCTTCCTCCCTACAACCGGCAAAAATCTTCATTGTTCTTCCCCTTCCATCCCTAATTTTCACCTACCATCCAAAATTAGTTTGTATTCATTCATAGTATAAATCCTTTTCTCCCACGTCCAAATTCACTACTAGAAAATGACACTAAAGGGTTATGCAACGTCATCGAATCTTTTCTTTATTTTGGTGGACAAAATGATTCCACACATTCAGCACTGATCATCATCCTCTCCTTTTTTTTTTCAGCCTGTCCATCAAAGAAATGATCTCTTTCAACTTCAATTCTAAGTGGATGAAATTCTTTCTATGAAAACTACATAAATTGCTTCGTTATTTCTCGGTTTTTTTTTTAAATCGTTACTACCATTAAGAACCATCTATGGGTAACCAGCTCGCAGAAGCTTTATGGGATCCTTAGTCACCATCATCGCTACTGATTAATTAATTACAGCAAAGTAAAATTAGAGTAACAAAGCCATGCAGAGACAGAAGCAGCCAGCACATGAAGAAGGAACGACCGACGATCGTGGCGGTGGCTGCCGGTCACGCCCCGGGCGCCGCGTCCTTCACCCGGCCCTTCAGGTACCCGCCGTACTCGCGCGCGTAGTCCTTGACGTGGCTCGCCGTGTTGGCGATCCTGCTGCGCGCGTAGTCCACCCGGTCGGACCCCACCGGGTGCCTCCCGATCGAGTACCGGTACACCCACGTGGCCCCCGCCGCCGCGGCCACGCCGAAGCCGCACGCCGACAGCACCACCGCCGTCGCCCCGAACACGAGCGCGGCCGCCGGCAGCCAGACCGGGCTGGTGAGCAGCAGGATGGGGCCGAGGAAGACGAGGGCGAGCGCGAAGCCGGTGAAGGTGATGCCGGCCAAGGCTAGGAGGATGCCGCCGGACACCACGAGGGCGAGCAGGCCGACGAGCTGGGTGGAGTTGGGTGCGTGCTGACGCATCAGGCGGAGGAGGCCTTGCCACAGCCCGCCGGAGGCGTCGTCACTGGGCCAGTACCGCTGGGGCCGCGCAGACGCTGGGCTGGGGGCCGCCTGCCTCTCCGCCATGGTAGAAGATGAGTGAGGGAGGGCGGTGGGGAAGAGACCTAGTTATAAGGGAAAGGAGGAAGTCGGGTGTCAGAGAGCGGCGACACGTGCGGAGAGTTCCGATCATCGATGCAGAGATCGGCATGCAGAGGGACACGTGTGGCAGAGTGAAGGGGTTCCTCCTGATGCTTTTTGCTTGGAATTCATATATTTTCATGAGCTTGATGATCATGATTATTTGTTTTTTATTGGATTAAAATTACCAAAAAAATAATTTTTTTTTATTTTTTTATGAAAATCATTTCATTCCGCCTCACTATATTTTACTTTTCAAAAATTATTCTTCTTTTTAATAATAGTATAACAATTACAATATCTGCTGTGTAATTATAACAGTCCTAATTTAATAACTACTATATAAATTATTATAATTACTATATCATCATAATTATTATAATATAATAATATTTAATATTAATAAAAAATAAATTATTTATATTATAATAATTATGACTCAGAGCTATTATACTATGATGTTGAATGTTGATTAGTTGTGAAACATTAATGAGTTATAAAATATAATTGTATAATATAATATTATTGATCACAGTCAAAATATTACTATAACACAAGATTAATAAGTGTTGATCTCCGTAGCCATGCCACCCATGGAATTTAAGAACTTAAAGGAACATGAGTCATATATTCTATCGAGCATCATTCTTGTCAATGTTGTATGTTATTTTTCAACCTATTTGGGTCCAAATCATTCGGATCCCATAGAGATTCTAACCAATTAGGATCACGAAGATCCCTAAAACATATAGTTTCTCCTCCAAAAATAATATCTTTAACGAGAGAACACATTAGATATTTACTTAAACCTGTAGGTCCATGGGTGATCCCACACTAGCTCTAAGACATTAGTCTAAAACTAGAAAGGTAAATGCTTGAGTTTGATAAGCCTCGGGTCTAATAGGCCGATAAAACTCATTAAGATAAGCGATATTATTAAATCAAAGGAAACAACAAGCGGTAAAACCAAAGATAGATAAAGCACCTAAACTATAAGACAAGTAAGCCTCTCTCGACGTACACAAATGCACAGCGAGCCTATGCAAAGGGTTTGGTTAAGATATGTCAAATTCCACCAAGTATACAAATAACACCTAACCATATATATCTCCCAATTATACCTTCTAAATAGTCTACATTAATAATTCATCTTCCCCCCCAAAAGGAGATTTGGATAGATAACCAAATATGACCTTGACTAAGAGTCAAGTTCTTAATTTTCTTACATCACCCAAGGGGCCCAAGTATCATATATGCCCCAAAATAAAAAGCCTTGAACTAGAAGAAAAATACCTAGACCTAAAAAAACTTAAATGATTCACACAAATGGTAGTCATATATGGATCTTTCTATACGAAACTGAAGAATGGAAAAGATTCTTCAAGAATCTCGGGTTCAAGAAGCACATGATAAATACCATCAAAACCTAAGATTATAGAGAAAATTAAGTGAAGTACTCCATATACAAACCCCCAACCTATAGTAGTTATGTGTGATAGTAAAATCAATCCTTGTTTATACATGTGTTTCTTTGACAAAATGAGAAATTTCAAATAGATTCTCCCGTCTAAAATATAATATTTATATTATAGTAGTTATGAGTTATAATGGTTATAATATAATAATATAATTTATTAGCATGAATTAGAATTGAAATATTCATATTATAATAATTATAAATTCATAATTACTCCATACGATAATTTCAAAAACAAAAATATATTAATACCGAATGAGACATCTTTGATAATAAATTATAAAAAGGAGAAAACTATTCCAATAAAAAGATGTCCATTCAAAAATAAAAATATATTAATACGGAATGAAACATCTTTGTTAATAAATTTAAAATATTTTTTCTTTGATTATTGTAATAAAAAGGTGACCTTTTAATTTTGGCTTTATATATCTTTTTTATTTTATTGCGAATCCTAATCAGTCACCAAGAATACTGATTTAATGTTTATTAAGTTGAAATGATTTGTGGGGTCCGTTTCAATTGATACTCTATTTGCTTTAACACCTTTTCCTCTTTAAACTGAAGATGAAAAAAAAATCAATTTAATTGGAGCATGGATAAGATTTTTCAAATTACTGGAATTAGATAGTATATCAGATGATTTGAATAGAGCTGATAGGAGGGGATTCTCTAGTTTTTATTATCTTTGTCAATCGGACTCTTTATTATCTTTATTAATTTATTTCAGGACTAATATGAAAGAGATAAATAAATTACTGATTCAGAAGCTATGTAACATATGAAGAGGATGAATACTAACTTTGTCAAATTTTGATTTTTAAATCTTAAGATAATAATATCATACGTGTTAATTATTTGTAAATCTTGTGAAAATCAGATGATTTGAATAGAGTTTAAGGTGCCAATGGATTTTAAATTATATTATACAATGTAATTATATATCATTATTAATATAAATTATTCTTCTACGTAGAGAGGAAGATAGAAAAAACGAAAAAGATATTTCAAGTGATAGTCGATTTATGTGGAGGCGGCAAAAAAATAATTGGGTAAAAAGTGATTTGTCTCAAACGTCTTCGTTAGAATTAATACGAAGAAGATAACTTATAAATACTACAAATTTAGATAGTGATTAACAGGTTGGAGGATTATCATGTTTTGACTCTGTATTTCAGGATTAATTAAGTTTCTGTGAAGGAAAATATGAGAGAGGATAAGAGTAACTAGAAATTATTTTCAGATTTTATGATCTGTTTTGTGATATTGTTGTAAAAAAAATGATGAACCAGACAGCAACAATTGAACCTGAAATGATTGATTCGGTCCATAAAAATTTTTCATCGGTCACCAAGGTAAATCGGGAAGCTCGCTGTGGGCAGTCTAGAAGTCCAACGTGCAAAATGCATCGTAGCTGGGGATCGAATGGGTAAACTTTTTATAGTGACTAGTCCCACCGTCGAAACGGTCCCCTTTATCAGAAACCCCTTCCAGGATTTCTGGAGGCATAATACCATGATTGATAAGAGCATAATTATTGGAATAATATCTCAGTCAATAAATATTAGTCGCTAAGAGGACTCGAACCCGAATCTCAGGCAACATATGTTTTCATACTTACCACTTGGGCTAAGACACTTTGACCTAAAAATTTAATGGGTAAATTTTTTATAGTGACTTGCCCCACCGCCGAAACGTTCCCTTTATCAAAAACCCTCTTCCGAGATTTCTGGAAGTATAGTACCACTGATTGATAAGAACATAATTATTGAAATAATATCCCGCATATTATTGGCAATAGTAGTACCACTGATTGATAAGAGCATAATTATTGAAATAATATCCCGCATATTATTGGCAATAGTATCTCAGTCAATAAATATTAGTCGCTAAGAGGGCTCGAACCCGAACCTCAGGCAACAATGTTGTCATACTTACCACTTGGACTAAGACACTTTGACAAAAAATTTTATGGGTAAACTTTTTATAGTGACTAGCTCCACCGCCGAAACGGTCTCCTTTTTCAGAAATTCTCTTTCGGGATTTCTAAAGGCATAGTACCACTGATTAATAATAATATAATTATTAAAATAATATCGAGCATATTATTAAAATAATATTCTATATATTATTGATAATAATATCTCAGTCAATATTACGAGGCACTCCAATCCGAAACATCATACAACAATGTTCCATGTTGTAAGAAGCTTGACAAGGCGGACCACCTCGGACCAAATCGGTCCAATCGGGCGAGCGAGCCAAAAACTCAAAAAAGGTCCTTTCGATTTCTCGCCCCTTCGTTGCTTCCCGCTTCCTCTCCGCCTTCGATCACTTCGAGACTAGGGTTTTCTGGCAGCACGAGTGAGGGAGAGGATACATGGGCCTTTTTTGTTTCTAGGGTTTTACTCCGATTCCTTGGTCGTGGGGCGGTGCTGTTCGGGCTCTTCCCGTTTTGCCACCATGAGTGCGGTCAATATAACGAATGTTACGGTGCTGGACAATCCCACAGCCTTCCTCAGCCCGTTCCAGTTCGAGATCTCGTACGAGTGCTTGGTTTCTCTGGAAGATGGTACGGTTTTGTTTCTTTTCCTTGGCTAATGATGGAACTCCTTGATAAAAAAAAAGTTCTTTTTTTTTCTTTTAAAAAATGTACTTCCCTTTCTGTTTCGGCTGCGTGTTCATAGTGAACTTCACTTTGCTGGTGAATTTGAAATGAATCATATCTCTCTCTGTTTGGTATTTTTCTTATACTTATTTTGTGATAAAAGTAAAAAGGAATTAGGGTTTTGAGAAGAGCTTTTGCTGGAAAACAGTAAGGCTATTGCTACTGAAATGGGAGATCTGTGGATGCAAAATATAGAAGTGGAGTAAAATGAAAGGGAGAAGAAGCTACTCAATCAGAATGAGTTGAGGCAGCTTGTTTGCATGTATATCTCTTTCTTCTTTTTTTTTCCTGGAGTGACATAAGAAGGCAACGTATGGATGTACTATATACTCTGTGTGGTAATTTGGCATATCCACTGTTGCTGAAACGATTGGGAACTAATGATAGTTGTGCTGGAGGAACTAAAAGACCCAACATAAGCAACTAAAAATGTACATTGGAAAAAGGGCAACCTGGTGCATGAAGCTCCCGCCATGCGGGATCCCAGGAAAGGTTTGTTGTACGCAGTCTTACCCTACTTTGTAAGAGGCTGTTTCTAGGACTCGAACCTGTGACCTTTTAGGTCACAAGGCGGCAACTTTACCATTGCGCCAAGGCTCCCCTTCAAAAAATGTACATTGGACATGTCAAGAATTATCTAATCTACTACTTCATAGAGGAGAGTAAATTGAATTATGACATCATGTTTTTCATGGATGTGTGCTGACTATAGGATACTGAAAATGCCTTCTTGTGAATATTATGTGTATGTGCCTTACAAAATCCCTTTTTGTAATCTTAATCTTTAGATTGCTTCCTATTCATAAGGTAAGTTCATATCCTGTCATAAATTGTATGCTCTGGAAAACATTTTACATATGAAGTTGAGATCCTATATGGCTGGTAAAATCCCTCTTTCCTGGACAAAGTTTTCAGATTCCTTCCTATTCATATATTTACCTCATAGCTCGATATCATAAATAATGCAGCATTTACAACATTTTGCATATAAAACTCACTAATATAAATACAAAGGCTTATGTTCATCTCTGTGTAAGTCTGCAAGGTGAAAAATTCTCAAGCACTAACTACCAAACTGAATAATCTAAATTATCTCATCATTTATAACTGTAATGAATAACCTCATAAAAGGGTGGCAAATGCATAAGTCTGCTGTCAATGCATTCATTATGAGTGAGTTGATTTTCAACATGGTCTTCCTTCTAAAGACAGATATACTTTTGGTAAATCAAACCTCAGTTATTCAGCCTACTGGCGATCCTGACTATATGTCTTTACACTGAAGTTTTATTGCAGATTGAGTTGGAAAAGTAATATACTGATTGGTGACAGTGCTTGAGGTTGTATTATAACGTATGAAGATCTACTGGTCATGACTACAAAAGTTGGTTTTTAAAATGGTTAGATAAATACAAGAAGAATACAAATTTGTGTGCTTTCCTTCATCGCAAGCATCTACAATTTATCAGTGCTCCCATGTATTAATTCATTCACTTACCATTTCATTTAATCTAGATGAGAATCTATCGTCCTAAATAAATGGATTAGTTTTTAGTAAGTTACAATTTCTTAGTTTAGTTGCTTCACTTCATGTGTTGAATATATCATTTAACTGTTAATTAATTTGCATGCGACTAGACTGAAATATGAGCCGCATCTCTTTACTTCTTCCTTTTACTCATAACAATTGAAAACCACAGCTAAGGCTACCCATTTGAACTATGGGCTATTGAGGCGGAGCTTATCTTAGGAAAGCAAACTGTTTGCTTAATCCTGATAAATCTTAAATGATAACCAGATGCAGATATAATCACTTCAATAAACCCTTGTTGAAATGAGAAATGATTACAACATCAGAGCACTCATTTTGGGTTCACAAAATGAGTACAAGTTGCCCCTGGGGCTGCAACGCAGTGGTTAGACCTCCAGCATGGATTCCCGCCATCTCGGGGTCGAGATTCAGCTGCGGCACACTATAGGGGATTTTCTCTCCAGTGAGTAGCGAGTCTGAGAATGCGGGCCATCTAGATAGATCACCACGAGCGCTTCCCGATGGTGGCTGGTGGGAAACTTCTGTGGGGCTGGACCGCTCAGGATTAGATACCTAGTGCCAACTAAAATAAAATGAGTACCAGTTAAAACTGCTAGCATACTAGTTGTAATAGATCATAGGTTTATCAATTTAAAGTGAATTAATCAATTAATGTATTTTATCTGAAAAATCCATAGTTGTATACACCCTCGTAGTCTCATACCCATTTGTGTATATAGATAAATAGAGATAGAGATTGAGAGAGACATATCAAGAGAAAGATTGTTCATAGTAAGAAAAGTCATTCGTCTTTGTTTCCTTGTGATCTCCAGCACAATATTACTGTGGGTTTGAATCTGTTCAAACAAGTATGCATCTTCTGCTTTATATGCATGTGTGAGATAGATGAACATTTGTTAACTGTTGTAGAATACAGTTAATAACTGATGATAATTAGGGATTTTCTGTGCGGGTTACACACACAGCCCTCTCTATACAGAATAAGTAATGCTTCTCTCGATAAATTATAAACTAAACCACAAATAAACTATATAGATAATAAAATAAAAATATCTTCTAAAAGATATGATGAGAATAATCAAAACTCTTTATGGTGTTACATAATAAGCTTTCTACAAAATTACTATTTTCTGTTTGGTAATATTTTTGTAGAATGCTTTTCAATATTTAATTTTTGAAGACAACTTTTTGGGAAGATATTATCCTCATTAAAAAAATTGCCCCTAATTGTATCTATACTAATCTCACCAATACACATTCTTTCAAAAAATACCCTCAATGCGCAGGAAAAGAAACACCTAGAGCCATAAGCAAATGTCTTGCTGTTCAACACTCCTGATCAAATTGAGGAAATGCATCAGATGTTCTCGACCTGTCAAAAACTATAATTTACTCAAGGATTTCGTAAATAAATTAATAAGTTGATTGAACCTAGCTTTGGTACCAGGTTGAAGGACTTGAGAAATGATCTTTTTTACTTATTAAATTTATCAGGTCCTAGGTACATTACATGTGCTAATATCCTTACGACACAAATTCAACCCATATTGACTTGTAGTTGTAGTGATTTAATAAAAACAATCTTAATCCTCACCAAATGCATTTTACTTGCATGTCTAATGTTGAAGCTTATAGATCTTAACCAGAATCAAATGTTATTTACTTTGCTTCCTCTATGCTTGTGCCATAACAGAGATATTATACTTCATGACTAAAACATGTTATAGCATAACTTGATTGATATCACTACCCATATTCATGGTTGTTGCATAGGGGAGGTTGAATCCCTGGTGATGTCACTGGGGTTGTAGTGAAGGTACATTTTTTTCAGGGTTGGAAAGGCAGTGCCCTTGCAGGGAGTGAGGGTTATATGAATTTTTACCTGAATCTGATTTTTAAATCCTTCTATTGTCCTTGTATTACTGAGGAGTAAATTATTTCCTATAGCAAGTTTTAAAGGATGCCTAACTAGGTGCTTGTTTGAGGTGATCCAAGTAGAAGACCATCACTTGGCCCATCTCACGTGATATCTGGTGACAATATTGTTGGTACCTTCATTAGTGAAGTAGAGTAATCTACAATTGAAAGGGGTGAAATAGAATCAGTTGGAGATCTTCAGCATGTTCATGAATAATGGCTGCAGTTTCTTTTAGGGTTGTTTCTCTTGTTTCCTTTCAGCTTCTTGAACTTTTTGACAGAAAAATCTGTCCTGTGAAATGATGCTCGCCAATGTGTGAATATTCCCATCCTAAATGCTAATAGCTTGATGACACTGTGGAGTATAGCTATACTGACTTCTTTTGGCTAGGAGTACTTCCAGGGATGGCATAGAAATTATTGTCGTTTACAATACATACAGATTGGCTAATATCTGAATGTTATATTTGGAGCTTGATAATGCTAAGGCAATATACTCTACCCCCTTAACAGACGGCTTGATGGTAAATGTAAACATGGTCATGAAAAACTAGGGCCTAAATACTTTTTTCCTATCAACAGAAGATTATTCACATGCGGTTAAATTCTACTTTGAGCTTAGCTATTGACTGGATAATACAAAATTAATTATCGGTAAGGAACTAGATTTGAGGATTAGTATAGTTGTAACTGAATTGTCATTCAATAATTTGCAAACTTTAATGCCAATAATGGATTTGGAGTTGAACACTGGCATTGAAGAATTTGTTCCCTTGTTCATGTTTACAAGGCTTCTCTCTTCTTATTGGCGATCATTTACCCTAATGATGTGAATATCAGTCGCTCTGTTATTATTACTTTGAAGTGTGAACTTAATATTTATTAGATATCAAGTGGGAGACATTTCAGAAGTTTTTAAGTTTTCTTTCTTGATTCTAACAGACAACTTGATTGTTAATTCATTGTATGACTGTTGATATCTTCTATCATTTTTCCCTTTAGATCTGGAGTGGAAACTTATATATGTTGGATCAGCCGAAGATGAGACTTATGACCAACTCCTTGAAAGTGTGCTTGTTGGCCCGATCAATATTGGGAATTATCGCTTCATTTTCCAGGTAATTTTAATTGAATATGATCTTAAATCTCAAATGGCACTTCCCATGATCTCAGAGAGTGACATGCTCAATTTTTTTAAACTCCAGGCAGATCCCCCTGATCCAACCAAGATCCGTGAAGAAGACATAATCGGAGTTACTGTGCTACTGTTAACTTGCTCTTATGTGGGGCAGGAGTTCATCAGAGTAGGCTACTATGTGAACAATGACTATGATGATGAGCAACTTCGAGAAGAACCACCTCCACGGATTTTGATCGACAGAGTTCAGAGGAATATCTTGGCTGACAAACCCCGTGTGACGAAATTCCCTATTAACTATCACCCAGATCCAAATGAAAACGGAGGGCAGCAACAACAGCCAACTACCTCACCTGAAAATCAGGCCGAAGATGATCCGCGATCTGTCCAAACCCCTGGACAACATGCCAAGGGTTAGATGATGCATATGTTTGTTTGTTTTTTTTTGGTCATGTAGAATTTTGAACTGCTCTGGTTCATCCAGCTCAAAATGATTCAGTTTTTTCTTGCAATTACTACGTGACACTCAATAGATGATGATTTTGGCAATTAAATGGTCCAAGTCTTGTTATGTGTTTGATGATTTGTAGAACTCGATTAGGCTTTGTGGTTAGAGGCTTAGAGCTATATTTTCATTGTTAAGACCCGTTTATGAATGAAAGAAATTTCTTGTCTGTGCAACCTTTTCCTTTTCATTTTACAATTGATAGGTGAAAAAAGAATGGTCCAATGAAATTTATAAATTTAGAGTTTAGATCAAATAAGTTTTATTACTTCACAGCTGCTCATTTAATATAAAATTTAATTTAATTTAAACCTTCAAAACATATTCTAAAACTCAATCATCAATTTTCACAAGGAAATAAAGTAAAAATAAGAGATATTTGAGGTAATATAAGCCACCACATGTCATCCTCCTACATGAAGGGTTGCATTTTTAAAAAAGATTGTGAAATTATTGTAAAAAGTTGTTAAGGGCATTGACATTGGTTTTAATCTCTTGGTTTTATAATACTACCATCTCATAAAAAAAAGAGTTCATATATCCATACATTTATATTAACATCTTCATTCTTTCACATTCATTTTAACATTAATATTGATTATTTATAGATGTCACATATATACATATTATATTAACATATTCACACTCTCACATCTTTATTTTTATTTTATATTAAATAAATATAATTTAAATTTTATTTACTAAATTTAAATGATTATTATTTAATATCCCGAATCGATTGGGAACATTCCTCAATCGATTGGGGATTAGGTAAAGCAAGAAATTATCTTGTCCAATCAATTGGGAGATGACATGCTGCCCCAATAGATTCCCCCAATTGATTGGGGCTACCCCAATCACAATCCTAATCGATTGGGAATATCCTCAATCGATTGGGAATGCTCCGTCACGTTGTTTTTAACGCGTTCATTATCGCAATGTTTAAATATTGGCATCATATCGATGTTAACGTACTGTATGCGTTCCTTAGGCGTTATAACGTCTGATGAACACACAAATACAGTAGCTCTAACAGGTGATACTCTCGTTAGTGAGATTGAGGCTGCATGATTTCCAGATCAATTTTGATGATAAATTAGCAATTAATCTATATGTGTTGTGAAAGTAACAAAATAACCACTAGAGAGAGAATGAGAAGAAAGAAAGAAAAAGAATCCTTTGTTTCTTCGTTACCATAATAATGTTTACAACTCTCTATTTATAAGGTGAGTACATACATCCAAAATTAAAGCTAAATACATTTTGAAGCAATCGAAGAGTCGCATACATTGCATTGGTAAGATACAATCATCTTATATTTTGGACACCTTCACTTGATTCATTGGATGTTACTGATTGATTTAAATTTATGCCATCTTCGTAATAAGATGATCTAACTATTTGAATAGTTATTCTAGTAGTTAGTGTACATTACACATTTATCTACATTCATCTTATATTTTGGACACATTCACTTGATTCATTGAATGTTAAAGATAGATTCAAATTTATGACATCCCCTTCAGAATAAGATGATTTCACAATTTGAATAGTTATTCTAGTAGTTACTGTACATTACATATTTTTTTGTAATTGATATATGAACAAAAATCAAAAGACGCACCCAAGAGAAACATCAAATGAACATTTTTTTCAATAATTTTATTTTGAAAATATCCTTTATATAACGTTGTTATAGTAGCCACTGATAATTATTGTGATATGTGGAAGTTATCAGGTGTCTCTTACAAGGTATAAAAACTACTAGTAACTATTATAATATGTTTGGGTGAATTTAAGATTTAAAATTTATACCGTGTAAAAGTTATTAAGCAGCTACAATAGCGTATAAAAGTTATCAAATAGATATTATAATGTGATTATGGTGAGTTTAGAAAAGATTTAGGATTTAGGATTTAGGATTGTAACAATTACATAATAGTTTCTACAACAGTTTTAAAGTGATTTTGATAAAATTTAAATAATTTTGACTAATATTTTAATATAATAATGTTCAAAGATCCTAAACCTTAAATCTTAAATTATAAACTCACTCTAAACATGTTATAGCAACTATTGGATAGTTTCTATATATTGTAGCAGCTACTAACTTAAATCTCAAATTCAACCTAAACACACGATAGCAGTTACGCAATAACTTTTATATATTGTAGCAACTACCCAATAGTTTCTACACATTACAACAACTACCCAATAGTTTCTACATGATCCTGTTGACAAGCGAAGAATGCTCTCACTCGGGTGACTCGGCCTGACCAAGATGGCCTTGGTTGCTACAAGGTGTGAGTCGGGGTCGGGTTGGGATGCGAACAGAACGCAGGTCACTCGGATCGGACAAAAATAGAGAGCACACACAGAGAGGGTCAAGTTCCAAATAGCAGCAATCCCCTCTTTGAAGCCCCCAGGGGGATTTATATAGGGGGAGAAGACCTTCTGCCTTATCAGAGCTGTCCTATCTCATTAAGAGATGATCAGTTGGCAGACTGAGCTAATGACAGCTTTAGTTGCTTTGTGAGACTGTCACAGCCGTCTGACAATCTGCATAAGTTGTCCCCTCTGATCCCAATTAATGTTTTACGGCTATGTCAGGTCATGATTATGTCAGATGTCTCTTCCCCATAATGAGGAGATTTGGGGAGATCTCCTCTGC
The DNA here is from genome assembly GCA_024364735.1 of Boesenbergia rotunda. Lineage (NCBI taxonomy): Eukaryota > Viridiplantae > Streptophyta > Magnoliopsida > Zingiberales > Zingiberaceae > Boesenbergia > Boesenbergia rotunda. The sequence continues at coordinate 759,212 of JAGFNQ010001502.1, forward strand.
TGAAGCAACCTGTCACTCATTAGGGATAGTTGACTTGGGCCTACCAACCCACGATCTGGCTCGGTCTGACAAGCTTCGCCTCTCAGTCAGGCACATTTTTAGGGCGGTTATAGAGTGTCCAACCTAGAGTGCCCAATCCAGGGTGCTCGACCCAGGGTGTCTGACCCTGGGTGCCCGACTCAGGATGTTCGACTCAGGGTATACCAGGGTACCCAACCCAGGGTGCCTAACCTTGGGTGCCCGATCCGGGGTACCCGACTCAGGATGTCCAACTCAGGGTGTACCGGGGTACCTGACCCAGGGTGCCTGACCCTGGGTGCTCGACTCAGGGTGCGCGACCTAGGGTGCCTGACCTGGGGTGTTCAACTCAGAGGGCCTAACCCAGAGTGCCCTGATCGGGAGTATGCGCCCGGATGACAGCGACTGAGCCATGACTCCACTTACCTCAACTTATACTCCTCCTGGCCAGATCCATGTTTGGCTCCTCAGACCAAGGTTAACCCAGCTTAACCCCATTTGACCCAGGCCTGATCCGACCGGGTTCTTAACCTACTCTGAAAACTTACTCGCCCGGATCACTACACATTATAGCAACTATCCGATATCTTCTAAACAATGCTAGATCAAAAGATATTTTTAAGATAAAAATATTGAAATGGCAACCTTTTATTTTATTTTTTGACAAAGAGATGTTCTAAACTCACCCTAAACATATTGTAATAATAACTTTGTAGTTTATATAAATTGTAACGACTATCTGATAGCTTTTACACATTGTAATAGCTACTCGATAGTTTTTACAATAATATTAGGTTAAGGGATATTTTTAAGATAAAAATATTAAAAAGGTGACTTTTTATTTTATTTAAGAAAAACGTCCTTTTATTATTTATAAATTTAGGACGCCCTTTATATTATTATTTAATTAAATAATAATAGGCGTGAAATTATTGCTATCTCAAGATTTAATTAATTATTGTTGGCATAGTTTTTTGATATGGTATAGTAAGACACTTATTAGAAAATGGATCTTTAAGAAGGTATACTGTTAATTTACTCAATATGAATTATCTGTCAATAGGGAAGAAAATGGTAGTTATTAGTTTCTTAAGAAAATAAAATTTTTTAATATCTCTATTAGATAATAAAAGATGATTTGTTCATCCTAATATTCTCTATTAATTCATCTCAGAATTAATACGGAGGAGGTAAATCATGAAAGTTATAGTTCGGATGCTATGACTATGCGTGAGGAGGACGAACATACTGACTTTGTCAGATTTTAGTCTCCAGATCTTAAAATAATAATACCTACGTATTAACCATCAATACTTCTTAGGAAGACTCTAATTACTCTATTAGGTCTCTTATTCATGCTGGCAAAAGGCGATTTGCTCGTCTCCAGTGCCCCCGTCAATCCGTCCCAGAGTCAACACGGAGGAGGTAAATTACGGGGGCTACTAGCTCGGATGTTGTGGCTAGTATATGGGAGGACGGACATATTAGCTTTATCAAATTTTAATCCTTAGACCTCAAATTAATAATATTCACATATTAATCATCAGTCCATCCCGTAAGAATTATTAGATCTCTTATTCAGAGTTTATAGACTTGTCTGATTTTCGATATGTAAATGATGACTATGCTAAAATAATTTCTCTCATAATTTTGTCCTCTTTGTTGGACCATCCAGAGAGATTGCTAAGATGATCATCTCTGCTAGAATAATGCATATAGACTAAGATAGTTTAGATTTATATTTTGAAGAAAAATATAGTTATGGAATTTTTTAACTTTTTTTTGTGTTTTTGACGCTAAGATAATTCATAACCATATTGTAGGAATAAAAATAAAATGTATTTTTTTTATTTTTGAAAAATACTTTAAAATGATTGTACAGTAATATTCTAGTGTTAAAACTTATAAAAAGCAAGAGATAATTTTTATTAGCAAAGTATGGTGATATTTATATGTGCAAAATAAAAAACTAATGTATATCTTTATGCCGGGATTATGATAAATCGCTTTGCTTATCATAAAAAAAGGCTCATTACTTCTGACATGATTTTTTAAAAAAATAAAAATAATAAACACACATTTTGAAGTGAAAATCTATAACTAGGGCTTTAGACGAATCAAATTGAGCCAAAATTGATGGTGTTCAGACTTTATCAATTTGATAAGATAATCTAGTCAAATCAAATCTAAAATAAATCAAGCGGTTCAAATAATTAGTTAAGCTTGATTTGGTGGTTTCTTTTTCACAAGTTGAGCTTATTTGAATTTAGATATTATATTCAAGTTTGATTCATCATTTAAAATTTTTACTTTTTAAACTTATTTAAATAATTATAGTTTAATAATTTAAATTTATTTATTTATTTATATTTATTTAATAAAAATTTTATAGATGAATATCGTTTAAAAACTTTATTTGTGAATATTATTCACAAATATAATCATGAACATTAATGAGTTAAATTTGTTTAATTTAATAAATTATTTAAATTTATTTATTTAATCAATCCTGTGTGCATTAGACGGAACTAATAGCTAATTCATCCTATCTACAACATGCACACTGATTTCCATTCGATTTGCTTAGAATTTGTAAGAGCCATCTGCACTTCAAGTTTATCTATATAATTCTTTGCTATGCATTTTCTTCGCATTAGTTTGTGAGAATTAAATCCAATAGTCCACATAATTTCATACCATGATGTATCTGATATAATAGTAATCAGTGAAAAAAAAATACTTATATAAACTAGTGAAGTGACTCCATCTCCAACGGTAAAAAATATGAATCATGAGAATATTCGGAACCATTCATGAACATTACCGCAAATATAATTAAAACATTTATGACTCCCACATAAATAAGAAACTGTGCAGCAGCCACAAAAAAAGAGTTCGATAAAATATAAAATAAAGATATGCAAACAAGAACCAACCCCAACAAAAAAGCAGAATAAATAGTATTGGTAAGTAATACAACTCCCATACCCCCTAATAGAAGAACAACCTGTACATTCTTTTGATAGAGCAGTTAAAGGTGAATTGGAGAGAATGGGGCTTGACCTTGCATTACTTCAAAAGTAATGCAAGGTATTTGAAAATTAGTGTACAACAGACGTCATTCAACATAAAGTAGTATTCAAAAGAAAGGTGATCCAATCGAAAACAACACAAAAAAAAAGAAATTGTTTTTCTTCTATAAAACTAGGTCAATAACAAGTGGCAAAAGGACTATATAGCAAAAGAGTAACTATAGGGCAGACACTATTCACACAGCTATTTGGCTGAATCATTTCCACTAATCTTCTGTGAACACCTCCATTTTTCTGGTTTGAGATTTATACATAAGAGCAATATCAGAAGAAGAGCTGCAATCTTCGGGCATCTTGTCGGGTCGGGATCGGATGTACCTTGGCAATCTTACTGAGATGCCTCGTGAAGGATGAACTAAACCAACAGCAGCATAATGAACTGGTGATATTGTGAGGTCTGGAATGGTTAGATTAAACAACCAATCAATCCTCAAGATCACCGTACAATTTCCACTGAATTAAATTTAGATGACAGTGGAATACCAACATACCTGCACCTCTTATTTCCCAAACAAGTTCTGGACAAAACCAGAGATCAGGTGTCTCATGTGTTTGGTAGTAAGATGGCTTCCTGGGCAATAACTTCTCGCCAGAAAGAAACTCTTTCATCTGCAATTTCACCGATAGACCGTAACCAGATAACAACATCCTTAACCATGAAATACCACTGAATCATAAGTTACCATAAGAAATGAAATCAAAGACGCATGTATAAGTTGAAACATTTCATCAAGTCATGCAAGTCCCGACCATTTGAAGACGGCTACATAAACTTTTATCTTTGTTGAACTCATAAGCACCAAACATACTCTCTTTAATTTATTAAAGTTTCTACCTTTCACAAATCATAGCATGGTGAAGGTAACCGAAGAAAAATAAAAATCTTTGGGGCCAAAACTACTGTTAACTTAATCCAGAAGTTGGTATGTAGCTTCTCAATTTGGAATACATGATACATTCGAACAGTTTAAGAGAGATAATGACGCAGCATGAAAAACAGCACCGCAAGAAATTTAAACAATTCAACTCACCAAAGGAAGGTACTCAACCGCTAAATCCCTATATAAAATTTTGAAATTGAAACCCATACCCACCACCCATATAACTAAACCCGTACCTGTCGAGTATCCAAACCCTTAGTGAGTTGGGTGCATAGGATTAGACATTAAATAATATAAACACAAATAATTAAGTCAAGTAGCAATACAACTACTAATGCTATCAATAACTTCTAATAAAATTATCAAAAAAATAAGAATATAATTTTGACAAGACAAACATTACTTAAAATAATAGTTTAAGCATCAAAATTATTGTCTATAACTCAACTAAGTAATATATATATATATTAATTATCCCTCTGTGGGAACTCAACTAAATAATTATTATATATAAAAATTAAATTATTAGTAATCGGCTTAATGATTTAGTAAAATTTCAAAATAATCAATTTGCTTAATCTGCTATGCATGGAACGTATGAGCTTGGCATGAAACCAAACAAAAAAAGAGTACCTCTAAATAAAATGAATCTGAAAAACCAGACATGACGCGACAGACACTTTGAAATTCTTCAGTATCTGGATTGTAGCACGCCACAAGGAAAGGACTATACCTGAACGATGGAATCCACAAATATGAAATATCCTTGTGAAATGCCGAATGCCACGGATTTCATAAAAAATGATAGCAGAACAAAAAACTCAAAATTCGTACCATCCAGCTTTTCTTCCATTTCCATGCCAAGCACCAATAAGAACAAGATCAAGACTGTCACCTATTCCTTCAACATAATCACGCTTTACCTAAAAGAAAGAAAATTAAAGGAAATTAGTAAAATGATCGTCTGTATAGGACAGTTAGAAACTAGGATACCTTCAGCCATGCCTCACAGCGTTTTGACGCAGAATACCCAAAATCATCTAGAGTCTTCACCATAATTCCTTCACAAGAGGAATTCCGTGCTTCTTCAAAGAATAAATTTACTCTATCTAAGGCGATTTGATTATTGGTGAATGCTTGATCTGCTTCCACCTATTCAATAGCAGTTATAATTCATAAATCAAGGTGTTACCAATGTTGTTGTATCCATACTGCTTTGCTACAAGTGCTTCCACCTTAATCAGCAAAGAAAAGGAGGTGCATGACAAATCCCTCTTTAAAAAAAACACAATACAAAATCTAATGACATATCTACTTATATAAGCAACTATAGAAACATAAGGATTTCAAAGTATGAAATAGTCAAGTAGAAAAGATGGATAAAGTAGGATATTTACAGTTATTTCCTTGGCAAACTCCAGGTAACCTGCCTTTTCCATATGAAATAGATCTTTTATATCTGCCAATTAAAACAGAGGAATTTGAGTGCATGACACGAATTAACATTTTTCTTGGATCACGGGCATAGCAGATATGACCAATAAGCACAGTCTAGAATAAACATACACTTTCTCCTTTTACGGAGTGGGAGATCCAAAAGCCTGTAACAAAATGAGTTAATCGCTTGATTGTAAACAATTAGATTCCAAAAATCAAAATCACTGGCTTAATTAGTCAAAGAAAATTTGCAGAACTGATTTTAAGAGCCATTGAATGGGTCAGACCAGAATAAATAGATCAGGTACATGTTCGTTGTTTCAAGTGGTATATAAATCTTAAAGTTGTTTTTGTTGGGTTGTTTCAGAGGTATAAATTGATATGCTGCTTGAATCTTTCAGCAAACTTACACCTCAGAACAGTTCTTGTACTGAACTAGAACTTCAAAGCATGCTCCACATTGTTTGACTCTTATGTACAGATTGTATTTCAACCTAGCTACTGAAAGGAATCACAAACTAGAAAGATTTTAGCGAGTTTCTAATTTTGAAAGTTTATAGGAGCATACCGTTCTCCATTGCATAGCATGATATCAAATATGAAGATGCAAATATTAACCTGTAAGACATTGCCTTCATATAAGCTAGGAAATAATGTCACCCAAAAATTATCAACATAAAATGTGATAACTCATCAATTTATCTAGAATGCCTAACCTATGATTGCAAGTTGAACCATGTGAAAGTAACATCTTGGATGTATTTTTTTTTAACATATTAGTTGATGGATAAAATTAGATTGTTATTCGATTGAACAGGAGCAATTACCCGATATATATTGAATGAAAAGGATACCCATGTCATATTAGCCTATGATACTAGGGCTGAGCAGGATCCTCACGAACTAGCTATGTACTTGATTCAGTAAGAGCTTTTACATAAATGCTAAACTCATTAACATTCAAAGCTTTTACATGGTCATGAATAAATTTAATTGAGTTTGACTCTTAATTATTTATGATTAGCTAACAATTCATACTATTACTTATTAGTAAACTTTTATATTTAATAATAAAAAATATGTAAAAGATCAAGCTTTGAATGTTAATGAGCTTAGCTAACTAATGGTCATGAACAAAAGTCATAAACAATTTATGAATAAACTTATTTATTAGATTGTCTAAATCTCAATTATAATTTTATTTATTTATTTATTATTCAATCCGACCACATCTAGTGGGATAAGACTTAATTGTTGTTGTATTTATTTGTTATTTAAATACATAAAAGAAATATAATACTCTATAATTTTTTTATAATTTTAAATTATCTATAATACCTTACAGTTGAGAAAATGATATATATTTAATTTATTAAACCAATATTTTAATTAAATTATAAAGTATCTCTAGTTGAGCTCCATCAAAAGTTCTTGGGAAACTTTTTCTTCAAATTTTAGGGCACCGATGGGTCCTTTTGTGATGTTGTTTATTCATTATTGTAAAGTTAATGTTCTACTTAGTTTATCTAGATTATGTAATAACCTGGACATAAAGAGTAACTCAGATCCAACTTGAAAGAGAGTGCTACACTATTTGGTTGGTTGGAATTTACACAGTGAATTTAGTCCCATGTTAGTAATTTCTTTCCATGACTGCCTATATAAATAGAAGTTATTATTATTTGATGAAGCAGTGATAAGTATAATATTGTATAATGCCACGTCTACAATGAAATCCCCTTAATGTGATTGGCATTCATGGAACCATGATTTATATGTTTGAAATATTTTACATTTTGAGTGATGAAAAGAAAACCATCTTGTTGAAATATACATCCTTACCATCTTATTGAAATATAGATCTTTCCCTTTCTCAACAAATTTGTATCATTTTAAGAAAGTTTTTCCTTATTCCAAATGTTAAGCACATTTTATATAGTTTTTTCTTTAAAAAAAAATCCTATTCCTTTTTATCCCAAGAATCTAATATGGCTGTATGTTTAAGTTTCCTGACCAACTAGTACTGAGGTAATGATTCTAGTTGAGCTCAACGGCCTCAGGCTTAGGAAAATTTATTTGGATCCTTATCCCTAGAAAAGGCACTTTAATACCTTCTAGAATTTGGAAAACTGAAATATTATATTGCCTTGTCATGAGAAAACCATGACATTGATTTATATAGATTCATGATAAATCCAAATCTGGACATGCAAATGTATGACTAAACCCAATATATAAAACCCTATTAACCTAATGGTTTTAACAATTTTATTACTTAATAACAATAAACACATCAATACAACATTACCAATACATAATATTCAGATTGCTATATCTATAAAAATGTAGAGGGTGATCATATAAATCAACAGGTGTATGGTAAAAGTTTGCTGTGCATCACAAAAAGGCATTATGCCTAAATACATAAGCTACTTTTCCACCAACTCGAATTTAAGGAACTTAGTGAGTTGTTTTTTCTTGAACTCTGCTAGCATATTTTCTATAGACTGTCAGGTCTGATTTGTGGTGCCCCAATTCCCTCAAGGTCTCTGTTTCTCAAGGCTCTTTTTTACAGCCAACACAAACTTGGTTAGCTACATCATGCCAGTTATTTTGCCCCATATTTCCACTTGATAATATGTATTTGACACCTAGATCCCCTTGACACCATGTTTCTACTTGATATTATTGTGTGTTTGACACCTTGACATTCACAAGTAACAAGGAGATTATGCACATTCATCACCAAGCAGACTCTAAAAATCTCAGAGGAAAACAATGAAAAGTACGGACTTTGATTTTTTCTGTTGAAATTGATGAATCCTTATTTCCTCTTTCCCTTGAAGATAGCTCTTGAAAAGACAAAAGTTTCCTGCCATTCTTTCTGTCCACAGCAACAACCTAGTGCAAAGAATCTATATCTAAGAGCAAGGATAATAATGAAAATATTATTTCTCACTAAAATATGGCTTGATAGAGAAAACTACCTCTGCATCTAATATAAAAGTAGAAGATTCAGGTTTACAGGAATCTTTGATAATGTTCACTAAATCTGGGAATCTAGATGTTGTTTCCTTCATTTGTCGTGAAAAAATTCGTATAGAACCATCAGCTAATCTATGAATTTGGGCCCTTTGACCATCATATCTGAAATTAATGATTAAAGAATATTAAAATTGTTTCATTGGTTAGGAAGATCAAGGAAAATGGAATGAGATACTTAAAAGCACTCTTCTCAATTGTAAGCATTGGATACCAATCCCTCAAACAAACAGTAAATCTTTGTCTCAACATCCAAGCTTCACTGAAGCTATCTACGAGGAATTAATACATGATACTAGACGATATTTTAATAGATAAAGAAATAACAAGGGGCATACAACAAAGCTGCCGAATAGCAAATAATCAGGAATCATACAATTTGTGTGCTTTAAAGTGCAAAGGTCCCGCATTAGATTGAAATCATGGAAAATAGCTATTGAGGATCAAACTATATAAAGGACTTATGATACCTAAAACCTCCATTTTAAACCTTTTCGAACATTGAATCAAATAAAACCATACAGCCTAAAACAGGTCCCATTGATAAACCTAAAGAAGAAATGCTGTAGGCTCTCTGATACCAAGAATCCCATCTTTAAACCTATTCCAATTTACCATGCCATCTGAAACTAAACCAACTTATATGCACTAGTCAGCTTTGTCTCTTTGGGTCTTGACTACAAAACCAAAGCCAATAGTTCCATTCAGTATTAATATCGACGACTTGAAACCAATAAGATATCACATAAAAAACATAAAGCAACTTATTAGCAGATTCAAATAGGAGTGAGACAAAACTGTGAAATGAGCCACCAGAACTTCATACGCTCACTTGCTTCCTAATAGTAAAGGTCTGAACATCCATCACTTAAATTTCTCAATCTCTTGACATAAAAATATTAAAAAAGTGTGCCTCCATAACAAACAATTGCTCAACCATTTTAAGGCTTTGTCTTACGCTTAGGTTATTATAAAAACTATTAAATCACCATTCATTATATATTTTCATGAACCGTCTACACAATTATTTCAGAAAAGCTTTTTAAACTTGTCTAAGAAAATAGAGCATCAAAATGAACACATGAAAACATACTTGTATTCACAGGTGAAAGCTCTACCCTCAAACAATTTCATCACTTGTATGACACCATTGGTAATTCTGTCAAATAACAAATTACCATGGACATGAATAACAACAAAATAATAGATATGCAAATATGAAAAGAATAAAATAAGAAACAAATATTACCTGGCAAGCATTGGCAGAATAGGTGTGCCTGGAATCATTTCAATTGAACGAGCAGAAAATTCTAAGCCTTTGCTCAAAAGAGAAGGAATAAGAACATCCTGTACACAGGAAAGAGATAAATTAACAATCTAGGGTCCATAATTGCTTATGTCTGTACAAACAACTTAGATATCTGATATTTCTGTATACAAAAGATATTTGTCAATTTCAACTCAAACAAAACAAAGACAACCTAACAGACGGCAACACAAACCTAAGATTGGAAAGACACATGTTAATAGAAAATAACGATGATCAATTTCTCCATAAGAAAGGCTATTTACTAAGTTGGTGTAACACATGCTGCTTCTAAGTCATACTAATTGAATATGCAAACCCAAGTTTCTTTATGTCATTATGTAGAATACTCTAGCTTTTACTGTAAATTCCTACTGTAGCAGATAAAGAGAAAAACTTATATTTATTTCTAGAAACTGGCGAAGTTTCCCATATTGCAATTTTATCTGAGAGCATCATTTTATGAATCGCTAGAGAAACTAACACACTGCAGCTGAAATGAATTACCAAATTTGGAAGAACATTGAATGCCTCCACAACTGCTGCAGAAACATTCTGACAAAAGATGACAATATTGAAAACTATCAGTAACATGTATCACACAAGTTTCAAAATTTATCTAAAAATAACAAAACATCAGAAATCAATTTGTAAAGGAAAAAAATGTAGATATACAATTGGCACAGACCTATTCTCATGTTGAACAAAAAGTCAAAATAATCACAAAAATAAAGAGAATTAAGGAAGCCTTTTCAGATTCAATGGAATTTAAGCACTTATTACACACATATTCGTATTTGATCAGGTTCTTTTCAATTTTTCAATGGCTTTTACTTTCACATGAACATAAGAACAAAACAAACAAAGGAGAGCTTCTAAGAGCCACCACATGAGGTTTCTATATAAGCTATTACTATAATGATGAAGTAAATAAATAAAATTACATGCTGGACCAAAAAAAGACAAAACATGGTATTCTGCCTTTTTTCCCCTTAAACCTATATGCTTATATTACTTTTTTTTTAAGTTTAATGAAAAACTAAATACGACTTTTTTTAACCTGATACCAAACAAACCCAAAATAGGAATTTGATTATTGCCAAATTTCATAGCTTTATGCTGCATTGCGCTTTGCACCTCAGTGTTAATGCAACACCCAGTAATAGTAGAGGTCACAAAATTGCACTAGACAGCTGATTTCCTGGAGATGGTTAAATGCAAACGTTAACAATAAATGGCATATTGGCCTCCACAACTTCAACCATGGTAGTCAAAATTGGTCAAAAGTCAAAACTAACAAGGATAACTCGAGTTGGATCACTATTGGCAAATCCCAATCTAATCCTTTCCAAGAAATTGAGCGTCTCCAGAAAGTTTAAGTTTTACAAAATAGAGATTCAACAAAATTAGCTAAAGTTAGATTTCATTGAAAAAAATATGGAATTAGTTGAAGTTTGATTAAATCAAGAATAAAATTGAATGAATCGGTTGAAATTTGGTTAAATTGTGTTTATTTTGATAAACTTGATCAATAATTTAACCAACTTCTTGTGGACCCCAGCTTGAATCATTGTGAACTTGCACGTGAGGGAGTGGGAGTGAGAGAGAACCTGTTATACATTGTATTTTAGCTTCATTTAATTTCTCAGTTGCATCTTTTTCTTAATTTTAACGGCTAATTAAGTTGAACCATTTTCGAGTACAATTGAGGTCTAATTAGGGTTTGGTTGGATCTACCAGGTAGTTAGGTAGATATTTATGGTCAAATGAGTTTTCATTGGGCTCAATTTGGACTTGTTTTAACTGATTTAGCACATAACCAATTCTAAATGTGATTTGAGGCGTTTCAGTCATGTTTTGTTGGGTTTAGTAGGGTAAGAAGATCTCTTAGGTTATTTAGTCTTTTCTCTTTCGCCTCATCGTAACCCATACTTGACTTCCTCCTCTTTTCCCTTCCCTTCTTTGCAGTGATGCCCAAATTTTGACGCGGAGCCACCGACAACCAGTAGTGCTTCCATCCCCTTCCAGGTGCCTGTAACCTCTTCCCTCTCCTGTACTTCCTCCTCTGACAAACAGCTCTTCATCTTCCCAATCCTTCTTCTCCTATCTCCTGCGTCTTGCTCACCATACACCATTTCAGATCTGGACAGTGAGCCACATGATCATGCTGTCAGTGAATGGCGGAGCTTATCTCCCCTCCAGCAGCTTTTCATTGTTAACATTAAGAGGATAACCCCTATTCACTTGTGTACAGTTTCTTTTATTGACTCTTTTTTGGACAACTGAATTTTTTTGTCCTTCCCTGGTTAGCTGTTGCAGAATTTTTACTCTTTTGCTAGATTTTGCATGAAATTTATATTTCTCTTGTCTATCCTCTTGGAATGTGGTTATGGTTAAGAGTGTTGTGGCTATGATTGTGGTTAAGATGAATCCAACTGTCAATCAACCAGTTTAAATACCAAAATCTTATGAGCAGTATTTACTTTAGATGATGAAAGATTACAGGGTTGATCACCCAAATGGAAGGGTTCATCAAATGTAAGACTTAGAGACTCCTAGTAATGAGACTTTAACAGAGACATTATGTTATAAATTCAGATTTTTTGTACTTTATGAATAATGTTTCAATTGTATTCTAATCTTTGGAAGTAAAAAGATCAAGTGAGAGGAGATTGAGGGGTGGAGCTAATAAAAAACCATGTTGACACAGTCTGATCAGCACCAAGTGTCAGCACAGTGAGGTACCATTCTTGATCGATACCATTAAACATTAAACAAAAACCAATACTGTCATGAAAATAGATGTATTTCAGAGGCCTGCGAACTTACTAGGATGCAGAAAATCAAACCTGAAGCTGCAATTTAGTGATATCAGAAATTCCAACAGACGCTAGAGGGGGTAGACTATTCAACACCACTGCTTGTGCTAGTGCTGATAAGATGGTTTTCATCATTGCACCAATACGCAAATTCCGAACCTTTACAAGCAATCATAAGCAGAAATCGTTAAGCAAGAAAAACAGAGAACAAGTTTAATTTTTAAAGCATACATGGTGTAAAATGCTTGTGGTTTTGCATACTGATTAGATGCTAACTAGAATCTGGATGGTTTGAGGACAAAATGATGAATGCGGCTAGGAAAGCAAGGACAAAAAACATGTCCATGCCAGAGTTTCTTGGTTTCCTTCAATATGAATAATATTAATCCTATCCAGGTCAATTTTTTTAAGAACTTGTTAATTGCTATATCATTGCCAGGATAAAAATATAATGCAAATACACAACATTGAAGCAACGGGAATGTACAAAATCTTCACAGATAGTTGTCTCTTGTAATATTCAGAACTTTCACCATAACTAGAAAGCCTTTTTGAAGGAGGGGAAACAAAAGAGGAAAGGAGAAGATAAGGATTTATAGAAGCTTCAATTCCCAGTTCAAATAAGTGCCAGATCATCCAGACTCCACAAAGTTAATGACCCACATCATTAACTACAGCATGTCTGATCATAAAGAGAAGAAAAGCGAAGAGAAAAAACAACACAACATATAAGTAAACAGCGCAAGAGGCAAAAAAACAGGAGCAATGACCAAGGAACAGGGATAATGTTTCAACTAGATTTTCTGATAATTCATCTCAAATTCGTTCAAGTACGATAAGTTCTGTCAAATAAGGGAAATTAAGTAGAGAATGAACATCTTGGATCTAGAATTTTGATATGGATTGGATGGAGAATTACTAGTGTATCTGACAGATAATTCAAATGCAATAATTTTTTTTTTAAAATGAGGTATTGAATGGATAAACTAAACTGTGAAATTTTGTTATTTCTTCAACATCAAAGGGATGTTACTATTGTGGGTAATCGAATTTCCACAATGATGACAAAACCTTCTGGTATAATCTGAGAATGGAAATGGATTACAGTGGCCACAGAACCCAGATAATGAAGTCTTACCAAGGTTCTGACAAGAAATTTCATTTCCATTTCCCTACAGGAACGCATCAGATTCACAATGAGATTTTTCCTGCGAAGGGCACTCCCACTTCCTGTGATCATACTACATAAAGAAAAGGACAACATAAAAGTGCAAGTTGGTATATCATTGTTGTAGGAATGGCAAACTCAATAAACGTGGGATAAAGTATAATAAATAAAAGTAAGCATTCAAACATCAGAAAAGGTGAGGTTTCTAGTTTCAGCAGAACTTGTAACCTTGAAGTCAAAGAGCAATTTGATAAGAGTTGTCAATTTTTACCCAAAATTTTGCAAGGCCTTGAAGTAAGGCGTAAAAACTTATTAGAAAAGGGCACAGCTTCAGAATCCTACAATCTAGATTAGGATAAAATTGCCCAAAAAGGTTAACATGCGCTAATATTTGCAATGTTTGTGCTAAGTGTTGACTACATGTTCATATAGATATTATTGGAAGATAGATTTTGGGATATGAGCTGGTTGATTAGGGTAGCACTTCAGTTAGTAGGAATTGTCAAGCTTGACAATGCAAATGTTTCTACAAAAAATAAGATCCTGCGCTGACCTCGAGCGCCCCACACGGTCGGCCCCACAACCATTTGTAGAGAGGTAAATCAAGAAACCGAGCAGGCCACCACATGAGAGGGTATTTTCTCCCGACTTTGCCGAGAATCAACCCTTGCACATTTCTGCAAATCTACCATGTGGTGACTAACTCAGCTAAGCCCTTACCCATTTTCCAATTTTACGATGGAGGACTAGGGTATTAAGAACCATAGAATTTTTTTCAATTCCATCAAGATGGAAGCATTGCCGATAGAAGCAAAAGGAAGTTTTCCAATCTTCTCTTTCTCTTATCCTATATCAAAAATACATGGGAAACATCAAGATATCAACTAAAATCTGCCCAGAATTGAAGAAATTGATCGATTATTCTCAAAATTAGATGACTACACAAACTTTAGAAGTAAGACTGACAGCCAAAGGAGTTCAATATTAATTCCAAGCACCAATCTTGCAATCTAAAGCATTTTTTGCACACTAAAAGTAGAATAGTTCTACTTCTCTTCTTCACAAACTTGGTCATAATCATATGCCAATACTAACTGTTCTGGTACTTCCAATTCACATTTATAATCTTGGTAACTGCTGACGATACTAAATTTATAAATGCATATACAATAGTAGTTTTATGGAAGAGAGCAATGCTTCGCATGTAAACATTTACATAAAAAAAACACTAAATATAGAGTATAGACATCAAAAGAATTAGGCCTTGGCAACCAACAACTTTGATACTCTACAAGAACATGATGAACAAATAAAATTGACATTCTCAAGCTTAAGTGTCATACCTGATCTCTCTAAGAATACAGAATAAATGGTGAATTAAAATGGGACTAGGAGGAGCAAGTAAAGCCTGGGTTTGCCGGATTTCTTGTGCAACATCACCTTAAATTATTCCATTAATCAGAAAAATAGCTGAAAGGTGATAATTACCAAGAAACAATGATGATTCTTACCAAGATCACCTAATTTATTGTACATTTCCTTGATTTTTGATCTGGTTGTTCCACAAGCCTCTTCCAATGCCGTTACTACTAAACTTCCACCGACATTCAGTTCCTATGTTCATAACTTCAAAAATGTGTTACCTGTTAAAAAAAAATCTACAAAAACACAACAAAAAATTGAAACTTACAGGTGCATTGCTAATGTAATGCAATCAAAGCATATACTAGGACACAAATGTTTGACTAGTTTAATAGTGGCATATGGCTAAGAAGCATGCAGGCCAATAGAAAGAAGCATGAATGCCAAAATTGGCCGAGTTGGCCAGAAATAGGCAAAGGCATGTGATCTTTCCCAATCAATTGTCATTCGTCTAACAAACATCGATGGAGAAGTTTAAAACATTAATGAATAATGATTTAAAGAATTTACCTAGAAAATGAGACTATACTAGCAAATAGATGTGGTCAGTTCAAATTTAGTCAAATTATGTTGAATTTTGGGAACCAATCAAACTAGTTGACTCTTCATCAACCTTAGCTTGAATTCTACCGAACGTACATGAGAATGGGGGATAGAATATGTTAACATGATTTCCAACACAACTTTGTCATCGTTCGGTCATTGTTTCAAGTTCGATCATTTAACCTTGCCTTGGCTTGCAATATACCAATAGAAACACCCAACACCTCATCTACCTACACTCTCTCTCTCTGTCAAGGATTGTTTTACTTTTTTTTCCTGTACATCCAATTCAAATGTCAGTGGAGTCATAACTGAATATTAAAAAATAACATAATTTTGGAAAATATATATTAAATATTATTTAATATTTGACAAATAACAAAAATATAATCCAATGAATGATGAGGACCATATTTATATAACATAGTTTATTATTCTGTCAATAAATGTCTGTTATTTATTTTCATAAAATGTGCTTTCATACTTTTAAAACATAATTTTGTCAATAGTAACAATAATTTAATATATTGAAATTATGATAACATATATATAATATGTTATTAATGAAATATTTTATGAGACACGGTGTATATCATTTTTATGTCTGAATTCTCCCAATTTCATGTATTATTTGATATATGTTATATGATATTCTCATGTATGAAATAATTTTATTTTACACTTTACAAAAAAATTTTCTCACGCATATCAATTTCACAATTTTGTTGATTCAACATTCAAGTGATTTAGACTGTTTCGGCCATCCGATTTCGGCACCATATGAATTTGGCAACTATGGAAATTCAAAAGAAGATAAAAAAGAGTCATACTATAAGATACGCTTACAAGCAATCAGATTGTAGCCTTACTAAAAGGAGAATGTTTTAACACAAAGACACACACCAAGAAATAGAAAACAAAGTTAATGTTTAGCACAAGAGAAAAAACACCTAGTTAATGGTTAACACACACCCCAGAAAAAACTCATATACACCTCTTTGCCAACTCCTGTTTATTTCCACTATTTGGGGTAGCCGCTTTTAGAACTAGCTAACAAGTTATTATGTCACATTGTCATTTACAAGTTAAAAATCTCGAAGCTTTATACATCTTTTGCACTAGTGTTAAACGCCAAGACAATGCTTACTCAAAAGTAATATTAATATTATCACTTGGCATATCTATCTGAAGTGAAGTGGCACTTAAAACATCTAACTCATATGATCATTCCCCTTTATTTCTTTCCCAAGGAAAATAAAGGTACAGAAAAATTATGATGGAATCTGTAAGAAGTCTACCACTCAGGTAAAAGTAAACCATTCTTGATTTTTTGACCATACAAGGACACAACATTTTTCATTTTGTTAATCCAACCAACCAATGGAGAAGGCAAGCCTTTAGTTTCCCTTGTATAACTTTCGCAAACAAGATATCGTATTCTTGGTTAATAATAATTTTATCATCATTCCCATACAAAAAGAAAAAGGCAACTCGAGCATATTAGCATATCGTTTAACTTAAAATAGTATATGTGGAGTTAGTCTTGTTGAAGCTAGGTACCACACTCATTGATTCTGCATGGACAAGTGTGGTGGTCCATTAAATAAATATAAATATAAATCAATCTCCACAACATGGAATCAAAGGAGCAAGAGGTATCAAAAATTAAATTCATCCCTCTAAGTTGTGATGAGCAAAAGGGGGATGTGTTCAACACAGGAACATGTCCGCTCATTGGTCTCACATGAACAAATATAGTGATCCACTACATAAATACAAATATACCTTGTTCACTTTCTAACATAGCTCAAGTTTTTGGGATAAATGGTTAGTCAATTAATTTTACCAAGTCTCAATATTTAAATGATAAGCAAAAGCTGTTTATCTAGTTGCAAGATATATATTGTGTATTATGCAATGAAGATAACCACTTAATAGAGAAGAAAAACATGGATCCAACTATTGTCGATGGCTCTAACATCTACAACCTAAGATTGTACTTTGTAAACACAATGATCAACAATAATAACGAGTCAAACCAAAGGCTAACACTTGGCGCAAAGACATCAATTAGTTCTCACAATGACAAGCTATAATAGGCAGCACTACACGTGCACTCAAAGTTCATTGACAGAGCAACCATAAGCTTCCACATAGGTTGACAAGTTGACAACTTGTAGAAGAATTAGAGAGAAAATCAGTCACGCCACCTTAAATATATCCTCAATAAGCCAAGCACAAACTCAACTAAGCTACATCCACATTGGAAAAACTCAAGCTTGACATGACCATAATACCTCCCTTGAGCAATGCAAGTCCACCTCGGAAAAGCCATCTTTGTGCCCCAAAAGCCACCTCGTGCAGCCACCTTGGGCAATTCAAGTCCACCTTGGGCGAGTAATCCTTGTTCCCAAAAGCCATATCTGTTTCAGTCGAAGTATATCCCACCTCGGTTAAGCTTCATAGCTTTATAAGACATCTCGACCGAACTGCAATCATCCTAGTTGAGCTGCTTATGCCCCCATTCAGCTGCTTATGTCCCCATTCAATCTCGGCTAGACTCAACTTGGACTCATCTATGTGCCCATATTGTGGTTCTCGCCTAATTAATACCTTTGCTACACTACTTTCAATTTGCTATGGTCTAACCATATCAACAACAACAACAAATTTTAATTCACCAAATGAAAAAGGCAGTGTTCTATAATTTCTCAAACGCCCTTAAAATGTTCTAGGATCATCAACCAAAAAAGTAGCATTGTTACAACTACTAAAGGAATAAAAAAAATCTGCAAATTCAAATTATGTTTGAACAGAAAATGTTGTTTCAAGTTGTTGAAAACATTTAGATCCAAACAACAAACTCACCATATTTTCATGGTCAGAAGCAATTCTATTTGTGCACAGATAAAGAGCAGGCAGAACATCAGCAGGAGACAGGGTAAGCAAGCTGCAAGAACATACACAGTACCACCATGTGCTCATAATTCAGACCAAGACTGGCTTGGAGTGAAATATCATGAAAGCCGACATAAGCAAGAAGAAGAACATCTAAGACAAACCTTCTGAACATATTGCAAAGCATAGTTGTGGTCTTTATCTTTCCTTTTTCTAGTTCCACTAAGTGAAAAGTTCGTGCCAAGTGCAAGTAGGGAGAAGGTTCTCCAGCTTTCCAGCAAGCTGTAATAAATTGTCCTAATTATCCTTTAGTGCTTAAGTGAATAATGCAATGCAAAGATGGCTCCCAACTGATTGGAATAAGAATACGAACCATACTCAATAGGGCAATATTTATCAATCGGTAATGAAACATTAATTGCAGTTTTGTCTTCTCTAAAATTTCCCTTTAAGTACAATGTTGGTAAGCTTATTCTGTCTGAAGATGAATTGTACAGCTTTTCTCTATTCTTATCTAAATGAATAATTGGTGCATCAGCTGCAGGGAGTAAGTTCCCCTCAGTTTTCAAAACATTATCTGTGATCAAATTCTCATCATCCTCCAAAACATTATGGAAAGCACCATAATACATGTCCACTGCTACAATAATATTTCCTTTAGCCTTCTCCATCAATGTTGCAGCAGATTTCCGTGGTATTCCATCATTTATGACCTGAAGAAATTTATCCAAATCTTCTTTACAGATTTTTATAGCAACCGGATTCTCATCAATTGAACTACTTATTTGTTGACTAGAAGTATTCACATTGGTAAGACTGGAAGATGCATCTGCTGAAGCTTTTTTGAAAAAATTAGTGATAATAGATTGCTTTCCACCACTTTTATCCAAAGTCGGGCAACCTTTCACCTTCTTTTTTTTCTTGTTTTTTCCGCTATCGAAGCTCCTCTTTTTTTTGATTGGTGGATTGACCGTATTTTTCAAAATTTGTTCAACTGATTGCTTCACTGGGCTCAGGAAATTCTTCATACCAGATTCAGGGATCTCTCCAGGAGACTTAAGAGGAAGCAAGAGATCAAGATTAGTCTCAATCTTTTCACAAGGGCTAACTATAGAATTGTTAGTGGCATTTGCTTGTTCATAGAACTCTGTTTCGTGTTCGAAAAATTCAGTAACTGCAGCAATGATATCTCCATTAAACTTTTTGAGCAATTCTAATGATTGATTCTGTGTTACCCAAGATGGCAAGCAATCTTGAAGGTCCTTAAGTGTGCCTTCCATGTCCTCAACATTTAGCCTGCTGAAATTTTGCAAGTCAGGTTGCGGTGGAGTATTTTCTGAATTCACATCACCATGCAGGTTAAGATCAACAGTATTGTCATTCCCAGATATTAAATCAGCAGAGTCTGACTTCCTGTGTAAAGCCAACAGAAAATCGTGCTTGTTTGCCATCTCATCAACTAGTCCTCTGAAATGCTTCTTCATAGCTAAAGCATGCTTGCTATCAGGAGTCTCAATATCCACTCCAACAGTTGGTATAACTCGCTTTGGCCTCAAGAACTTTACATATTCTCTCAACTCATCATAGTTCGAATGCTCACTGTACGGAACCAGATGAACCTCAAGTGAACCCTTAATCCTCACTGCAAATCCATCTTTCTTCGTTTCATACATCCACCCTGTTGAAACGAAACCCACTACTTTAGAGTATCCTCTCTCCAGCATAATCTCCTCCATCTTTCCAAAATTAGGCCTGAAATAAGGCCAAGTATCACCCAATACGTTCCATCCAATAACGTGAATATTGCTGACTGCAGTATCCTGAGTAAAAGCGCCAGAATCGACAAGACCCAGAACAGATAAAATCTGCATTTTTGGGCTATCCACTTGCAGCAGGCAACCGCACTGACGAGAAATCTCAAGCAAAATCTTCTCTTTGCCAATTACATAAGTTGCGATCAGAAAAAGAACCGATTCCCCCGTTTCCTTATTTTGCTCTTTAATTGCTTTGATAGTGCTCACGATGTATTCGACTGATTCCTCCTGCGATGGGAAGACGAACTTGGGGTTGCAATATGTCGTGTCCAAGAAAACAGCATCAGCTCCAACGAACTCGCACAAAATAGGATCCAGTTTCATCGATTCATGAAAACGAAAGTCGCCAGTGTGAATATACCTTTCCGCTCGCGTCCCTTCAGACCCACGTGACCTAAAAAGGAACTGGACGGCACCGGGGCAGTGGTTGGCGTCTACGGCAGCAACCTCCCATTCGTCGATCTCTAAGACTTCACCCAATGAGAGTGAAACGACGAAGAAAGGAGGGACCTTGAGGATCTCGACAAGGAGACGAGCGGTGATCGCCGAGCAAAAGATGACTCCTTTACACCAAGCACTACTGAGGCCGGCGTAATGATCTGAGTGGAAGTGGGAGAGAAAGTAGGAGACGGAGAAGTCTCCGGCTGAGCGGAAACCGTCGATTACGAAGCGCGTCCTCGGAATAAGCTTCGAATGGGGGAAGTCGCAGGGCACCGGGGGGAGAGAAGAGCCCGCGGATAGGAGACGGAAAGGGAGGGGAGATAAGGAGGTACTAGAAGGAAGAGAGGCGGAGAAGGAGCGGTACGAGGAGAGGAAAAGGGAGGAGGAGGAGCAGGAAGGGGAAGGAGGGCCGGTCATAGGGTCATCTCTACAAATTCGCCAAATGAGGCACGCAGCTGTTATAAAAGGCTTTCTCATGTCATTTTTTTATAAAAAAAAATTAATAAAAAAGGAAAAATTCGACATCAACTCAATGAATTAATATATAAATTTTAAAACAACGATTTTTAGAAGGACAACGTTTCTAATTGCAAGTAAGGCTATATTTAATTAAGAATAATTTAAATATAATTAGATTTAGAATATAATTTAGATCATATGTTTCACTTTGTAATCTAAATTATAAAATTTTATTAACTTTTTAAACTTAGATTACATTAAATTCTAAAATTTTATCGAACAAAGTAATAATTACATTACAAATTAGATTACATCTTATCAAATATAGCTTAATAATAATGATGCATGTAGCGAACCAAAAGAGTGAAAATAGGCAGCGAACAACGATCGACTCAGACCCATAAATTTCTAGCTCAATCCTTTTCTCTCTCCCATTTTTTGCCTTATACTCTTCGTGTTTTTACTTTCTTACTTTCGCCTTCAAACATCCAACCCTAAAACAAAACACAGTTCACTATCGAAAATTCTTCCTTCTCTTTCTCCCAGTGAGTCGGTAAAAAGAAGAGACCCAATTGCTTAGAGAAGGAACTCAGCAAGCAAAGCGAAATTGTGTGGCCATCTCTCTTGCTCCCAGCGAAAAAACACAACAAAGGAGGCTTCAAACCCTGCGAAGGATTCAGTCTGTCTCTCTTCTGTCTCCCTTCAAGTTGCTTGACTTATACACTCTAGCCCCTTCTTCGCGTCCCTTCAGCTGCGACCCCTAAATGAGTACCCTCCTTCAAGTCGATCGAAAAATTCCAAGCAACGACATCGAGAATGTATTAGATTGTTCAATCTCTTAATTATTGGGTTGGAAAATGATTGAGAATTAGGTTCTTTGAATGATTGACTGACTAGCTTATGCTTTCCATTTTGCTTGCATGTGTTTCTAGGAGGGGATTGGAATATTGCAAAATGTCAAGTTGAATGTCCTAAGTTGTGTTTTAGGGTTAAATGTAGTGTTTAATTTAGTATCATGTGTATTTGAATTTTCTGATTTACTTGAACTAAAATATGATGAACATAGATGATAGAATAACAATACTTACCTGCCCTGAATTTGTATATAAATGCAGGTGAAAAAAGTGTCATGGAACAAGGCAAAAATGATTCAAATTAGGCAAAGAATAATAACAAGCATGTGCGTAAAGACCCATCTAGTTTAAATAGAGTCAATATTCCTGAGATTGAAATGACTTCAATGAAAGAGGTTCGTAATTTTTATAAATCATATGCTCAAAATGTTGGTTTTGATATTTCTAAATTAGGTGGAAAAAATGGAGATGATGGAAAACAAAAATATTTCTCTATTGAATGTGTCAAATATGGTAAATAATATCTCAAGCAAAAAAATATTTTATACTCTCGACCTTCTGCTAAGATAAATTGGAAAGCTAAGATTAATGTTGTTATTCGGAATGATGAAAGCTTTGTGATATCTAGTGTCTTCCTTGAACATAATCATATCATAAACCCTGAAAGTCACAACATTTTAGATGTAATAAAGTATTGGATTCTTTTACAAAGAGAAAATTGGAATTAAATGTCAAGTTGGAATAATTTTGAGTAAAAGTTTTCATTCATTTATAGTTGAGGCTGGAGGCTATGAGAATTTGTCATTCGACGAGAGAAAGTATAGAAATTATATTTTAGAAACTAGAAGATTGAGGTTAGGAGATGGAGATGTTGAAGCCTTAAGTACTTATTTTTGCCACATACAAAGTCGGAACTCAAACTTTTTTTATGTGCTTGATTTAGATGGAGAATCTCAAATAAGAAATATTTTTTGGCAGATGCAAAATGTAGGCTGCATATAATTACTTTTCTAATGTTATGACTTTTGATACAACCTATTTGACTAATAGTTATAACATGTCATTTGCTTCATTTATTGGAATGAATCATCATGGTCAATCTATTTTACTTAGCTATGGATTATTATCAAGCTAAAATTCAAAAACATTCATATGGTTATTTAAATTGTGACTGACAAATATGCTCAAACATGCTCCAAAAGCTATAATCACAGACAAATGTCACGCCATGGCAATTGTAATTGCAGAGATATTTCCGAATTCTCAGCATTGTTTATGTCTGTGGCATATCATGAAAAAACTTTTAACAAAATTAGGTGGTCATGCTCAGTATAAAATGATAAAGAAACAATTGAAGAACATTATTTATAACTCCCTTATAGTTGATAATGTGAAGAGAATTGAATAAAAATGATTAATGAGTTTAATTTGGAGAATAATGATCGATTGAAATCTTTGCATGAAGAACGGAATAGATGGATACCTGTATACGTCAAAGATAACTTTTGGGCAGGTATGTCCACATATCTAAGAAGTGAAAGTATGAATATTTTTTTTATGACATGTCCATTCTAAAATATTTTGAAGCAATTTATTGAGCAGTATGATAATGCTTTGAAGAAGAAGATTGAGAAGGAAAAAAGTTTGAATTTTGGTGCTTTTAATTCTATCATACCAGTAATAATTGGTTATCATATTGAAAGACAATTTCAAAGTGTCTACACTAAAATGTAGGACCAGGTAGCAAACGAACTTAGGATAACCGACCCGACTCCATGGAAATTTCCACCGGCACCTGGTAAATCGGGAAGTGCTCGCGGTGGCGGTCTAGAAGCTCAGCGTCCCAGGGTTCGCGCCTCATTTGGAGGGAACATTTTTGCAAAATAGGTCGTAACTAGGATCGAACCACGGATGTCTAAATAGCGATTAGTTATCCTATCGTTCACCATAGCCCAAGGGCTCAAATTGTCTACACTAATAACTTATTTAAGTTGTTCAAAGATGAAGTAAGAGGGTTGATGTTTTGCAATATCTCATTGGTGAAGCAAGAAGAGACAACTTTAATATTTGAAGTCGTAGAAACTATGTTGGGAAAAAATGGAGAACCCCTACGAGAAGTTTTCTTTAGTGCACCTTACATTGAGTTAGATTACCAAGTGAAGTGTTTATGCCATCTATTTGAGTTTCGGGGAATATTATGAAGGCATGTGATATCTGTGTTGAAAAAAATAAGGTGATTAATTAAGGTTCCTATGAATTATATTATGGACCGATGGCATAAAGATATTAAGCATGGGTAGCAAAGTATCACTAACATCTATATGAATATATTTGTGATGGAGAAAGATATCAAAATAAGCTTCTTACTCTATTGATGCAAGAGATTCAATAACTTGGGGCGAGAAATGAAGACAGTTGTTCTCTTTTAATGGAAATCTTAAAAGACACGCGTGAAAAACTAATTGCTATATATATAAATCATTCAAGAGATGAAAAAGATTGCAGTTCATCGCCATTAACTCAAGATGGTGAAAAACTGAATAAAGTATCTAGATCTAGTGCAAAAGTGATATACTCTCCATTAAAAGTCCGATCTCGAGGTCGTCCACCGACAAAGAGGAAGCAGTCTAAGATAGAATAAATTATGAAGAAATCAGTTGCAAAGGCCCTAAAGAAAGTTTGATTTATTATGGTTTATCAATAGATAATTATTATTCGGTACCCATGACATAACTTCTACTTTATATACTACATTTATAGTTAAAGATCTCTATTTATTATTTATAAGTTTCTTTGTAATAGGTATGTAAAGGTGATTTGTGGCTAAAGATCTCTGCATTGCAGTTACTTTGTTGTGTGATCAACTTTCAAATAATATTTTTTTATTATTTGTATGACAACATTGGCTATGCAATGTATCCACTAATGTAGTTTCTGTATTGTAAGATTGGTTGATTCAATGTGTGGAGATGATGGTTGTTGCATAAAATTTCAATTTTTTGGTTAAAATCAGTCTTGCATTAGAGTACTGAATGGGGTATATATATAAACTGTATTCTTGGAAAACACTAATTTGATACTTAGACTTTTAATATATTTTTGTCAGTGAAAGAATTGACCATTCTTTGAGTGCACTTTTTATGCTTTTACCTAACCCAAATATCTTTATGATTCGGTTTTATTTTTTACACTTTGTGTTCACTTGTGGGATTATAAGTATTTCTTTTGATTACTCTCTCAAGGTCGTATTTCATCATCGAGAAATATAGTTGTTACGATTCATACGAAAAAATATCAATTTCAAACCGCCATAGTTTTTTGTGTGTGTGTGTGTGTGGGGGGGGGGGGGGGGGGGGGGGGGGGGGTTTAAAGCAATCATATTTCTTCATGTAATAGAATCTATGTTCCAGTGATTGGTTGTGACTTTTTCTTTAAAAAAGCATAGGAAACAATATATAACATTGTCAGGGTACTAGGGCAGGCACCTTAAACTACTTTACTATAGTGCATCTCAATGACAAGAATCAGACTCACTGGACTTAGAAGCTATAGAGTGGAGAATAAAAACATGGGCACCCACTTCATAATTAGACATTAATCCCAAACCTGAACTCCCGGATCAAAAGACGTGCAAAAGAGCATCCAAAGAGCAGTCAGGAAATGCCCTCAAACCTAATCTCTCGTTCAGGATGGCACTTGGGGGAAAAAAATACTTTCAAGCCATTTTTTAAGTAAATAATCATTATTCGCCTTATTATACATATCTTGTAGTGTTTAGTTGTATTTTTTTTTCCAAAAAGCATAAGAAACATAATACTTTAGTTTGAAAAAATAATCATTTACAAGTCTTTCTTTTTTTTTTGACAAAAGAGAAATTTCAAAAACATAACAACCATATCTCGCAGTCATAAAAATACAACTAAACTCTAGTAAGTAGAATTTTTTCGCAATATCTGGAAAGCATAAGAGCCATATTTGGCAAACATATTACAACCATTAAGTAGATTATGTTTCTAAAATTATATTTTTTTATCACATTACAATACCAATACTAATTAACCACTATTTAACCAGATAAACTAACAAACAAATCAAGTACACAACCAAAAGCATTAAGTTCACAATCACTAATACTAAGATCAATCTTAGACCATTCTAATTTTCCAGATTATGATCATGATAAGAAATGTGCTCACTTCCTAACCTTATTTGTATTGACTCTACTCTTGCTAACTTCTTAAAACATATATGACTATTTTCTTCATCAAACATAATATCGATCATCACCCACTTTAACCGGCCATGATGCTTACATCCAGTGGCGTAGCCACCTTGGTAGCAGGGGGTGCGGTCGCACCCTTGACATATATATATATATATATATATATATATATATATATATATATATATATATATATATATAGCATTTTAACGGATTAATTTATCATCGTTCATCGTCTAAAAATTGAAATTGATTATAAACTATCCATTAGTATAAATTTTACAAGGAAATATCTTGATTTAGAATGATAAATATTGAATTTTAAAAATAAAATATATGATAATAAATGAATGAACTAATTCATAGAACATGAAGTGAAAATGCTAAATTAAAATTGTATCGGATTCGAAATAAATCTAACAGGTAGGTGCGGAGATAAGGATTACATTGGTTCAATTCGTGATTGATTTGAAGTTGATTTGGTCAAATTATGGTCGAACCAAGTTTATATAAGTCTCCCGGATAGTTTTGATGTTGATCAACCGAATTAAGTTAGACCTTGTGTATATTTGATGCTTTGTATCTTAGGATTATAATGGTTCAAATCAGGATCGATTTGGAGTTGATTTGATCCAATTATGATCGAACCAAAGTTATGTAAGTACCCGATAATTTTGGTGTCGATCAATTGAATTAAGTTAAGTGTTGTGTATATTTGATGTCTCGTGTCTAAGTTTTGATGTTGATCAATTTACACTATGGTTTGGAATTTTCGAAAATGATTTCTCTTAGGCGAAAATCGCCCCTCCTAATCGATAATCCTGGCTACGTCACTGCTTACATCCATAATAGAATCTTCGCAGATTCTTGGCTGATCTAGATACTAACACTAATGCTCTTAGTCCACATTCCCTACATGTTACATTTTCAAATTTAGTATTGTGGATGTTGTTGTTCCTTGATGATTCCATGAAATAACAACCTAATATTCAAAATTTTATTAGTTAAGCAAAAGAGAAAAAAAATGAAAATATAGTATTCAACTCTAAATTGATGAAATACATTTATTAGTTGAGCACAATTCAGAGAATACTGATTGGATTCAAATTTGTGAATCTAAATATTGACCCATTGCTCTCTCTCTTTCTCTCTCTCTCTCTCTCTCTCTCTCTCATGTCTCTGTATGCATGTTTTGTTGTAGCCCTCACGGGTTGGTTCGGTTGATAAGACGCCTGGCTGCTTGCAACGGAGGTCTCAGGTTCGAGAGTCGCCAATCGCATACGGGATAAAAACTTAGTCTGCTGGCTTAAATCCTCTCAGCCCTAGGCGCCTTACCCCACCAGTAAAAATCATGATTTATCCTCTCTAGACATTTGTAAGGTCGGGATCAAGGGGCCGCTAAGGTGATGGTTTCATGTTTTGTTGTGATATAGGCAATACTGCCCTCCCTGTGAACTTTCCCGTCTTTTTTATATGTTAAATGATTATTTACTGAATACTTTATATATTAATAGTTGGCTTCTTATAAGGTGTTGGTATTGATTATAATTATTCTAAATGAAAGAATATGGTTAGTGGTGGTTCAAAAGAAGTTGTTACGTTTATGGTTTATGAATTATTATCATGGAATAAAAATTTAAGAGTTAAGACGATGCATAAAAATTCTCTCTCGAATTTTAATTCTCATCCATTTCCCAACCCAATAATTAAGAGATTGAACAATCTAATACATACCAGATATCGTTGTCTGGAAATATTTTTTGATCGGCTTGAAGGGAGGGTACTCGTTTAGGGGTCGCGGCTGAAGGGACGGGAAGAAGGGGTTAGAGTGTACAAGTCTGAGCAACCGGGAGGGAGACGGGTTGAATCCTTCGCTGGGTTTGAAGCCTCCTTTGCTGTGTTTTTTTTTTTTGCTAGGAACAAGGGAGACGGACAGCGCAATTTCACTTTACTCGCTGAGTTCCTTGTTTGAGCAATTTGGATTTCTTCTCTTCGTCGGCTCGTTGGGAGAAAGAGAAGGAAGAATTTTCAACGATAAATTGTGCTTCATTTTAAGGCCAGATGTTTGAAGGAGAAAGTAAGAAAGGAAAAAAGCGAAGAGTATAAAGCGAAAAACGGGAGAGAGAGAAGGGATGAGCGGGGAATTTACAGGTCGGAATCACGTCGTTCGCTGCTAATTTTCGCTCTTTTCATCCGCTACCAACATCATTACTCGTAAGGTAATTTGGATGACTTGGATGTATTAATATAGATTTATTGCAACAAAATAAAATAATCATCAACTTAGCGATCTCTTCAAAATGGTCCTACACATGAGATATTTTTACATCCATTAAACATTAATCCCAAATTTTATTAGAATAGTCACCTATGTAACTACCAATTACATCAACTAGTAGGAACAAATTTTGTAGATTTGTAGACAATATACAGATGTAATAAAAGACATACATACTATACTAGATCTTAAGTGCATCGATTTTACATTTCAAGCACTAGTAGTTTAGTGGATGTAGAGAAAAACAAAGATGCGTTCAACTGGGACGCCTAAGATTGTCGCGGGAAACACAACCACCGTTGCAATGACTAAAGGAAAAAATTATTCACTTGAAGATAGGACAATTTCAAGAGAAGAGGCACATCCCCACCGTAGATCGAAGCAATAATGAGAGAAACCTATGAGAGACTTTTGAGATGAACGATAATTATCTTTTACTACAATGATCTAAAAGATATCACTTTTCAGAATGCGTCGGACCAATTTGAGAGACCGCAAAAATGACACATTCATCTTTTGCCACCAGAACGATGAGAGAGGTGCTGCGAATGTGACTCCAGAACTACAATTAATAGGATGTCATGTGGAAAAGAAGATTGTGCAGGGGCAATAGAAGTATTATTAAGTGCAGTCAACCATAAACTCAAACGCCTATTTTATACTGCTGAATTAATGTTGCAACTCACACAAATTAACTACTTCGGCTGCGTGATTCTGTCGAAAAGAGTGATCCAGTATGTAGTGGTTCAGTGAATGACAAAATTAGGCTTCCCCATGATCACTTCCAGGAGACTCCGGAGGCCCCTTTACGTTGAGATGGAATTATCTGAAGTTAATTAAACAGTGAAAGATCAAGGAGTATCAGATTGTCAAACTTCATGATGAAGGACTGACAAAAATTATAGGAAGAACAAAGAAAAAGCTCATGCCAAGGAAATAACGTATCATAAAAAGAACTCTTAAGCCAACATACTAAACTTCAAAGCACATGCTAAGAACACAGCGTATCATAAAAAGAACTCAAAGGCAATATACGAAACTTCAAAGCACATGCGAAGAAGTTGCACAAATTCACAATATAATCAATTTCCAAGACTTACACCCACAAAACCCAACTAAAAGGAAATGATATGCGATAGTCCTAATTTCCATAGGGTATAAAACAAAAGGCAGACAACTTAAAGTCACAGCACTATTGCACCCATATTGTATAGAGGTGGGCAAAAATTGATATATTCAACCCAAACTAAAAAATCAGAATCGCCCATAAAATGTAGGTTTTTTATGTTTTCGATCAGGTACTGAGTATTCAAAATTTTATATTGCTAGTTTGGATCAAGTTTTTAGATTTTAATTAAAAACCTGAAACAAACTGACCCAGATCGTTATTACCTAATTTATAGCATATATACCAAATTAACTAAATTATGTTTCACATAGTTAATTATCACTTTTCCCTTTCTAACTTTCGAATTTCTTGATTTGTCTTTGTCATCCACTCTTGTATTTGTCGTCTTCCCCTATCTCCGCCATTCCTGTTCCTTCCGCTGCCACCTCTAACATCCTTCCAGCATCTGTTTTATGTTCCAGAAAATCAACATTGTTTGCATTCACCCCACATATGTTATCTCTTCTTCTGCATTGGCAACACAAATCTGGTCAGCGTCACTTACATGTGTAGCATCCTTTCTCTGTCCCTTATAACCCTCTCATTTAGAATGGTCAGAATCTATAATAAATATATAGTCATTTAGAATGGTCAGGATCTATCTATAGATATCAATTTGGGAAACTTGCTAGTTGAGAAAAATTATTATGGCTTACGATTGAAGCATGATAATAAATATTGTTGTACTTGTTTTCTAATCTACAATTCATAGTATAGTAGAATTTAGGTGGTTGACTGATCTTACATTTAATTACACGTTTCTTGTAAAATTCATATAATACAGGTTCCTTATATAGTAGAATTCAGGTGGGCATCTGATCTTATATTCAATTACATAGTTCTTGAAAATTTCATATAATTACTAGTTTATTATGTCAAGAGAATTGATAGGTAGATTATTTGACATTAATAGCGCAACTTTGCTGTCAATAGAATTGATAGACAGATTATTTGACATTAATTGTACAATAATTTGGTATTATTGATGCAGATTTAATTGCATGATAAATTGACATTAATGGCGCAGATTTGCTGTCAAGAGAATTGATAGGCAGATTATTTGACATTAATTGCACAGATTTGGCATTAATGGTGCAGATTTCCTGTATAGCTGTAATTATGTAATTATAAGATTGTATCATACTATTTAAAGGAGGATTCTCCAGCGTAGAAAGGGGAGTTTTAACCCTCATTTTCTCTGAGTTTGATATGGTATCAGAGCCAATTTTGATCCAAACCTAATTTTTTTTCCCTGTCATTTTTCAAGTCAATCCTAGTTCCTTGCGATTTCTCCAACTTCTTATTTTTTCTCCTGCGTTCTTCTTTTTCCTTGTAATCATGTCTACTGAAAAGCATGATGTCCTGTTCGTTCATCTTAACGGAAAGAACTACGCTACCTGGGCATTCCACTTCCAGATCTTTACCAAAGGCAAGGAGCTTTAAGGTCATATTGACAGAACAAATTCTGCCCCTGACAAAACTATGCATAAGGAGGCATATGCCAAATGGGAGGTCAAAGATGCACAGGTTATGGCCTGGATCATAGGCTCTGTTGAGCCTAATATCATCCTCAATCTCAGACCCTTCACCACGGCAGCTAAGATGTGGGCATACCTGCAGAACATGAAATTGTCATTTTTCAACAAGATAGTCTCTCATTTCTGAATTCTATTCTCATTTCATAAATCTTTGGGATGAATATGCTGATATTGTCTATAAAGATTTGTCAACTAACCGACAAATTACAGTCCAAAAAGTTCATGACACAACAAAACGAGATCAATTTCTTATGAAATTGAGATCTGATTTTGAAGGCATTAGACCAACCTCATGAACAGGGTTGTTGTGCCCTCCTTGGATGAATACTTAAATAAACTGCTTCGTGAAGAACAACGTCTCCTCACTCAGACAATCATGGAACAACAGCAATCAGCCTCTGTTCTTGTGGCATATGCCACACAAGGCAGACCACGAGGGCGAGACATGAGTACTGTCCAATGTTTTTGCTGCAAGAGCTTTGGACACTTTCCTTCCCATTGTCCTAAAAGGTTTTGCAATTACTGCAAAAAAGATGGTCACATCATTAAAGAATGTCCAATCAGACAACCGAGGAGAAATGCAACAACCTTCACTGCCTCTGTTGGTCCTTCTACTACTCCAATTTCTGTGGATCAAAATTTGCCTAATTCTATGCCAACTTTGACACCTGAAATGGTTCAACAAATGATCATTTCGGCATTTTCTGCTTTGGGTCTTTCAGGTACCGCTTCTTTACCCTGTTCTCCTTGGTATTTCGGCTCCGGGGCATCAAATCATATGACTAACAATGCTGCTGCTCTTACCAATGTTACAAATTACTCTGGTAATTTGCAAATACATACCGCAGATGGAAACACTTTACCTATCACAGCAATTGATGATATTTCATCATCTCTTACCAACGTTTATGTTTCCCCTGGTCTAAGCAGTAACCTTATTTCAGTTGGTCAGTTAGTTGACAATGATTGCAGAGTTGAATTCTCAAAATCTGGTTGTCTTGTGCAGGATCAAAAATCAGGAAGAAGATCGCGAAGAGGCCTAAAATTGGACGTCTTTTTCCTCTTTATTCATCGTTGTCCTCCTGTCCTTTTTTGCCTTTTATTTCTTGTAATTCTGCAACTGTTAATTTCCAATTATGGCATAAGCGTCTTGGTCATCCAAATTCCAATGTTCTTCATCACTTGATGAAATCTGGAGTTCTTGGCAATAACAATTCCCATCTCTTCGTAATGTTCGATTTGATTGCAATTCTTGTAGACTTGGTAAAAGTAAAATTCTACCATTTCCAGTTCATCAATCAAATGTATATCAACCTTTTGATATAATTCACAGTGATCTATGGGGAATAGCGCCTGTTGTATCTCATGAACATTACAAGTACTTTATCACGTTTATTGACGACTATAGTCGTTTCACATAGGTCTATTTTTTGCGCTTTAAAGCTGAAGCATTCTCTGCATTCAAATTCTTCCATGCTTATGTTCAAACTCAATTTTCATCAAACATTAAAGTTCTACGCTCTGACAATGGGGGGGGGATACACATCTCACTTATTTGAAGAGTTCTTGCAGGAACATGGTATATTATCTCAAAGGTCATGTCCTTCTACACCCCAACAAAACGGGATAGCAGAAAGGAAAAATCGTCATCTTCTTGATGTTGTCCATACCTTAATGTTGGACTCCTTTGTACCCTCTCGGTTCTGGTGTGAAGCTCTCTCAACTGCTGTCCATCTTATTAATCAGCTGTCATCTCAAGCCTTAAACAATGATTCTCCTTTCTTAAGGTTATTTGGTAAGCCACCCAATTATTCCACTCTTCGCACCTTTGGTTGTATCTGTTATGTTCATCTTCAGCCACATGAACGCACCAAACTCACAGGTTAATCTGTTAAATGTGCTTTTCTTGGTTACTCAACCCATCAAAAAGGTTTTCTATACTATGATCCTCATTTACATAGGATTCGAGTTTCTAGAAATGTCATCTTCCAAGAAAATACATATTTTTTTGCTACTAACCAAGACATTAGCTCTTCTACATCCAAATCTATTTTGTCATTGTTTCCTAACAATTCTACAGGAGAACAAGCCCCTCCACCTTTATTGGTCTACCAGAGACGTCCACCTATTCCACCAATACAACCTTTAGTTTCTCCGAGGCCCCCTCCCGATCATTCTCAGACTGTTAATCTAGCTCTTCAACCAGAACCAACCTCTTTACGTCGCAGTACTCGCGTTCGTAAACCACCGGAAAAGTATGGTTTTTCTGAACCTTTATCTTTGACGACAACTTTAGCATATGTTCCTATTCCTTCTTCATATAAGTAGGCCATGGCGTATAAATGTTGACAGGATGCTATAGAAACTGAACTTTTGGCACTAGAGGAAAATCAGACACGGGACATTGTTCCATGTCCTCCATCTGTTAAATCTCTTGGCAGTAAATTTGTATTCACTTTAAAGCTATGTTCAGATGGATCAATAGATCGATACAAGGCTAGATTGGTTGTTCTTGGAAATAAGCAAGAGTTTGGCCTAGACTATGAAGAGACATTTGCACCTGTGGCCAAAATGACTACTGTGAGAACTATTCTTGCCATTGTAGCCTCTAAATCTTGGCAAATTCACCAGCTCGATGTCAAAAACGCCTTCCCTAATGGGGAGCTCAAAGAAGAAGTTTACATCAAACTTCCTATTGGTATGCCCTCACCATTACCCAATACTATTTGCAAACTAGAACGTTCTTTGTATGGATTAAAAGAGGCACCAAGAGTGTGGTTTGAAAAGTTTAGAACAACACTACTTGGTTTTTCCTTCATCCAAAGCAGCTATGATCCATCTCTCTTTCTACAAAGGACCTCAAAAGGAATTGTGATACTTCTTGTTTATGTGGACGACATTGTCGTCACAGGCTCGGATCAAGCGGCTATCACTACAATCAAACAATTGTTGCATACAACTTTTCACATGAAAGATCTTGGACAGCTAACTTATTTCTTGGGATTAGAAGTACATTTCCAACAAAAAGGAATCTTTGTCACTCAGCACAAATATATTCGGGATCTAATTCAGCTAGCTGGTCTCACCAATGCAAATTCAGTAGATACTCCCATGGAAGTTAATATAAAGTTGAGGCAGGATGAAGGTGAACTCCTACAAGATCCAACCTTATACAGGAAACTAGTTGAAAGTCTTATCTACCTAACCATCACACGACCTGATATCTCTTTTGTTGTCCACACAGTCAGCAGATTCATGCAAAATCCTAGACACTTGCATTTTTCAGCAGTACAACGAATCATTAAATATTTACTGGCCACTCCCAGGCGTGGTCTTTTCTTTTCTACAGATGCGACAATACAACTTCAAGCATATAGTGATGCTGATTGGGCTGGATGTCCGGACACATGGAAGTCTACTACTGGCTAGTGTATGTTTTTAGGAGATGCCCCTATCTCCTGGAAATGCAAGAAACAAGAGTCGGTGTCTAAATCCTCCACTGAAGCAGAATATCGGTCGATGTCTGCAGCATGCTCTGAGATTATTTGGTTACGGGACCTTCTTTCAGAACTTGGTTATTCACAAACACAACCAACTCCATTGCAGACTGATAATACAAGTGTTATACAGATTGTAGCAAATCCTGTATACCATGAAAGAACGAAGCACATAGAGGTCGACTGTCATTCCATCAGAGAAGCTTATGACGCAGAATTATCAATCTCCCTCGTGTTTCAACATCTGTTCAACTAGCTGACATCCTCACAAAATCCTTGACACGTCAGCGGCATAATTTCTCGTTAGCAAATTGATGCTTGTAGATTCACCAGCATCAATTTGAGAGGGGATGTCAAGAGAATTGATAGGCAGATTATTTGGCATTAATTGCGCAATGATTTGGCATTAATGACGCAGATTTGCTGTCAATAGAATTGATAGGCAGATTATTTGATATTAATTGCATAATGATTTGACATTAATGACGTAAATTTAATTACACAATGATTTGACATTAATAGCGTAGATTTACTGTCAAGAATTGATAGGCAGATTATTTGACATTAATTGCACAGATTTGGCATTAATGGCGTAGGTTTCTTGTATAACTGTAATTATAAGAATATATGTAATAAAAAAAAATGAAATTTCTGATTTTTTTTTTTTTTTTTTTTTTTTTTTTTTTTTTTTTTTTTTTTTTTTTTTTTTTTTTTTTTTTTTTATATTTTATGTATATTTTATAAATTGATTTTTTTTTTTTTTTTTTTTTTTTTTTTTTTTTTTCTTTTTGATTAAAATTTCAAGGAGAACCTGACCGAAGAATTGCACCCCTATTTCTCTATTTGAGATCTTAGAAAAATGGGAGTTGTATCTTTTCCTATTGAATTACATTTTCTATTTTTATTTCTGTGAACCTGTAATCAAGCTAGTATAAAAAACCAGAACTCTCCAACCAAAACCGAAATTGAATCAAACTGAAAATTTTGGATTCATTTTTTAAAATAATTTTCCAGTATGAGACCATTTTAATAACCTGAATTAAACTGAGCTGGGTCAATTTTTTGTAAAAAATAATTCAACCCAACTGATCCAGCCCACCCCTAATTATTGTGGTTATTTAAGTTTATAAATATAGGAACCTCTGATCTTGTCCATGCAACCAAAGTGTAAACCGCCTAAAAATTGCATAGTACGGCCATTGCTTGCATTAATTTCTTTGGGGCGCCACCATTTGGGGCACAGAAGTAGTCACTCCTCTGCCTACAACGAGGACGACAGACAATTCACAGGAAGTAGAAAATGAAGACAAGAAGGTTCTATTGATTTGAGTTAGTCTACAAGTTATCGGTCTTTATTGCGGTATAGCTGACCAGATAATCCATTATGTGTTATCTGACACAAAAATTCCTCAAGACTCGTGAGCTCAATTTCATTATTAGTTGCAAGTACAAATCCATCTTGCATTCATGTTGTGCAAAGAGTTGTATATGTTTGTTGTCAATATTTGACTCTAGTTCTTGTACTATGTCAGAACAACTTTCAGCGCTTCACTTTTGCTCCATTTGATTTTAAAAAAAAACAATCAATTGTATGTACAACAATCCAATGCAAACCTAATCATAAAGAGGATATAAAGTATAAACATATTTCTATGGATATAAGTTTTGCGTAATATGAAGGTAACCCAAGAATATTCTAGCAAGACTGCAAGATGATGCCCATATGTTCAACTTAATATTGGAACTTGACATTGCATACAGCTTTCACCCATCCATAACTCTACATGAATTGATTTGAAAACTTGGTTTAAGGTCTAAACTAACTAAAGCAAAGCAGAGTTGGTCTTGACTGAAAAAATAAGATATTTCCAGCAAATATGATCTCAAATGCCCTGAAAACCAAGGTCTTCTGCATGCTTTACAGACATAAACTATCAGTCAATTTTTTCCTACATAGTAATGAGACTCAGCTAGGAAAGTGTAATAGTTCGATTTCAATCTTATGCGACAATTGTTTCGGTAAGAAAGATGTTTCTTACATTTATGGTATTGCTAGATTCAAAAGGCTTTAGTCACTGGAAAATGCTTTCAATCAAAACTAAACAAAAACAAAAAAACTTACAGTAGTGGAGATGACTAACACTTGAAGGAGGAAGTCAGTTTCCCCAAGTAGCACAATTCTTCATCCAGATCCTCTAAACTAATATTTGAATTATCGGGCCCTTTAGGAATTTGTTTTTCCAACTTGATTTGCTTGGTTCAGTCACAGTAAGCAAACGATATATTGTTTAAAAAATTAATGCATCAAAAATTAAAACTAATAATAATATATAATAAAAATATTAAAACATTAATGGGAAACAATAACTAAATATAAAAAAAACAATAATATATACCAGAAAATGTACAAAATATGAGCCCATCTTATGTTGTGCTAGGTTCAAAATAAAATGTATATAATAAAAATCAGAAATATGAAATTAGAGAATATTTAAAGTAAAACCATATTAGGGAACAAATGTAAAATATTAAATATATAATGTTAAAAAATATTTGGTTACAAAACATAAACATTATTTTAGAATATAGATATCTAAAAAAATAAAAATAAATAAATAATTGAGCTTGATGTTAGACCAAATGTTCAGTCAAGATTGATTTAGATATTACTGTGATTATATATCAACATCTAAACACCAACTGAGAATTTTCAACTAAATTTTATATGCAAAACTAATCATGTAGGAATAAGCTACTTCTTTGCAAACGACTGTGAAGAGATCAGTAAAACATTTTACATGTAAAGAATCTTACATGAAACATCAGTATAGGAAAAGAAACTTGGACATGAGGATGGCAACATGTAAGATACTCACAAAGTTTTAGCTACTTGAATCCAAACCTGTCATCATATCTGATACCCATACCCATCTAACAATCAACATGGTTATCTATTTCTCTAACAAATCTGTCCCATAATGTTAAGATAGATTGTCAGTTTGTCACCCTCAACAACCTGTAATTTAGTAGGTCTAATGGATCTAAGCCCTATAAATTCTTAATGTATCTTGTGTGCATGTACCTGCACGTTACTTCTTCAACATGCACAATATGTGTCAACATCTTGAGAGTTTGCTAGGGTTTACAAATACTAGCACAACCCACAGATATAAACCAATAACTGAAAATTTTACACTAACAAAGAGTTGTCTCGTGACCACAGGCAGAGACAATGTAGGCCCAGTGTGGCCAATTCCCACACTGGGCCACAACATAAAAAAAAAAAGGATGAGTTATCTACTACAGTCGGATCGATCCTTTGTTACACAAAGTTATAAAAACAAAAAGGATGAGTTATCTACTAGGATCGATCCTTTGTCACATACCACTTATTAATCAGCACATGAAAGGTATTGTGACTTAAGGCACACCATTATATCTGTTGTGCCAATAAAAACATACCGGTAATGCTTGCTTACTACAGTTATCTACACTATCTTTCCTATCAGAATGTTGGCTTCAAGCATGGGCAGAGTGAATGTGGGCCCTGCAATTGTCCACTCACTGGGCCACAAAATAATAAAAAAATTACACATTTTTACCCTAGACCTAAATGGTTCATGTCCTTTTCCTCTCCGTAGGGAACAACCAAGCTTCGTTTCCTTCCAACCTTCCCTCTCTGCAACAAGGCAACAAGCAATGCCTTCCTTCTAGATCATCTCCTTTCCTCTCCACAGCAAGCAACCCTCCTCTCTCCCCAGCAAGCTAGCAAGCAACACCCTCTGTCTGGATGGCAAGCAACCCTCCGTCTCTTTCCCTCTCCGTAGCAAGCCAACAAGCAACGCCCTCCGTCTTCTTCCCTTTCAACAAGCAAGGAATTCTGCACAAAGGCAATCCTAATTTTTTTTTTCATGTTCAGCAAAACAATACAAGATGGCAATGTAGTCGCTTGCGCTACTCAGTGAGGCAGCGAGGTGGCAGCCTCCTGAGCGGGCGCTGTTAGTGAGAGTCCTAGAGTCAATTATATGATGATTGACTAGGGACTTTTGTATCATATTTTATTATTAATAAAGGCAAGTTTGGTTATTATATTTACTTTATATTTGTGTCAACTAACTAAGTATAATAATGTCATTGGGTAGTAGATTCTTATCTACATCATATCGATTGGTTGAATCCATAATGAAATGATGTAGATAACACTACACTAAACCATTCCTAGTCAAGCATTAATATTCAAGGACAATATTAATGCATGGAAACTAGCATGTAGGTTAATTGATGACTTGAGCTCACAAGTCATGGATATGTGATATCAAGTTAACACATGGGTATACATTAGAGAATGTGTACTGAATTGACCCGCAATGAGAATGTTTCATAGATTGTCATATGAGTATCATAAACTTTCTCATGTGACTATTAGTATGAATAGTCCTTAGACCTGAAGTCACTACGATTCCCTATATAAGGAGTTATGTACTTTGATTTCGTCAAACGTCACCCGTAACAGAGTGGACTATAAAGGCGATCACTGGGTATGTAACGAATTATGCGGAGGGATGTGAGTGATGTAGATGGGATCTATCTCTCCCATATGACGAGAGTGATATCTATGGGCCCCTTGATCGAGTAGGACTACTAAAACGCATAACCATGCTCAAATGAGTCAATATGAGATATTAAGCTCATTTGTTTGAATGAGTCTGCTCGGGGATCAAGAAACACAAAGATTAATCGAGGATGACACGGTCTATGCCTCATTGGTCAATCTAGATATCGAGGATAGAAGGACAAGGTCATACATTGTCATAGTCACGGAGGTTAAGTCGGATCTCGACTTTCTCGTCACTTGGGTAGCAATGATGCATTGCTAGATGTCGCTCATTGCTTATGTGTCTAAAACAATTTAGACACATTGCCAACGTTACGAAAACTTATTGGGTCACACACTAAGGGCACGATGCTTCGGAGTTTAATTGATCTTAGTTTGACTAAGATTTGATCCGAATTGGATTAATTGAGTTAGACTCAAGTGGATCCAATTGGATTATGAGTTTGAAATCTAATTTGAGTTAGACTTATTTAGATTAGACTTAACCACATTTGAATTAGATATTAATTTATTAAAATGTTTAATGAATTAATAATAAACGAAGATGAAAAGTTTCTCTTCATTGGATGAAGAGAAGTTGAAGAGTCACATAAGAAATATGTGCTCTAATTGGGTTTTTATTGACTTTAATGGAGGGAAGTTAAAGGGACAAAAACTCTTCATACTCATGGGACGAGTATAAATGAGTTTTTCTTGTCATTTGGATGAACTACTTGTCATTTTCTTCCCTTTCCTTCCCTTGGCCAAAATCCCTTCTTCTCCCTCTCCTTCTTGCTCTGTGAATCTCCTCTTGTGGCTAGCACCACAAAGGCAATTCTTCTCCGAAGCTTGAGAGATCGTGTTCGAGTGGATACGCATAGAGGCACGAACACTTGAACGTGCAAGAGATCCGGCATACCTCGGACTTTGTATGTATAGCGGGATAAGCGAAGGGCACACGTCAAAGGTATACCTATAAGATAGGAATTTGTAGATCTAACATTGTATGAATTTTCTTTCGCATGGATCGCTCGTGGGATCTATTATTTCTGCTGCAATTTTTAAATATTTTTGCCTATAAATCCCTATAGCCGCTACCCCACCAAGCAGCAACGCGATCGCTACCTCACCAGGCAGTGACGCGGCCGCTTGCGAAACAACCATTACCCGCAAGGCAGTGACACGGCCACCTCACGAGCGGTCACTGCCTTGCGCGGCCACATTGCTAGTTGGTGGGGCAACAACCACTCATGAGAGTGTCACGCTGCTGCCTCGCTGGATAGCACAAGTGGCTGTGCTAATATCCTAGCTCCATCCCTGCTCGTGACAATAAGAGAAAGAAAGGGAAAATGTATAAAGTGATATAAATCAAAACATTAGAAAGGAAACAAATAGCAAACATACAAATTAAAATTGCTCAATATTGTAAATCAATGTTTAATGAGCATAAAATAGATTCGATTAAAATTGTTAAATAGTGTAATTCAAAATAGATAGAATAAGTACCTAAACAAGGATCCAGACAAAAAGAAGCATATCCACATTCTTCTCGGCCTCCCATTCTTTTTTCATGTCAATGCTTAGCATGTATTGATACCATCCTTACAATCCATGGTTAGATTATTGAATGTCTCCACACGATTCTTTGCTCTATAAAGCACCTCTGTGTCCACTGCCACCCTCATGTACCCATCAAACTCCACCGGGATCCCATTATTTAACGCCATGGTCTCATTGTACCACTCACTTGTGTTGCCCCACATCTCTTTATAATCGTCAAGCAAATGCACCTTGTAGTGAGATCTTAGTTTATCAAAATAATTGTAGAATGGTTCATTAGTGGCAATGTATAGATTCTTCCGTTTCCCGATCACCTTAGTTAGCTTCTTCACTAATGCTTCTGGAGATGTGTCTGCATCAAGATTGGGCCACAGCTCCTTGTTCATCACCTTGTCTCCCCGGACCACATGTACTGCATCATAGTCCCAATCCATCTTCCCTGCAATCTCGGACACAATGTTCATCAGCCGCTGGGATTTCCAAATGGCTTGCCATGGCCTCTGAGTGAATTTAGCTGACCGGCCCTCGCACACGCGGTACCAGTAGTTTTCAGGCTCTGGCCCATCGAACTGCCTCCAGATGATGGTGCTCTTATCCTCCTTGAGCTGCATCGGAGTGACCTTATGTGTTGGCACCTTGCGGAGGGTGATCTTGCTGGAAGAACGCTCCCGTCGGCGCCAGTCTCTCAAGAACATAGTCTCCTCCACCAACGATATAGACTCCTTAAGATGCTCAAAATCGAAATAGAACCTGAAATCTTTGCCCTCCTCATCCCGGCCACTGGGATTGTAAGTGGCAGCCAGGCAGATGTTTAGATCCATCACGAACGTCCGGTTCAAATACTGGGCTTCTCCGAGGGCGCAGAGAAAACTCCAAAGATACTGATTCATTCCCTTGCAGTAATCCCCGCCCCGAGTGTAGTAGATGTATTTTCTTCTCTGGAAATCCGATCCGAGCTCTGGGATCGTGTCATTGATATCAGCATCAGGGATCTGCGCATGAGGGGCACGCGACGACGGGGACCAGCGCCGCGGCGAGGACTTGGGGGCAGCGTTGACGCCGGAGCGGAACTTACCCGCGGAATCGACCTCGTAACTGCAGTTCTCGGCGGAGGAGAGATGGAAACGGCGATAATCCCTGTAGCGCCGCCAAGACTTTTCGTGGCGGTTGCGGAATCGCCAGGCGGCGTCGCATTCTCCAGGGGTGGATCCGGTGACGGGCGTGTCGTAGCTGAGGAACACGATAGACCGGCCAAAGATCCGAGCGTTGAAGCGGCGGATCGCGTCGAGAGCGCGGGGGTCGGAGCAATTGAGAGGGGAATCGGAGTCGCAGCCGGAGGTGGAGGCCACCGTGGCTGGAGGTGGAGTGGCGGCGACGTCGGAGGAGGAGTTGTCAACGGCGAGGGCGAAGGCGAGGTCCTCGCCGGTGCGGAGGACGGAGTCGTCGGTGCGGAAGGTGGCGTTGGGGAGGACGGCGTCGAGGGACTTGGCGATGAGGGCTTTAGGAGAATCGAGCCAAGGATCGGGGGGCTGGTAGGTGATGGCGACGATGGTGAAGACGAGGACGGCGAGGACGAAGGAGGCGAAGCACACGTTAACGACGACTTTAACGGCCTTCTGGCTCAGAGGCGCCTCCTTCTCCACCGGGTCTCCGGCAGTGGCTCCGCTTCTGTTGGAATTCTTCATCAGAAAGTTCTGGAAACGGTAAATGAAGTAGAGAAGGGAACAGAAGCCGGTGGAGTGGATTTAGCCTTTATCCTGGGGTGAGCCCTTAACGGGACGGAGAAGCCATCGCGGTCGTGTGCTATGCAGATTACAGTCGTTTTTCCAGTTGGGCCTACTTGTTAAAGCTAATAGGAACGCTTTCAAGTCTGCCGGAAGCGTTAAAAAGACTGCTAGATAATTTCTCATTCGTATTATTATTGGTTGAATTTAATTAAGAAGAAAATCAATTTGATTAATGAGTCAACGATTGACTAATTGTTTTTAGTTAATTGTATTACTGCAGTTATACTTATTTAAACTTAAATATTAGTTTTAATACTTATGTAAACTTAAATATTAGTTTTAATACTTATTTAAACTTTGCAAATTTGTTTAAATATTTAATACTTAAATTTAAAAAATATATATGTTAATTTTATTAAGTGACATTCAGATCTTCGGTTTTGTCTGTTGCTTTCTCATAGCCCCCTTGCAGAGAGCATTTCTAGTTTCATGAGTTGTGAAATAAAGTCAAATTTAAATTGCTCAACAACCAAAATAAAATTACCGACGTAGATGAAGGTTGGGAATACTTAAATCAGCTGTCCGAGTTTTAAATTATCGAATAACGTATTTAATATTCATTTTGACTCTACTCATTTACCTCAATCAATTATTATAATATAATAATTGATGTAAAATATTATTCATCAATATAATACGATCCCATTGCTATGGCAATTGATTCTAGATATAGTTCATCACGTAATAAGATCCTGAATCGATTATTATTAGGCCACCATGAATGAATCGATTATTATGGTGCAATTGATTTTAAAAAATCTAATTTAGGTTAAATAAATTATTATTTTTAATATAATATGTCAAATTGACCATCAATCAAACAAATATATAGAACTTAATTTCAATTCTCTGGTCCATCAATCAACTTCGATTGTTTTAG
Organism: Boesenbergia rotunda; assembly: GCA_024364735.1. Classification (NCBI taxonomy): domain Eukaryota; kingdom Viridiplantae; phylum Streptophyta; class Magnoliopsida; order Zingiberales; family Zingiberaceae; genus Boesenbergia; species Boesenbergia rotunda. The sequence continues at coordinate 802,930 of JAGFNQ010001502.1, forward strand.
AATAGAAGCTAAAACTAACTAATAGACCTAAAATTTTTAAAATAATATATTATATTAAGAATGGTGATTTTTAAAATACAAATGTATTAAAAAAATCGATTTGTATTCAAAAATTATCGTTCTCAATATAATATGTCAAATTAATATTTAATAATATGATATAATTAAGAAAATTAAATTAATATATATAATTTCATTGCACGTTATTCTAATATCTCAGAATACATGAAATCAAATCTTAAATACTTATTTAATTCTCTTAATTATATTCCTAGGTCAAATATCAATTTAATATATATATTTTGAAGAATTATTTTTAAAATATAAATCAAATTTTAAAATTTAAGTGGTCATTGAATCATTCCTGATTAATTAGTATACTGTAATAATTAATTAATAAATTTAACCATATATTGAGAACAGTTAAAGAACAAAATTGATATGTAATACGTAATTTATTAATTTTAAAACTTGAATACGATAATTTGAATATTCCAAAACTAAAGCCCATCTATATGGTTCGACGATAATTCGCCGTGTTATTTTTTATACGTGCAATATTTTCTCAACAGAAGATTAGTGAAATTTAAATTTCTCAAGAACCAAATAGAATTAAAAATGCACCAATTGCAGAAGAGGCAAATCAAGAAACCTGATACACAAAGCCCAAGTGCCCCTGATATGGTTTTACAAACAATGCAGCAGGTTTATTTAAGCAGGTTGGAAGAAATCTCAATACATTATTATGTCGGGCAAACAGATTGGTTGATTCCATCATACTGACTATTGAAGATTTCTATACAATAAAATTCTGGAAATTAATAGTCGAAGGTCTTAAAGATACATCTAATTAAAATGATATCCGAACGACTAACAGTTCGCTCCAGATTTAAACTGCAGGCTTCAGAATCAGAACAAGGGGACAGGCGTCTTATCGAAATGTCGTAGCCTTAGAATTACCCTTATCCGTCAATATGCCACAAAAGAATTTAGGAACTTTGATATCATATCGCCATAAACCTGCAAGAGAAAAGTCGGTTATCACAAATGATTAAAGTGATAACAAGATGGAATAAGAGCAAAAGTAATCTGAACGAAAGTGCTAGCAGCATCTGGAAAAGGATGATTGCAGCTGCACCTACAGGTGCAGTCGGTGGATTCAACCAACTAATGCCCGGGACGAACTCTCATTTTGAACATTCAACTCCAGAAACATTGGAATTAAAAAGATAATAATAATAATCAGATCAGGAATTGGATCAGTTGAGTGCAGATCACATTGGTTTCTGGCCAGCATTTCAGATTGAACCAAATTTCACAGACTAGATTGAAACACTAAACTCAGAGAATTCAACCAAGACATGGGTCAAAACTTACAGCCATGGTACTGACAAAAAGGGACCACCACCTTTTTAGCAAAGTCAACCAAACGACGCCATTAATCAAAAACATCCTTTGCACAGATTAAAAAAAAACTATAGCTTAAAATTGCATTCGGATGTCTGGCGTTGCCTAATAAACAGAAATATATAATCTTAAAGAATATTTTAAGAATAAGTGAACAAAAAAATGACAATACCACATCGGACAGGAGTAAGAAAGTACAAATTTTTATTGAGATTTTGGATGCCATACAAGTTTTATGCTTGGGGAAAAAGGACTCAACAAAGTCATACTGAATACAAATTTTGAAAAAAAATAAAAAAGCTTGTGTAGTAGACATAAACACCAAGTTCTTAAAAGGTGCAGATGAAGTGGCATACATTTGGATCATGAACTAGGAATATTTTTTACATCGCAAAATGAGATGATGAAACAGAAAAAAAAAATGTGACATGAGATCATAACACTGTTGTCAATTGCTAAATGATGTGGATTGTAGTTCATAGCTGTGTGGGTAGAGAGGGAGGAATCATTAAAAAAATATAGAGAGAGAAAATGAGATGAGATAGGTAGAGAAAAAATAAGAGATAAAAGTAGATATGTAGAGAAATAAAATATAATAAAAGAGTTAAAGAGAGAAAGTGATATCGAAAATATAGAAAGTGAAAAAATAAATAGAGATAAATTATAATAAGAGAGGTAGAGAGAGAAAGTGATATAGAAAATATATAGAGAGAAAATGAGATAAATAAGTGGAGAGAAAAGGTGATATAAAATATGCAGAGAGAAACAATATAATAAGAGAGGTAAAGAGAGAAAAAAGCAAATATGCAGAGAGAGAAAAATAAAAGATAGGTAGGGAGAGAAATTTTAAAATGTAGAGAGAAAATGTAATAAGAGATGTAGAGAGAGAAACTAAATGTGATAATGCACAAGGAGATAGTAAAATGAAAAATATAAAATTATAAAAAAAAAAAAGTGTTTTAGATGATGAGGGGGAGTAGGGAATGAAAATGGGGAAATGCTTCCCTTATTTTCATTCCCATTGACAAAGACCAAGCAATGTTAATGGGAATGATTATCATCAATTCTTATTCCCTATTCTACCAAACCAAACGCCCCCTTAGAAATAATGTCAATCTTTTAATTCAATCAAGTAATCTTTAATGTCCTCTATTGGCACGATTTATCCTGATTGTTACTGTTAAAGTAATATAATGTCTTTGAATAAATTGATGACATCATAACTAATTTTCTCATTTTGTCATCTCTTTGGACAAGATCTAATTGCTTTTGAACGAAGACACTATTTAATCCCTCTGTTCTAGACTTCTAGTACAACCCAAATACCCAACTTATTCTCGTCTTAAATGTTTTGGCCCTGACAACTGACATGAGAGATGGAATATATGCTGAGATGTTGATATGGTGGTTAAAAGGTGACGAACCTATAGAATAGGAAATCTACAAGACAGATAATAATGTGTCATTGTCAAAGTCTGGAAAAATTACAAAATTTGAAGGAAAAAAATCTTAAATAATTTCCAAGATGAACTATTACCACATTCCATGAAAGCATAATCTTGTGCCAACATTCACATACAAATTAAATAGTAAAGCTAGATGCCATACAATAGTGAAAAGTGTAAAAAAATGTTAAATTTTGTAGGTTATATAGCAAGAATGACAGAGATGTATGGTTGGTTCACTTCCACATCATGGAGGCACTTCAGTGCCCCATTCGTTGAGTCCCATTGACAAAAGAGGGAGCAAAGTAGGACAAAATCAACGGATTAAAAGACATACCAAAATGCTTCTGTCTGAAATTGAGAGCGAACATGTGAAAAGACCAAAAGTACCCTCTTGTTAACATAGTATTTTCTACACTCAGCTCACCCTCTCACCGCCATCATCATTCCTAGCCTCTCCCTCTCCAACATTCATCGCACTATCTTCTTCCCCCTCTTTGACTCTGAGGTCACCAACATTACTATATTGTTTGATGTAAATCTTTGCTGTGGCCCTTTCCTTTTGTGACCTTGAGTGCAGTTCTAAGGTGGGCACAAAAGCAACATAGGCTCTAGGGAAGCTTCATCTAGTGAACACCACACTCTTTCCAGCTTCATAGAGAGCATGGAGAAAGTAGAGGCCAATAGGCGGTAGGTACCAAGTAAATAGCTGTTCTCCCTTGAGGCGAAGGTTCTTTTACCATGTTTGATTGATATTGACTTTGAGAAGCTGTTGATCTAGGAAGTACAACGATTTTGTCCAATATGTGTATGTGTAAGGAAGCGGAAAAAAAATGATGGAGAGCTGTGCTTCTTATGCCCTACTGAATCCACCATTAATAACACAATAAATGATAAAGTATGTAGCAAAATATAGGGCAAATGACTTCCTTATTTGGTATTGACCTGAAGCAAAAGCTGAAATGGTGGAATAAAAAATGTGAACAAAGAATTCAGTGATTTTGTGAGTGATGAAAAAAAGATGCACAAATATTCTGCCAAAGGATACATCTATCAGGTCAACACTCGGCATGTATTAATAAATAACTAGTCTTTGGTTATGACTCAATTTGGACAAGGTAACTTATGTTAGAAAGCAGAACTTTTTAGATGGCATGTTTAACTTAATCAGCAACTTAACAGGATACCAAATATGCCATGTAGCTCAAAATATCAACCCCTTTCAAGCCATAAACACTTAAACATAGATAAATAATGAATGCACACGTTGACAAAATATAAATAATGAACACACACGTTGACAAAATATAAATAACGAACACATAATTTGACAAAATATAAAATAAAAATGATGGTTGAAGTTCATAAAAGACAAATCCACATGCAATCAATCAGCAGTCTTCTCATGAAACCTTGAGACACCAAAAACAACATGCATAGTTAATCAGCAGTCTCACGACTAAACCATGATGGCATTATCAAAACAAAGGCCAAGGATTTAATTCACACAAAACCAAGAAATGTATAAGTAACCACAATGTAGTAGCAATGTGCTAAATTTTAACCACGGTTGCCAGTTTTCTAAAGATAGATAGCCTCCTCATAAAATGAATCGCCCACAACAGCATGCATAGAGCTGTCCCTCCAAGAAACCAAGATGGCAATATCAGTACAAAGCCCAAGGAAAATTGATCTAGGATCACACAAAACCTAAGAGATATCAAAAGGTAATCACAACCTAATAGCTGCCAAATTCAAACTAAAATTATCAATTTTCTAGAAGCATAATTATTCTAAAATTACTAGTTCAAATTCATCCACAACTTGTTAGTTCAAATTCATCCAAACTAGTTGATGATGGGAGATGGAGGCATTGATGATGGCCAGGTTGTGGAGCAGATCTCAGAGAAAGCAAGGAGAAGCTGGTGCTACTTATAATGGTATGCCTCTTGGAAGAAAGGCGGTTTAAATTACAATGAAGGAGATAAAGAGAGAAAGTATGGCACACAAATGAGGGAAAGGGAGGAGAGAAAGGCTCAAATAACTCTTTTGAAACCCTAGTCCTAAAAAGGAGACTGATACCAAGTAAAATTTGGGAAAAGTGAATAGTGGATTGTTAAGATTAGATTTGGAATATATCAAATAAGACATAAAACTAAAGTATCAATGTGAGATTAAACCCTAAGACCAATAACCTTATTAAACTGATATTCCTCATAAACATATATGTGGTCTCATATCACAGTATTATCATCAACATTCAACTTAGCATTTGCATCTCTACAATATTAACTTTTTGTGTGTTGTTTCCTTAATCTTTAACTAGGATTCGCATATGTAGATACCTAAAATTAGACTAACTAACAAAAAGAAAAAAAAATAAATAAAGAAATTAGAGTAAATAATCTAGCAAATGCAAAATCTAATGTTGCAAAGTTAAATGAACTATTGTTGCAAAAATTGCAAAGCTAATTGTGTAACTACCTTGAGTTAATGGCATCAAGCTGTTGTCTGAAACTTCTGAAGCATGTCACAATGTGGTGTCTGGTAGGACAGACCCCATTGTCGCCTCTGTAATTCAACACGGCAGTTCTGTGCAAGAATCCCCACATAGTCTCTCTCTACTCGTTCTTCCAAAATGGTACGTTTTTGACTCTGGGACGGATATTCTTCTTCAAAATTCACAGATTTGACAAAGTACTTCACCCCCCTAGATGTCTCAAGCTTATGCTCATAAGGATAATTTCGGTTAAGTGTGTAAATGGGCTCATTTGATGGAAGGAAGTTCAGCAGGAGCAAAAGAATGATAGGCAAAATTTGTACTAACATCCGAAGGTTAGGATTGATAGAACCGTGCACCTCATGAGCACTTGGCCTACCAATACCACCAGTCCTAAATTGGAAAGTGCCAAAAGGAGTGGCGACCGGAGGCCCTCCCCCATAGAAGAAATTCCTAAAGATCTCATCGGCATCAAAGTCATCATCATAGAAACCATTAAACCCGTGACTCCTACGCTGTGCAGCAGGCCGTGCTAATGCAGGCTCATCTGAACCAGACAGATCATACCTTTTCCTACTCTCTTCGTTGCTAAGGCACTGGAAGGCCCTAGAGACTGCCTTGAAGGCTTCTTCCGCACCAGGCGCCTGATTCTTGTCGGGATGGACCTTCAACGACAACTTCCGGTAGGCTTTCTTAACGTCTTCCACCGTGCAACCCCTTTCAAGCCCCAGTATCTGATAGTAATCCTTCTGCTGTTTGACCTGCCGGATAATCGTAACCTGCTCCTCTGTGTACTCTCGGGATGGACCAGACCCATCGGAGCAATTCTTAGCTTTAGACGAAGCAGCCGCGGCACGAGCACGAAATGAAGCACCACCGGAGGGTCCGTCAGGCTGGGGGGCGGCGTTCGACGATGCAGCAGAATCATCGGGACCTCCAGACTTGCCACCATCGGGTGTTTCGGCGGCCGACAGAAGTCCATCGATTGGCAACGCGGGGTCAAGGCGGCGAGCTTTGGACAGGAATTTGAGGGCACGAGCTCGATCTCCTGCCTCCAAGGCATCCCTCCCGATCCGAAGGCACTTGAGAGCCTCGTCTTTGTTCCCTTCCATCGCCAGATTCGATCAGATATTGAACCTTCAAAGAGATCGAGAATGAGACAAAATTAAGATTGGGAATCGCATGCAATAGATCCACCTTTACATACAGTGGGATCGAGAAGGCCTTCCGCTCCTGGGAACGGGAGGGCTCGAGCGGCAGAGATCCGCCTAAATCAAAGGAAAGGGGAAAAGGAAAAGACCGAACGGGGAAGGTAGGAGGAAGGAGACGACGGGGGTGGGGAGCGATGCCCTCGATGCTATGAAACCCTGCCCCGATTCAACGCGAGCTTCGCTAGAGAATTTCTCAAAAAAGAAAAACAAAAAGATTTATTTTTCGATTCTGTAGGAAAATTTGCGTTTACCACCATAATTTTATTATATTGCCAATCTGCCTTTCATAGGGCTTAGCCTAGTATAAAAAAAATAATTTTTTTACAAAAGTATTCATTATTTGAATTATTACACATGGATTATTTTTATAAAAAAATTTGGACAAAAGTCAAAAAGAACGTCCTATGTTTTTCAAATCCTCTCCCACTTCACTTTTCAAAAGATGTTGAATCATATATATTCACCCTTTTATCTTTTATTTTCATTATTATTTCTCATCTAAATATTGAATCCATCAGGCGCATTGCAGTTACGATTTTACAACTATTATAATACATACTTAATCTATTAAACAATATTCATATTGTAATCATTACGATTTCATAATCGCTATAATTTAGATTTAACTTTGTTCATCTATAATTTATATTAGAGTAGTTATGAAATTGTAATTGTTATCACCATAAATTACATTTTATAATTATAACTTTATAATTATAATAATGTATCCCATGAATTTAGAATTTGGGTATGAAATAATATTAATAATAGTATTGAAAGATGGGAGAGGGAAGTAAATGTATACAATTGAACATAGGAAAGATATTTTTTTATTAAAAATAAAATGGGATGTCCATAATGATTTGGCAACAAAAAAAATATATATATATATTCTTTTTAATTTTTTACTGAGCTAATCCTTCCATATTCAAAGTCCAACCCGCCCCCTTTTTCTATATCTGTCAATAGATGATTTCCTCTTGCGAATTTGAATGATATACGGTAGATAAAATATATTAATTGGAGTTATTTTGGCTACAATTCAAGTTCTTGACAAGCTTCTTGATCTTAGCTTTATGTGTCATTATCTTTGAGAGGAGAGTTTTAATTGTAAACATGATAGAGATTATATATTTAAGATTTATCTCGCTATCTCTTGTGTAAGAATGAGGATAGTGAAATATTTTGAAGGCGACTTGCTAAGCAAATCATAAGTCATGGATTAATAGTGAAGTTTCCAAAGCATACATAAAAATTATATATATCAGTATTGTATTTGCGTCTTGATTTTATTTTTAATATTTTTCTATTACATATAGTACTTAACATGATCGATTGAAATACAACCCTTGGGCTATGGTGCAACGGTAATGTCGCTAGTGGTTAATCTAGGCATCCTCGGTTCGATCCCTAGCTACGGCACATTTTGCAGGAATTTTTCCTCCAAATGGGGCGCGAACCCTGGGACGCTGGGCTTCTAGACTGCCCCCGCGAGCGCTTCCCGATTTACCTGGTGACCGGTGGGAAACTTCCGTGGGGCCGGGCCGGTCATCCCAGGTTCAATTTGTCTGCTGCCTGGTTCATCATTTTTTTTTACTAACGCTTGATTTGTTTATATTTTTATGCAAGAAATTTATATAGAGGTGGACGAACAATGCAGAATGAGAGTATGTGTCGTTGTATTTGTCTGTAGATGCTAGAAATTTGATAAGAGGAGAAAGAGAAAAAAAAAGAATATATTTGTATTTTTTAAGTAGAAGAATATATATAATGATCTTAATTAGTAGGATAAGACTTGATTATTATTATTATTGTTATTTAGAATAATACAATTTCAACATTTTATTATATGAATAAAAGCTAAAAATTAACAAATATCACTTCATTTTATTGTTGTTTGTAGCATATCAATGTCAAAAAGTGTTGAATATTAATATGATACTGTACTCATTGATATATACTTAATACTTTATCAGAATTATATATTTTAACTATGTCACTTAGTTCGATATAAGATTTTAAACTATGACATAAACTAGCAGAGAACTACTTGTAGCAGAAAGCACCGAAGGCAAAGTATCATAGAGAAAGATTACAACTATTTTATAAACTTAATATATCATTATGGGATATTACTACAAACAAAAAAAACTAAGTTTAAGATCTTCATTTTATACATCAATTAATATTTAATATTAGTATACACAAAATCTCACACACACACACTGGTTTGCTATGTCATCTTACCGCACAAATCTTAAACATTTTTTTCAATTTGATTTTTTTTTATACTTAACAATAAAACTCAACCATTAAATCTTAAAAATAAAATCTTAAGGGACGCTTGATATATATTCGGCGATGGGAATGGTAATGAATTTTGATTGAGGGGTTTATGAGTTTAATGATAACATGGGGTTGAGTTATAAAATCAAGGGTATCATATCCATATTTTAATTCTGATTCTCGTATACCCAACATCATAAATAGGAATAAAATAGATTTCATTCTCATTCCCGTCTTCTAAACTCACTTACCAAACTCCCCTTAAATGACGTAATCACAAGTTAAAAAACAAAAAAAATAAATACATTTGATCTGCATGAGCCAATATGATAAAGTCTTTAGTATATATATATATATATATATATCGTGATAATTTATATATATGTGTATGTAGGGCTCAATTAATTTTGAAGGCAGATGATGTTCCCTTGATTTATCTATTGAATAAATTTGAAAGCCAAATGACTCCTCGTTCAATAATAAACATTCTAGATTTTTCATGCTGGTAAAAAAAATATCTTGATAGGATGCTAAATATACTGTCGATGTATGCGCGAACACTTGCATGAAATGAGGTCAAAGATATATCAACAAAATCTAACGCATTGTCCTTAGAAAATAAAAGCCCAAAGTATAGTTTACGGTCACACAAATCAAACAATTCGAAAAGAAACTAAACCCAATAATTCTAATATGAATAAAATTATTTAAAAAATCAACAAACTTATTCTTTATAAAAGAATTTTTTTAACTCATGATGCAATAATAAAAGATCGGACGAACTCTCATATAATAAATATTTGAATCTCTTGTAAAATATATCATATTTTTAATTAGTTTTCGAATCATTTATGGTTTTAGAACGTCCGTTAGGATTTGTACTTTTTCAAATTTGTCGGTCAATAAAATTTTTTTCCTGGAACCGATTATTTTTAAAATTAAGCAATTCAAAAAATTAAATATCTGAATAAAAAAAACAACTAGCATTACTAAATGAATAAATTAGGTTGTCAGCCCATGTAAGAGCAGTCCGAGGACCATTCTCATGGCCATAGGAACAAAAAAAAAGGACAGTCTGCAAAATATTTTCCCGAATTTTTTGAGGATTTTCCTGCGTTTTTTTTATTTTGTTTGAATACATGTTAACATGAGCACTTAAAATATAAGTCAAACACATCAACTTTATTCGTTTAGAGTGTAAAAAGGTGAAATCGCTCGTCCCCAATGTCTTCGTCGCATCCATCTTAAGGTCATCACGAGGAAGATAAATCATGGTCCCCGGAATAATTAGTGCACAGTTGGGCCGAGAATTGATACATCAAACGCCCAAAATTTTAATCCAGTACGCCTCGCGCGACTCGAACCCAGGTTCTCTTGTGCAACACTCTCATGCACTAATCAATCCGGATCCTCGCGGGGACAACTTTATTCATTTAGAGTTGAAGAGTTATGTGTTGGGATATATGTTTATAAAAAACATTTTAATTTTATTTAAGTAAATGTTTAATAATAAGTTTTTGCAGGTATATTATAGATTATTTATAAATATAAAAAAATTCAAAACTAGTATTATTGTCTTTAAATATCGGTAAAGTTGCTTTAAATCCATAATGGGGAGTCAAACTTTGCCTTCACTCCCCACACAAGTTTTTGTTTGTTTTTGCTCCCTAATGGAACTGAGTATAAAAGGATAAAAATTGAGTATACATAAGTGAAAACTGAGTATAAAAGAGTGAAACTTGAATATAAAAGAGTGAAAATTGAGTACAGGGTTATTGATGTGGTGGATGCAAACTGCCATACTCAGTTTTCTAACTTTTATACTCAATTTTCTTCAAATAATACTCACCAAAAATCACATCAGGGACTGCATGCAAAGAAATGTTTGGGTAGGGATTGCATGCAAAGTTGACTTGATAAGTGTGGAGTTTAGGAAAATTTACCCTTTAAATATTATATATATATATATAACGTTATATAATAAAAATTAAAATATAATAATCTAATTTGTTCTTAATTAAAAATTAAAGTTGTGATCTTTAATTAAAATTACTCATATGCATGGTTCATTAAATTTCAAATGAAATAATTTTATCCTGGTTGTTAATAATGAGATTATTTGAATAAAAGCGTTTTATATAATTTGATATATAGGATTGGTATAAGATTATTTTTAAATCTCTAACTTACGTGATAAATAGATTATTTATTATTAATCAATGATGGTGATATATGAATTATCTCAAATCTTGATTAATTAATAGACACCTATTTATAATATTGTATTTTTTTTTTACTTATCAAATAATGACACAAATAAGGTTGCGTCAAATATTCTTGATTTATTAGAATATACTAAAATAAATAGTAGAAAATATTAATATACAAAATTAAATCTATTTCTTCATAAAGAAGCGATGAACCGTTGTTTTAAGTGTTAATTTGATATTTGAATAATAAAGCGCTCAATTTGTGATTACAACGTAAATATATTATTCATTATAGGGCACCAACAACGGTGCGGAGCATTATAATATTCAATTAACGTACCACGCACGTTAAATCTATTATAGCGAGCGTGTTAAAACGCGGACACGATGAACACGTTAAGATGTTTGAACGTGTTCATCACGTCGTGACCTGACATCCCCAATCGATTGGGGCAGTGGGCACCCATAATCGATTGGGTAATCGATTATGGGTGCCCTCAATCTATTCCAAATACTTCTGAACTGCGATTGAGAATGCCTTTATCGATTGGGGTAGCCATAATCGATTAAAAATAGATAATGATCACCTAAACAGCTAGTAAACGCTCACAACGGTCATAAAACGAATACAAACGACTATTTTAATAAAAATAAATAAATTTTCATCTATAAATACTCATCATCTTACAACTCTCATTTTAATCTTCAAACACCTCCCTCCCAATCACTCTCATTCCAATCTTCAAACATCTTCCTCCCTCCCTCTAAAAATCTCCTCTCTAGTATTTTCTTCCGAAATAAATGAAAATAATCATGGTTTTTTATAATTTTTTAAAAAATACTTCTTTCCAAAATTCTCAAACTCCACCGAATTATCAACGTAATTCATACCCATTAAATTACCCATATCGTTCATATCCACCTAATTATCCATATAATCCATATCTACAAAATTATTCATCCAATCCACTTGCAACCGACATGTCTTTTACATCTGCGACAGAAAGTGATCCATTTACTCCGACTTTTGTTTTAAAGACAAGTGCCCGACCGTGAATCTCCAATTGAAGTTGTTAATTTAGAGAAGGTGGATTCTGGCGCTGCGGGTAAAAGAAAATGATCAATATAGAGTAAATCTGAAAACGAAATTTTAGCCAGATCATTTGTCACTATCAGCGGCGATCCAATCATCGGCAATGATCAGAAGATGGATGCTTTCTGGGGTCGTGTTGCTAGCTACTATAATGAGAATCATCTTCAAGATACACCTAACAGAAATGCAAGTATCATACGATCGCACTGGCACAATATCATACAAAAAAAGGTATATCATACAATACAAATTACAATAGCATTTATAGTGCGTATCGTAGTGGCCACAGTGATGAGGATGTATTACAGTTTGCGTATGAAAAATATCGTGAAGAAAATAATGGCATTGCATTTAATCTTGAGTATGTGTGTAGAATAGTAAAAGACCATTCAATGTTTGCTCCACAGTCTGTTGATCACGTTGTTGGCACAAAGAAGACAAGAACCTCAGAGTCGGGAGCAAGCAACACCTCATCTAACCAAGATGCTAGCCTACATGTAGACCTAAATGAAGAAGAAACTCGTCCAATGGGTCAGAAGGCAGCAAAAAGAAAAGGAAAAGACAAAATGAAATCAGACATTGAAGGTATGACAACAAATTTGGATAATATGTTTGTAAAGTTTACTGAGTATACAAGCATAAAAATGACTGAAGATGGAATAAAACAAGAACAACTCGAAGTTGATGAGATGGAAGCAAAAACTGCGGAAATGAAAGCAAAGACTGCCTTAGCCAAAGTTTAATTAAAGGAATATGCAATCCTTTCGAAAGACACCTCGCAAATGACACAAGAGTAATTTATCATCCATCGACATCTATGTCAAGAGATTAAAAAGAGATGAAATATGTAATTTTCATTTATTATAATTTTTAATTATTGTATTTTTCAATTAATGTAATTTTTGAATATTGTCCTTTTAAATTAATGTAATTTTCTATTATTTTACTTTCTTAAATTCATTTATAATTTCTAGTCAATTAATATAACCGTTGCAAATTAGTCGTTGGAATATAGTTGTTATAATATGACAGTTAGAATATAGCCATTGTAATATATCTGTTAGAATATAACCGTTGATAAGAACAAATAAATAGACACCTTATGCTCTACAATTCTTTATTCTCCAAGTAGTTGACGAATTCGTTTCCTCTTCATTCTACATTCTTCGATCATTATGCTCTACAATTCGTTATTCTTCATTAGCTCTGAATTCGTTTTCTGTAAATATGTTTTAATCTTCAAGTAGCACCACGTCTGACTCGACAAGTGAAGATGAAGTCCATGTTGAAGATGTTGACGAAGGTTATGATCCAGGGAATGAGCTAATGTCATTGATACTTCAGCAAAGCCGACAAATAGTTGAAGTATATCAAAGTAATAACGAGATGCGGCGAAGAAGGTTCATCTAAAGAAATCGTGAAGTCGGGCATGTGAGACTCTTCAATGATTATTTCTCCACAAATTCAGTGTATCCAGATCAAATATTTCGAAGACGATTTCGCATGCAAAGAGATTTATTTTGTCACATAGTGAATGCACTTAAGAGTCGTTCATCATTTTTTCAGCAGAGGGATGATGCTGCGAGTAGACAAGCTTGACACCACTACAAAAATACACAGTTGCGATTCGTCAATTAGCTTATGGAGTCCCAGCCGACCATCTTGACGAGTACCTATGCATGGGTGAATCAACCGTCATTCTATGTCTTTTCAAGTTTTGCGTTTATGTGGTTGAATTGTTGGTGATCAGCCTTGAGAAGACCAAATGTTGATAATGTTTAACGTCATCTTCAATTGCATGATGAGAGGCACGACTTCCCTGGAATGTTAGACAACCTTGATTGCATTCATTGGGAATGAAAAAATTGTCTAGTTGCTTGGAAAGACCAATTTACAAGAGGACATGAATCACCAACAATCATGCTTGAAGCGGTCACATCTCAAGATTTGTGGATATGATATGCATTCTTTAGTGTCGCAGGTTCACATAATGATCTTAATGTGTTGTACGAATCTCCCAAATTCAATAACGTCTTGTAAGAAAATGCCTGATAAGTATCATTTTGTTGATCATTTCATATGCTTAAATCCGTATTTGACCCATATTTTACTTGTATAATTGTGGATTTACTCTAGGTTCTAGGATTTATACTCTTTTTGGACTTAATTGCAAATTTTGATATTTTCGAGTTGTTTTGTCACTAAATTTTTGATCTACTCTTGTAGGCTTGAAGGGATCATGGACCTAGGTCAGGTTGGGTCAAATGTTGAGTCAAAAGTGGACTAGATCAAGTGATCAAGCTTCGACTCATTTGGACCATCCGATGCAAGAACGGTTAGATCTAGACCATCTGAGAACTTCTGATCAATCCGAGCTGGGATTAAGGCTAATCAAGCAATCAGATCAAGATCTGAGAGTTTCAGCCCAATCAGAGATCATCTAACCGTTGGATCATGATCAGAGTGATCTAGACCATCCATTCAAAGATCAAGGTGATTTGAACCATCCGTTGGAAATCTGGCAGATCCGAGCTACCACGAGGATGATCCTAACCTCTGATCGAGATCTGGAAATTTTGAATCAAATCGGACAAAGATCCACCGTTGGATGAGGCGGGATTAATCTCAGCCGTCCAAATTAAATGGTTTAAGTTTAAATTGGAATTCCCTTGGCAGATCTAAGTGTCGCGTCTTCGCATTTCCCAGCTGAGTTCTTCTTCGTTCTTCTTCGGGTTTTCTTCATTTCTTCGGCGATTTTCTTCAGTGAAGGCGTGTCCAACTCGATCACAACCTTGGAGCAAGATCTGGATCCTTGGAAGAGGTTTCTATGGAGATTTAATCACTGATTTGCAGCTGTGTGCGAATATGTGATCAGATCTGAAGTCGGAGCAATTTTCAAGAGATTTGCGAGTTGAAGGGGTTCTTGGCTTGTCCTTGCGTGACGAACAAGGTGGTCTTGATACAAGGAATGGTCGAGGATTAATTTCTTGTTGTATTTCGTTTGCATTAGCTGTAATTCATTTCTGCGAGTCATTTTGCTTCAGATTCTATTTTTTGTATCTGCTGTAAGTTTCTTTTCTGAATTGTTTCGGCAGTAGATAGGGTTTCATTCTGCAAAGTAAGTAGTTAGATAGCTTAATTAGAGAACAATTGTACTCGAATCAATTCGTTTTGTAGTTGAATCGTATCTGAATTTAGCTTCATTTCTGCAGTTCTGTTTTAACTGTTGCGTATCAGCCACTTTAGTTGCTATTTCTGAATTTTTCCAGCCTTAATTTGGTTCGTTTCTACTGTTAAATAGACATTCTACTTGTTAGTGAATGAATTCCATTTAATTTCAGTTTGTTCCAGCTTTGATTCTGCATATCAGATTAGATTTTGATACATTAGCTCATTCATTGTGTTTCAGTTTATATTTTCAGTCTCTAAATGTTTGTATCAAGCTAGCTTAGTTGGGTTCTATGAATTCACTTTGAAGTTCAATTCATTTACATAGTTATTGAAGTCAATTGATACATTTGGTTTCAGTTAGGTTAGTGTAACTCAGTTTTCATTTCCGCAAGGGTTAGTTGCCAATTCTGCAAATTTCTGATTTCCAATCTGCAATTGTGCCAAGTAGCCATAAGCTTTCTTTAAGCTCTCCTGAATTTCGATTGGTAATTCAAGTTCAGTTTGCATTTGTCAGTTTCAGCACTTATTTGCCATTGTATCACTGCATCAGATTCATTAAGTTCTTCATGTCAAATTCTGCATTCGATTTCTCAATGCAAACTTTAGCTATTGTTTCTGAAAATTCGTATCAGTTTCTTTTTTCTTGATTACAGCTTGTTCTCTATTCAGAATTTCGGATAGTTTATGTTCAGCTTGCCTCTGAATTCCAGTTACTTCGAATTTAATTCCATTTCTTGCTGCATATCAGTTTGAGTCTGTGAATCAGCTGTCTACAGTTCTTGAATTGAGTATCAAGTGCATGATTAGCTCCATTTCCATTTCTTGCCGCATTTAGTTCTATTTCCAGCTTTCATGTATGATTAGCTCTTCACTATTAGCTTTGTCTTTCAAGTTGTAGTGATTAGTTTCAATTCGGGATTTTCAATTACAGCTTTGGATACTTAAGTTGCAATTGTTGATTAAGGTCTCCATTAGTTGAATTCATTGGTTGCTATTACTATTGTTAGTTCTTTTGGGTAAGTTTACTTCCTGTGCATTGTATCTTCATTTCTCATTGAAAAGCAAATCCCAGATTTTATTTGAAACCCAAAAATATTGACGACACCGAAACGCAAGTTCGAATCAAACAAACTTGAACTAGCCCTTGGAAAAATACGACCTGTGACCCCTTTACTACATTTCTATTCTTTGCTAGCAAAAAGGGTTTCCAACACATTTATAAATTCTAAATTCTGATGGATCCACATTCGTGACAACTTTAATTAGCTCATTTGGGTCCATCAATGCCCCAGAGATTAATTTCAACGACACTCAATATAAGAAGGTGTATTATCTAACAGATGAAATATATCCGGAATGAGTTACTTTCGTGAATGCTTTTCCTTGCCCGGAAGATCCCAAGAGGAGATTATTTAAGGAAAGATAAGAGGCTGCAAGGAAAGATGTTGAATGAGCTTTTGGGGTACTTCAAGCTCGATGGGTAATTGTTAGAGATCCAACTCGTTATTGGTATAGAAAAAAGATAAAACATATTATGTTAGCGTGTATTATTTTGCATAACATGATTGTAGAAGACGAGGGAGATCACGTGACAAATTGGTATAACGATGAAGGTGACGAACCCGCACAGCCTGTCCAAGGCTTAAACCAAGGATATCATGATTATCTTCGGATAAATTCCCAACTACGTGACAGTCATGTGCATTACCAACTTCGTGCCAACTTAGTTGAACATATTTGGTCATAATACAATAATCCATGAATTAATATTTTATTGTTTCATTTTATATTAATTTATATGTTATTTTTTAATTATATGCAAGTGTACATTTCAAATTTATAATAATAATTTAAATTTCAAATAATGATAAATATATTTAAAATTATTATTATTATTTATTTTAAATAATAATCATTTAAATTGGTAAATAAAATTGAAAATAAAAAATATGTATATAAGAGAATGAATATGTGAGAGAATATATATATGAAATAATATGTATGTGGCATGTGGACCCCACAAATAATGGGGGTTGAATGTTAAACGAATGTGAGAGATTGAAGATGTTAATGTTAATGTGTATGTGGTATGCGAGTCCCATATTTTTTGATGAGATGGTAGGTGTTATAACATTAAAAATGTAAAACTATTGCGGATATGCGTATAGAAAATCAACGTGACTTAAGTAAAATGATATATAAAGAGGTTAACAGATATTATCTAGCTTTTGATTATGAATTATGTATGAGGATCGACAATCAAGTATTTACTACTTTTGAATAATTTTATATTTATAATTCCAAGTTTAGAATAATTTTGGAATTAAGGATATTGACATACTAATTAAATAGTTTAATTTAAGAACAAATTATCCTAAATTTTCTGTATATAAAATCAACTCTCCCTTTAGTCCCTATATCAGAAAAAATTTATTTTCACTTTTTACATGTAAAATTTTATGTGGTTCAACTACAGATTTACCGAATTACTCTTAACTTTTTTAAGTATAAAAAAGTTTGAAATAAATTGTAATTCTTTATAAATTAAGCATCATTTAATTCAAATCTAGTATATTTTTTTATCAAATTGAGTACTGTCTAATCAATTCATCATAAGCTAATTAATTAGTATGAACTCCTAATCAATTAGTCAGGTGGAAAAAGAATTATGCTTAATTTGATAGAAAAAATACTAAATTTTAATTTAAATATATTGAATTTAGAAAGAATTATATTTATTTTTAAACTTTCTGCATTCAAAAAAGGATGATACTTAATTTGATAGAAAATATACTATATTCTAATTATATGATAATGAATTCAGAAGAAATTATATCTATTTTCGATTTTTTATACATAAAAATAATGGGATAATTAGATAAATCAATATATATTAGCGAGCTTAAGCAAATGAAATATTACATGTAGTGAGTGGAAATACACTTTTTTTGACATAGAGATTGAAAATAAAGTTTAAAATATAATTAAGAATTTAAAGATAATTTATAATTAATTAAATCAATATTATCGAAGCTTTGGATTATAGGTCCCTAGTTTACCATACAATGTTTGAATTACATTGAACACTTATGATAAAAACTTTAAATTTATTAATTTTAAATTATTGAATTTTAAGTTACTACACATCCTTAATTGGGTGGATAAAGTAATTATAAATGAAAAATATTTTCTTTTATAATTTTATGTTCTCTTCCGTTCAATTAATTTTTGAATTAATTGAATTTTATTAGATATTATTTTGCAATAAAGATTACAAAATTATATTCATTCCACTTTGATAAGTTTTGACTTATTAATATTTACCTTTTAATGTTTACAGGATGAACATTTGAACTAAAAGTAAATAATAATAGACATTACACGAAATTTATATAACATTTAGAAGGCATTCTTTTTATTAAAAAAGTTGTCATTTTTTGATATTTTTAGTGAAATGGTTGTCTATATTTTTATTTCTTATTAAAGTTAACGTTTTCAAATAATCCTTTCAAAAAAAGCTTTGTAAAGTTTTTTTTAAAGAAAAATAAAATATTAAAAAAAACTCAAGAAAAATTTTAAAAAATAACGTGACATCATAATTATAATGATCCTAAGGATATGGTGTCATCAAGGATATAATTTGATTCGGGCTGATGACTTGAGGCCGCCAACGATGTCTAAGTGATAATTGAACATGTTGGCTATCATATTATTTTTTAAGATTTTTTCTTAAATTTTTTAATTATATCATTGCACTTTTTCTTTTTTTTTTAAGCATTTGCAACAATGATTTTTGTCCTCGACCTAACTTCCTCCAACAAACCAGCCCTTCCCGAAAACTCAATGAGAAACCTAACCTCCTAAACTCATCTCCGTCAGACTGCACGAAAAATCAATCTCCCCCAAAATCCTCCTCCACTGTCAACACCTAGCCTTCACCACTCCGCGCTGCAAGGGACCTATTTGAAATAAATAGTAATATGGGTTTCAAGTGGATAAAGTCCATTTTAGTTCCTTTTATTTTTTACTCATTCCAAAATAGTCCCTTATCTTTTCAGTCTGTCAAAATAGTCCCTCATGTTTCAAAATATTTTTCGAATTCATCCTCCCGTTAGATTTTCATTAAAAGCAAATGAAGATAAGGTCTTATCATCCATTCATAAGTGTAATTTTATCACTCTTGTTATCGCTTATTCAAAAATAATTTATCCTCTTTACAGGCTGTCAAAATTGTTGCTCATGTTTTAAAATATTTCACAAATTCATCTTTCATATTAGATTTTCGTTAAAAATTAAATGAAAATAAAGTCCATCACCCATTTTTATCTCTTGTTAGTTCATTTCTTCACATTTTCTTCAAATTAAAATCTTTTTTCTTTCAGCTAAATTACTTCTGAATTATCAATACATATTTATCAATATAAAGCAACAAGAAATTTTTTTATAAAAAACATAAGCTATTTTGATAAGCGATAAAAGTTTAAGTTATAATAAGAGAAAATGCAAATACTTTCATGATATGCGAGTAGGCCCGGTCAAGAATTAGATAACTTCGATTCATATCATGTATCGTTACCAGAATATCTCTTTATATAGAAATAAATTAATGGGAGATATAAATAAGTAATGAGTTTTATTTTTGTTTATTTTTAACGAAAATCTAATAGAAAAGATAAATTCGAACAAATATTTTGAAATATAAAAAATTATTTTAACAGAAGAAATTATTTTTGGGTAAGTAGAAAATAGGGACTAAAATAGACTTTATTTCGGGTTTCAAGTGTCCTAGGTTAGGGTTTCTGAAAGTTCTTTTAAGTGGGAATGGTAGCGTCAGAGGACGATCCGAGGGGGGCAATGGAGCCGGAGTTATCCTTTATTACAAGCGTGCCTTCCTCGTCCGCTTCTACGACTCAAACTACCGATCTCTTGCCCTCCTTGGCCGCGTTCGCATCTCTCGCTCCGGTGTCAATGTCAGGTAAGCCCTTTTGGATGCCTCCGACAAGCACCTCTCGCGGTTTTTGTTCTTCGAGTTTTGGTGTTAGCAGAAGTTTTGATCTTGTCATTTATAACTTTAGGTTGGTGGAAAGATGCCATCTTTGGAGAAGCACATTGCCGCTTTGAAATCCATGAGCTTATTTGACGACACGGACGGTAAATTACATGAGATTGGTAATCGAGATTCCATGACTATGACGGTAAATTACAGGAGTTGGTAACTTTCAGGTCCGATCCTCTAGCAGAGGTTCCCAAAGTTTGCGATGCTAGGAGGCACCTGTCTGTGGCAGAGTTTCATTTTGTTCTCCATGATGCAGACGAGTGGGTGCTTTTGAATGAGCAACTAGTGTAAGTTAATGATTTATATTTGTTCAATTATCGATGGGAGTACAGTAAGTCCAAGTACTAATATGGGTGCCAAGGCTGATAAACAACTTGTTCTGTTGGATGCAAGGAACTCATATGAAACACGGATTGGGAAGTTTAAGGCCACAAATGTGGAGACTCTTGATCCAGAATTAAGACAATACAGTGATTTAGCTTCTTCGATTGATCAGCACCCTAAAAAGCTGCATTCTCATGTAAGTATTATCCTGGTGGGCTCTTCACTCTTAACAATATTGATCACTGTTTGACCACATAAAATAGCATACGGTAGACATACACACAACAGTAAATAAATTATAAGTGCAGAACTTATTTAAATAGTCTGGATACACACTGACATAATGTAAGTGGACTCATGCAATAGAAAATAGCATAGTCCAATGACAATAAATGCTCAAAGTAACATGACACTAGAACCTGCTTCCCATGTAATCCTTAGACATCTCTGAGTATGGCCTAAGTTGAAAATAGTCCAAACTTGGCTCATCACCTTAACTCAATTAAATTGGGGGTTAAAGGAAATGAGCCACGAGCATAGAAGTGTGAAATGAGGTAAGAAAGATGCTTATGGTTGTCCCTAAAGGAAAAGAAGGCAGTCAAGGTGAGTGGGCTATCTATGGTGTAATAATTGCTACAACTTTTGACATACATTAGACTCATATGGAACATATATATTTGTGTGCTCCAATTTAGTGCCCCCCAGGTGCGCCTGCAAAAAGGTAAATCCAATGTTTTATTTGCACTAAAACCAATTGACTTTGTTCGAGCGCGGTCATTCGCGTTGGCAAATACTGCAATTGGATAGCTTGTATTTTGTCATTTTTCGTTTTTTTTCCTACCTCCATTAGTCAAATGTCAAGTACAGCTAACAAAGACAATTAAGTAGTAGGATTAATATTGTGTAGATTTTGAACCTATAAATAATGTCTATTCCTTAGGCAGAAGAATCATCAATCAATGAGCAACTTTTCCTCCTATGTTCTTTCTCCGCCATTAATCAAATGTTAACTTCTAACCGAGGCAGTTAAGCTACAAGATTAATAGCGACAAATATTTCGAGACTATAAATAGAGGTTTTTCCTGAATAGCAAAATCATCCATCAATGTATTAGTGATATGAAAAGATCGGAAAGATTATGATTTTAAAATTATGAATTCTTAATAAGTATACCAATTAAAATTATATTTCCTTTCTTTTCAAGAGTTGAGAAAAAAAAGGGAGATTACAATAATGAAATTCATGTGATAAGGAAGATCAAAATAGTGAGAGTAGGCATGGATGGTGTCAAGGATCTGCAGTAGAGGTTATACATCAATCTTGTCATGGTATGTTTTTTTATATGCTTGTTATTATTTTCAATATAGATATTGCATGATAAACAATTTTATAGAAAATTATTAAAATATACTGATGTTGCAGATAATGGATATTCCACGTGAGAAATCCAAGGGTCAACAAGCCGAAATACGTGATAGTCAAAGTATAAGGCAGGTAAATCTGAGCCAGGCCTATTCGGTGAACCCCTTCACAAGCTGATCGGGCAACCCGCTCGGACATCCCAAGGGCTCATTTCCCCGATCGGATGTCATTAGGGCTCAGGTCCCCAACCAAGTACTCTCGGATCCCTGCTCCCCTTCACAAGCTGATCAGATTGTTCCGATCTGACATCCCAGGGGCTCAGCTTCCTGATCGAATGTCACCGAGGCCTAGCTCCCCAACCAAGTATTCTTGGAGTTCTGCTCCCCTTCACAAGTAGATCGGATAACTCTGATCGGACTATCCCAAGGCTCTAGCTCCCCTATCGGTTGTCACCAGAACCTAGTTCTCCAGCCAAGTACTCTCGGGGCTCTGCTTCCCCCTCACAAGCCGATTGGATACCTCCGATTGAACATCCAAGTGGTCAAGCTCCCCGATCGGATGTCACCAAAGTCTATCTCTCCAACCAAATACTCTCGGGGCTTGAGCTCTTCTCTCCTTTTGACTCATTATCCCATTGGTGGGTCAAACTCTCAAAAGCCCAGTAGGTCTTTTGGCCCAAGAGCACATTTCGTCATTAATATTTCATATGAATTTGTCAGGAAGTCAGTGGGATCGTATCTTTTCATAGATACAAGATATGCTCCCCACATCTACGATGGGACAACATGATACAAAGAGAGTATAGTGATAAGATGTGATGTCTAAACATGACACGATGCGTCATTAATGCAGAGATTACAGAGGCATTATAAAAGGGGTCATTCTCGTTGATGTAGGAGGTAAGTGAAATAGTTTGTTCACACTCTACTTTGTTCTTCTTCTTTCAATCTCTATCCACTGAGCTAACTTGATCGTACGAGTAGCCGCGTCAGGGACCCCCTTGGCATGCTTACTGCACCCTCTTGTTCCTTTCCACCTCTGTGGTCCTGTAGGTTTTTCTCTTCGTTTTCAAATCGTAGTTTTCTTCCGGTCAATTACAAAGACACTTCACCGGTAGTCCATTTCCGTTGATTTCAGACAGGATCATATACGATACAACTTAAGCTTCCGGAATCTATGCGACCAACTGTAAATGTCTAAGCCTTGTTGATCGCAACATATTAAGAGTATATGAGAATTCTTCTACTCACGGGAGAAGGATACAAAGACATATAACACAATTTGAAGATCATCCCCTTCTATCTCATAATACGTACACATGGATAGATTCCCTCGTCAACAGTCTCAAAGACACGTTGTGTCGAGTTCAGGGACAGGAGCCAAGATGGAGGCGAATGGTGGTGTGAAATTTCTGGCATCATTCTTGATCGGGTCACCATAGAGTACTTGATGTCTTGAGCACCACCTACAATTTTTGAAGCGATCGATCAACGTTTCAAGCATCACCTCTAGCTTCTAGGGTAAGGGCAAGGTATGAGCACCTTACTCTGCTAGCATGAGAGTAAGGTGCTCATACCTTGCCCTTAGGGCTATGATATAGCGGAAGGACGATTAGTTATATCTCAAGTACATGCGGTTTGATCCTTAACTACGGTGAATTTGTAGGATTTTGTTTCTTCAAATGGAACGCCTAACTGTGAGATGTTGGGCTTCTGGACCGTCTGTCATGAACGCTTCCTGATTTATCCTGGCGGCTGATGAGAAATTTTCATGGGGCCGAATCGGTCGTCCCAGATTTGGCATTGCTCAACCTGGTTAATCATTTTTAATTGGGTGCTCACACCTCTTACTTTTTGCAAAATGCTCAAGGGCCTGAGCCTCCGACTTGCCCTATGTGGTTCACTCAAAAAGCCTCAAGCCTCCCTTATCTCGGCATCAACCTTATAACCATTATCGGGCTTGATTTTGATTAGAGATGATAATAAGGTAGAACGAGATAGGTTTGTCACCTTTATCTCCGCTCTTGGATTATATCTCTGCCCTTATCTTCAGTTATGTGTAATCAGGTAAATCTCCATTTTCGAGTCCACAGGGATTAAGTCCCCATTCTCCCGTCCCCATCCTCGCTTTTCATACCCATGAGCAAATCTAAAAGTACAGTCATGCCACTTACTTTTTAATATTTACTAAACTAATTGGGGAATCCTCGTTCCTATCTCCATTCTCGTCCCCCATCTTGCCGTATCAGAGACGGGTTCAAAAATGGAGATAACATTCTCATATCTGTTCTCATTCAAATGCAGGGATTTTAAAAATCTCTTAATATGAATCTATATCTGAAAATACTTCCCAACTTATCCTCATTTCGAATTTTCTCCACAGGACCTCTAATTAGTATGTAAAATTATCATCCATAATTAAAAATCGGAGAAGCTCCCAACAATGGGATGGTACAACAAGGTTCTAATTTGTATTGATTTAGATTTTTTTTTTGTAATTTGGATATTTAATTTTTTAAAACGATTAAGTTTGAAGAGGATCGAGATGATCAATTTTGGTCATAAAATTTTTTTTCTTAGGTTTATCGTTTGGAGGAAATTTTTATAGTACATCAAAATTAAAATTTGAATTTTAAATGTCTAATCTATTACGCGAAGAATCTAATCGTTGGCTTAGACCGTTCTTAAACCTGGCCCTTCAACACCCATACCGTAGAAAACGATGACTCGTACGACTTGAACAAGCGACCATTTAAAAATAAAACTAACCCCAATAAAAGAATCCATTCCTCTTAAATTTGTTCATTATTTTTTTTTTCATTTTTTAATTCTTTTAAACAAATCCATCAATAAAATCTCATCACCCTCTATGCTTTTGATGCGTGTTAATCTACGATAGATCCATCTAAGTCATTCGAGGACCCTTCAATATCTCTAAATAAGTATATTCCCAAATCGCATCCTTCCTATTGTACGTACGTACTTCTTATCAGATATTATAACCGCCGTTTGAGCGGTGACTGCTACTTCTTTTACGAGTGAAAAATGTGATTAATTATATATATCGAAATAAAAACGCAGACTCTGAGTTCGGTTTAAACCTGATCATTAATTAGGAAACGGCCAATTTTTTTTTTAAAAAAAGAGAATGAGAATGCGAAAATGAAAGAAAGAGAAAGAGGAGATGAACATGGAATTAGACGGCGATGATGTATGTATGTATCTATCCTTGTCTGATATCAACGAGCATGGGGCTAAGCGAGGAAGTGCCGCACTCATTTAAAAATGTTGAATCATGTTGCTGGTGATTTGAAGGGAATAGTAGCTAGTGCAGCTGGAGATAGAGATGCATGTCTGCCGTCGCCATGCACGTGGATTGGCCTGTGGATGCGCCAAGCTGATCGTCGCCTTGTCCTCCGAGAGCTGGAGCCTGCTCCCCATTCTTCGTCGTCGGCCGGGTCCAATCATGTAGGCCAAGATCCGAAGCCTGGATGCCCTCTCATTAATTGCAGGTCGGATCACTGATTTTTATTCCAGCTACTGAAACAAGTGTTTAGATAATTTTTTAAATGTATTTAATATAAATTTAAAAATTAATTTAATTAATTATAAGAATGTGATAAATTAGATCTTGAGTGCATATAGATTTTGATGGTGGTCCAACTCTTCTAATTTAGGATTTAGGTGGACTTATTTGTTTCTATATTTATTTTGAGAGTTTATTTATTATTTATTTAATTTAAATTTATTTACTTAATTAATTTTATACATATTGGGATAAAAAATAATAACTATTTAATAGTCATTACAATATTTGTAATAGTTAGTTAATAACTACTAAAGTAATTTTGATTGAATTTAAATTAATAAATATAATTTAAAATATTATATATATATATATATTTAATTAAGTTGAAATGTTTTATTTTAACAGGTAGTATATATTAATTACTGAATATTGTTAATGCGTACTTTATCCTTTTCATTTTTATCATGAATATAAATAAATATTTTATATTCGAGTGGAACACCATTATTGTATTTTTTTTGCATTAGATGCGCAGATATTACTACTAGCTAGCAACCACTTGGCCATATCTCTTTCAGCGTGCAGCCAATCAGATCCGTCCATTTTGGTGGGCCCCTTTCTCATCCGTCAAGTCCTTCCCGACAACCCCATCTGGTCCCTGACACCGACACGTCACCCTATCGTCGACAGCAGCACGTGCCCATCAGGTCAGGCCCCTCGTCCATTTAAGGCCTTACACTCCCTCTATTCTCCCACCCGATTTTCGTCACCCATTTTTCTCCCCTTCTCTTTATTTGCTTCTCTTGTGGGGCCCACGCTAACCCACTGACTCATACTTTCGTCATTTATCCCTTCGCACCCGAGGTTGTACCACCCCTTGCCAGTGCAGGGGCTGTGAAGCATGATACAAGCACAGACGTGGATGGAGGAACCGGTATACTTGGGACAGGCTTCGATGCTTTACTGTGAAAAACAAAGCTCCACTTCCCCAATTTTCTATTTGACTTTTTGACTTCCTTTGTCTTCCCTCTCACCCATCCGTTCAGATTGATCCCGCCATTTCCTACGGTCGAGATGGCATGTTGGCCCTCGATCTGTCCCATTATTCTCAAGACGAAAATGCCATCGTGCTCTCGCCGCACGTGCGATAAAGCGACCAGGGTAGTTTAGTCATATGACATCGCATATCTTCGTGCGCATAGGGTGGCCTCCTCCCTAGTTCCTCCCCAATCAGGTGGGGGCTGGCCGTCCAATGACAACGCTGGTAAACCGTTGGGCGCCGAAGTTTTATTTTTGTAGGCACAGAAATTCCATCACCTTCCTCGCTAATTGTACTGGTTCCGCTTTGGTGCTCCGCCTTCCCCTGCGCTGCCTGCAAAACCCTTCAACCCTTTTGAATGGAAAGCTAAACCACAGGCGATGCCATGGAAGGAGAGCACCGACGCCGCTCCTCCTTCTCATTCTCCTTACTCTGCCTAGTCTTCCTTGTCTGCCTCGTCCTCGCCGTGGGGGCGAGCGGTACCGGCGACTTGGAGCTGCTGTTGTCGTTCAAGGGCGCAGTCGGGAACCCACTGTCGCTCCAGAGCTGGGACCGTATCCGCAGCCCGTGCTCCTTCACCGGAGTGACCTGTGGCTCCGGTGGCCGCGTCGCCGCCCTCGCGCTACAGGGAGTGCCCCTCGTCGTCGACTTCCGCAGTGTCTCGTCTTCGATCCTTTCCCTTGAGGGACTCCAAAGCCTTTCACTCCAAGATGTCAACCTCACTGGAACCTTATCTGGAGACATGTGCGGTAGCCAGTTGGTTGAGCTCGATCTCTCCGGAAACGGTCTCCGGGGATCTCTTGCTGACGTTTTCTCTTTTGCCGCTGTTTGCGCCGGGCTGAAATCGCTCAATCTCTCGCGCAACTCTTTTGGGATTTCACCAGCCGCCGCTGGGAATGCTCATGTCTTTTCTGCTCTCGAGGTCGAGACGCTTGATCTCTCCTTCAACAAACTCTCCGAAGAGTCTGAACTCCGGCTGTTGCTCTCCAACATTGGCGCCCTCCGCCGCCTCGATCTGGTCGGAAACCACCTTTCTGGCGGCCTTCCCTCCGTCGTCAACTGCTCCTACCTTCAGCACTTGGACCTTTCTTCCACTGGCCTATCCGGCGAGGTTGGCAGTGATATCTTCACCGATTGCCGGAGCTTGACATTCTTGAACCTGTCTGCCAACCACTTCATCGGCCGTCTCCCCTCCAGCCTCTCCTTTTGTGATTCCTTGACCTCACTCAGCCTATCCGGCAACAACTTCTCCGGCGAGTTCCCTGACGACATCCTTACCTCGCTACCCAACCTCCATATTCTCGAGCTGGCGTTCAACAACCTCAGTGGCAGTCTGGGGAACTCCATCACCACGATGCCTAGTCTCGAAGTATTCGATCTCAGCTCTAATATGCTGACGGGAGCCATTCCCCCGGAGCTTTGCCCTAACGGGTTCGCCTTAAGAGTGCTCTATCTTCAGAACAACCAGCTCACCGGCGGCATCCCGGAGTCTCTGAGCAACTGTACAAAGCTCGTCTACCTGGATCTCAGCCTCAACTACATCACCGGAACCATTCCCCTGGACTCGGTCTGCTCTCTTCCCTACGAGACCTCATCATGTGGCAGAATTTGATCGAGGGCGAAATTCCGCCGCAATTGTCCAACCTCCGAAGCCTCAAGAACCTCATTCTCGACAATAATGGGCTCACGGGTCCGATCCCCGCCGGGCTGGTGAATTGCACAGGTTTGAACTGGCTTTCCCTATCCAGTAACAACCTTAACGGAACCATCCCCTCCTGGATCGGCCAGCTTCACAATCTTGCAATACTTAAACTCGCGAACAACTCCTTCTCTGGCCCGATTCCTCAGGAGCTTGGAGACTGCAAGAATTTGATTTGGTTGGATGTGAATAACAACCAACTCACCGGATCGATCCCTCCGAGCCTGGCGAAGCAATCAGGCAAAGTGGCGGTGGGCTTCTTGGGTACCGGCGAGCCATACGTCTACCTGAAGAACGAAGGCCACAGTGGGTGCCGAGGCACAGGCGACCTCCTTGAGTTCGGTGGCGTTCGGCCCGAGGATCTCGACCGTTTACCCAGCCGCCACTTCTGCAACTTCACCAGGCTTTACAAAGGGATAACACAGTATACCTTCAGCAACAATGGATCTATGCTCTTTCTCGATCTCTCTTTCAATCAGCTGGACGGGGAGATCCCAAAGGAGCTTGGAAATATGTACTACCTTCTCATATTGAACCTGGGTCACAACAATCTCTCCGGCTTCATTCCACCGGAACTGGGGAACCTTAGGCATGTCGGAGGGCTTGACCTCTCGCACAATGCACTTGAAGGGCCTATTCCTCAGTCCTTTTCCGGCCTTGCCTGGTTAGCTGAGATTGACCTCTCCAATAACAAGCTAAATGGGTCTATTCCTGAGCTGGGTCAGCTGGCAACCTTCCCACGGTATGGCTATGAGAACAACTCCGGTCTTTGTGGGTTCCCTCTCCCGCCTTGCAAAGACGTTGCTGGGGCAAATTTGGAGACACAACACAAGAAGAATCATCGCCGGCAGGCTTCTCTCGCAGGGAGTCTCGCAATGGGATTGCTTTTCTTCGTCTTCTGCATTGTCGGCCTCATCATCATTGCAGTAGAGAGCAAGAGGAGGAAGAATGAAAATAAAGACAAGAGCAACCGAGCTGCTGGGGACATCTACACAGATAGCCGGTCTCACTCCGGCACTGCCAATTCAAACTGGAAGCTAACCGCCACCAAAGAAGCATTGGCCATCAGCCTCGCCACCTTTGATATGCCTCTCAAGAAGCTCTCTTTTGTGGACCTGGTTGAGGCAACTAACGGTTTCCACAATGATAGCCTGATAGGTTCAGGTGGATTTGGTGACGTTTACAAAGCCCAGCTGAAAGATGGAAGCATTGTTGCCATCAAGAAGCTTATCCATGTTAGCGGGCAAGCTGACCGAGAGTTCACAGCTGAAATGGAGACCATCGGAAAGATCAAGCACCGCAACCTCGTCCCCTTGTTGGGTTACTGCAAAGTAGGAGAAGAACGTCTGTTGGTTTATCAGTATATGAAGTACGGGAGCTTAGACGATGTCTTGCATAACCGAAACAATGTCGGAATCAAACTGAATTGGGCAGCTAGGAGGAGGATTGCAATGGGAGCTGCCAGGGGCTTGGCATTCTTGCACCACAACTGCGCACCTCGTATAATTCACAGAGATATGAAGTCCAGCAATGTTCTTCTTGACGAGAATTTGGAAGCCAGGGTCTCAGACTTTGGGATGGCAAGGCAGATGAGTGCAGTGGACACCCATTTGAGTGTTTCTGCACTGGCTGGCACCCCTGGCTATGTGCCACCTGAGTACTACCAGAGCTTCCGGTGCACCATCAGGGGTGATGTTTACAGCTATGGCGTCGTCTTGCTCGAGCTGCTCACCGGGCGACGACCTACAGATTCCGCAGACTTTGGCGACGACAATTTGGTTGGGTGGGTAAGGCAGCATTCTAAAGTCAGAATAAGCAATGTCTTCGACCCTGTGCTGTTGAAAGATGACCCTTCTCTGGAGCTGGAGCTATTAGAGCATCTTAAGATTGCTTGTGCCTGCCTTGATGAGAGGCCATTCAGGCGACCAACAATGCTAAAGGTGATGTCCATGTTTAAGGAGATACAAACAGTTTCGTCTTTAACCACCAATGTTTCTGCCACCATGGCTTCAATGGATGGGAGCCTCTGTGAGGGAGATATGAGCTTGAAGGAAGAAGACAAAGAAGATAGAGTTTGAAGGAGGCATGCCAGAAGAAGTGGTATCTTCACACAAGCTGGTTCCATTCACCCTAGCAGGTTTGAGAGGACAGAAAATTTCATTCTTCACCTTCCCAATGGTACGAACAAAAGTTTTCCCATGTAGAATTATATCATACAGTCCCTAAAACAATGTTCTCTCTCTCTCTCTCTCTGTTTTTTTTTTCCTTTTATTCACATTCATATACGTTAATCTTGCCTTATCACAAGTTCTCTGTACATAGTAAGTGAATTTTGTGTGATTCATCTTGCACTCTAGAAACCCAATCTTATCTATAATTTAATTGTTCAATCTTTTACTTTGTACCTTCATGCGTTTTAACTGTTCTTCATCTGTTATTCACATCACATGCATAACACTTTTGGTTAATCTTTATTATAGGTAGGGGTGAGCATTGGATTAGTTCGAATTCCATTTGTTTGGTTAGATGAATTATTACTCTTTCATCGAGATTTTACTCAGTTTCCACTAGAAAAGTGGTTTCCACGTGATTCCCACTGTTCTTTTTGGTGCACCTTCCACTAGAAGAGTAGCTTCCAACTTTTTTGGTTTTTTTTTTTTGTCTCTAGATTGATCCTATCCCAGGAACCTAAGAATCCTCAGTAGCTAAAGTGACTAGCAGACCAACATAATTTATTCTAACCCACAAAATAAACAATCTCAAACCAACCTTGCTTCGAATGGTGAAGTTCCATAACTAAGCCTAGTAATTTTTCTACTTGATTCTCTTCGCAGATTGTCATGGTAGAAAAAAAATAATTAATGAGATTTTTTTTTAATTTTGGGTGATCGGTTCGGTCTTATAGAAATTTTTCGTCGGCTGTCATGGTAAATCGGGAAGAGATATCCAAAGTGATAAAATTTTGTCTTCCACTGGATAGCAGTAGTACATGCTAGGGTTTTAGTTGGCCAATGGTTTGTCTTCTCTACTGTGCGATGAGGTAGATTAGCAAGTGACTATAAATGCCTAACTCCACCACTATTATGTCAAAAACAAGAGAAGAGGAAGAATTATTAATTGGGGGATCGAGTCCAGAAAAGAGAGTCTGCTACGCTGTTTCCCAATCGACCGACATTTGATGGGGTCTAACATCGAGTCATCCCAAAAGGCAAAAGAGATCGCCAATATTAAGCAATGGAGTGGGGTGGAAAAGAGACGGATGCCTTGAGTGGTCTAAATGGTGTGACCACTTGTGCATGGAATCATTTTCAGAAATGATTGTCTCGTGAAGTGGCCCTCAGGACGTGAGTTATTTAAATGGTAGATTTACATCAATGATTATTTCGTGAGTCTCCACGAGCTTGGCATAGTTGATATTTGCACATGTTACTTGAATAAGTTGCGGAATACATCCTCAGTGACAAAGGGATGCTGTGATGGGTGAAATTTTTCATGATTTATTTCTTTTTTTTATTTCGTGGGATAATCGGATTATCATCTTTACTGTAATGATTTTCTCGTAAAGCTGATTATCAAAAATTGGAAACTTTATAAAAAAATAATGAAAAAATCATGGTCAATGGGGCCTCGGGGTTTTGGTATGATGGTGAGAGATGAGATAGATTTTCTAGGTAACGAGATTCAAGTCGCACCTAAGACATTATACCTAGAAAGTTTGAAAATATTATAATGTTGGGTTGTTCGATACGATTTATCTGTGTTTATTGATTTATCTTGGTGGTCGGTGAAAATTTTTTATGTGATTGGATTGGTCATCTTCCAGATTAGTTAGATCGTAAAAGATAATTACTATTGATTGTCTCATGAGGTGCCTTCGAGGTTTTGGTGCGATGGTAAGAGATGAGAGGAACTTCCTTTATAGGCAATGAGAGTTTAAATTTCACTCAGGGTATATTATATTTGGGGACTTTGAAAAAATTGTGATGTTAGACCATCTATAAGGATCCATCTATGCTTTCTGATTAATTTTGGTAGCTAATAAAATTTTTTGTGCTGCCATGTTGATTACCTTCAAGATTAATCAGATCGTAAGGGTTACATGTCTAAATTAAAAAAAATAAAATAATTATGTCATGAGGCTAAGAGGTGAGACATGCTCCCTAGACAATGAGAGTTTCAAAAAAAAAAAAAATTAAGAATGTTAGATTGATGGATTATCTGTTGTGAGTGTTTTCTAATTTATCCTGATGATTGTCTTAACTGCAGACCCGACCTTTTGCATAGCCTGTTATGACCAGGCCATTCTCCCATGGGGATCGGTCCGAGTGGACCTCGCATCCGCCTAGATTACATCCGCCCGGATCACATGTCCTTTCTTCGAGTCTAGTCAAAGGAGGCAGCAAGAAGATTGACTAGACTAGCTAGCCGGGAGAATCCCACTCGGACCACTATCCTCCTTCTCTGACCTAAGAAAGGCGCTTCGCCGTTACCGAGGCGGTACCTCATGCCTTCATAATCGCGCACGCCACTTCGATCCAATCCCTCATTTATTACCCTAACACATGTCACCTCCTTGTTGGGCGCGCCCGCCAACAAGGTGTCGCCATGTCGGGTACCACGCGTGGTGTCATGCGTAGATTCCCAAGACCCTTTATCCCTGGGTGGGGGCGAACGGCAGATATGGAATTCCGCCTTTTTCCCCCAGTCATCGGATGATCCTACTGCGACGGACTCTCCTAAAAATAGCCCCGGGGGTCTACCTAGGTCATTTTCACTTCCTCTGTTTCTTTCAGTCTTACGCTCTGCGACGGCTAGCAACCTCTCCCTCCCTGCCTCTTACAACTTCGGCTACCGCTCCGATCCCGTCCTCCTACCAGTTAGTTCTCCGGCTAGTCTCTCGGGTTCCTTTCCTTTTTTCCTCATTCTCCCGAGCTCGTCAGCCCGGACTCCCCCTCACCTCTCCGACCAGCCTTATTCCCGCTTTATGGCAGCTCCAGTAGCCATCGCATGCCTATGGTACACGACATCCGCGTCCACCATCCGCTTTAGGGATGACCATCGCCTAATCATCCCTAATATCCATGACTGACTCCATCTTCCGCTGCTCAACTTCATCATAGTTTTTCGGGACCAATTTCTGGGACAACTTAGGATTCCCCTACACCCCTTTATCACTTAAACCTATAAATACTTTCAAATTCCGCTCTCCCAGCTATCCCCCAACGCTATTCGCATCTTGTGTGAGACCGTCATTCTTCTCTCCCAATATCTTCCACTTCTTTTCAAATTTCGTGGCGGTTGCTCCCTCCGTCCGACTACGCCGCCGAAAGAAACACTGCTCAGTCATCGAGTCCATGCCTTTGGTGACCGAAGTAACAATCGAGTGCTATGACCTGACGACCTCAGGTATCCGTCGACCCGGATGCGACAAGCGACCTCGCACCACTGAGCCCCGCTCCCTGCGACAAGCTGGGTCGCTGCCTCACCCCGACCGGGAGGGGATCCTCGGCCACAAGCTATTCGAGGAACTTTTTTCTCCCCTAGGTTCTATGGCCACCAGGACTTCTACTAGCCTCGGTTCCTTGTCCACGGTCGTACCATCTGATCAGCCGCCAGTCCAGTTAGAGGTCCGCTCAGTCGATTCCAACTCCTCTACCTCCCCGATGCAACTGATAAGCCTGCATGGCGATTTGGTGGAGTGTTGGGATCAGGGGATAATGACTACTCACCACTGGACCTCGATCAGCCTAGCCAATAGCTTTTTCATGGATGCTACTCAAGTAATCTTTTAGATCCCCCTTTTCCCCCCTTTGTGTTTTTTTTAATCTTTAATCATTTCTTTCCTTATTCAGTTCTCAGCGGTTTGCAAGGGTGTGGCCTGGTCCTTGGGGTTCAACGCCCGTGGTGTGCGGGAGGTCGAGCGACGTGTACAGGAGATGGAGACCACTTTGAGCCACTCGGCTTTGCCTCCTGGTGACTGGGGACATGCCTCCTACGCTCGGAGGTCATAGGCCTAAAGGCTCAGTTGGCCGAAGCCAACGAGCAACTCGAGGAGGAGAAACGCCGGTAGGCCACAGCTGAGCGGGCGGTCACCTAGGCTCTGAACCGTGTGGACAACCTGGACAACTAAAAGAAAATAGCCCTAAGCCGCCAGACCTATGCTCGGTCAGACCTAGGCAAGAAGACAGCAAAGACTAAGGCTTTAGCTGTCTAGCTGAAAGTGTTGGGTGCCTCCCACCATCAAGCTCAACTGGCTTTGACTAACAAGGATACTGAGTTGGCCGCCAAAGACTCCGAGCTAACGGTCAAGGACACGGAACTAATCACCAAAGAGGAGAGTCGGCGTGCTCTGGAAAACCAGCTGGCCTTCCGGACCGCCGAGCCTTCCACTCTCGATGAGGAGATCAACTGCTTGCACGAGAAGTTCGCTGCTCTAAAGGCCTATCGTGTTGAAGAGTCCACCCGGTTGGAGACACATCGCGTGGAGTACATCAACTTCCCCCACCTTTGGCCAACAGATTGTGCGTCGGACGACCAATATGTTCAAATACAGGGTCGACTGTGTCATCTGAATGTCATGAAGCTATCCCGGGTCAGGAAAATTCTCCCCCCGAACCTTTTCAGCCCCTTCATTTAGGATTAGCTTAATTATTTTTCTACTTTGTAGCTTATACTTTTGTCCACTCGACCCTTAGGGCTCCATTAATAAAATGTTTCCTTTAAGAGTTTTCTATAATGGAACCTTTGCATATATACCTTTCCTCCTCTTAATCCCTGTGCTCGTATCTCCGCCCAACCATGCCCACCCAACTCATCTCACTTCATCTTAGAGGCGGGACCCACGCTCACAGAGTCCTTCTGGGCACCATAACAATGGTCGGCCGACCTCGCTGGTAGTCCATTCAGCGGTAAGAGTCTAGACTCCGCTCCAGCAGGTCATCGGGCTTGTGGTGGCCCCGTCTGGTCGGGACTCACGCTTAGCGGGTGCACAACAGTAGATGTGCATAACTCGCTCATTGGCGAGAATCCGGACACCGCTCGGGTGGACCAGTAGGAGTCCCATTTTCAGTATTTCTGACCCAATTTCACGCTTAGCGGGTGCATTTATGAAATTGGATCAGAAATACTGAAAATGAGATTTTCAGGGTACCGGTCGACTGGTTCAGGGGGCAGTCGACTAGTAACAGTGTTGTCGGAGAGAGACTAGTTACTGTATGATTTTTCGATGGGGATCAGTCGACTGGTAACTGTCGCAGTCGACTGATATAGGCTGAAACTGTTTTTCAGCAATCGAAAAGTGTCGTAATGATGTAAAACAAGTGTATAATCTTATGGGAGGTTAATATACTTTGTTTATGATCACTAGAGGTTAAAGGATCTAATAAGAGGAAAATTGTTGGAGTTCTTTTGATGTGTGGCAAAGGGGGAGAAGTGTTAGGTTTAAGTGGAAAATCGAACACACCTTTTGATGTATGGCAAAGGGGGAGAAGTGTTGAGTTTAAGTGGGAAACCAAACACGCCTTTGCAAGAAATCCTAGGTCAAAGGGAATCTTAGGTAAAGGGGGAGCATTGTTGCTCATTTGATGGCAAAGGGGGAACCTTGGGAAGGTTCTTAAAAAGCCTTTGTAAGTCTAATATAGGGGGAGCCTTAGAGAGGTTCTTAAAAAGTCCGTTTTGGTAAAAGTCCTAAACTCATTAGGGAGGTTTAGGTGTAGGGATGCCTTGTGATAGGATCCATGCATGTTTGCATTGCATATGCATTGACGGTATAAGTCCAAGGTGAAGTCTTGGCAACGCAAGTTTTAGCATTGTATTTGCTATTTGTTTTCCCTAACTTGAACGTATTGCCAAACATCAAAAAGGAGGAGATTGTTAGAGCGATCTATGGTCCGGAGTGACCATGTGTTTTGATGTTGAGGCAAAGAGTTTAAGTTGAGTTCACCCTTGTATTTGATATGTGTATTTGAGTGTGCAGGTTTGCAGGATACACATGGACTTAGCTGGACGGCTTCGGGTCTGGTGAAGGATGGCATGAGGAGACAAGCCGTGGCTTGTATGCATCCGAGGGACCGTGGACAAAGTAGGAACGATGAGCCGAGGAAGCGTACTTCGAGACATACACGAAGGATGACATGAGGACAAGCCGCGGGTTCATATGCATCCGAGGGACGAGAGCCAAAGTCGAAGAGGACTTGAAGGCAACAGGTCGAGGCTTCTCGAAGCAGGAACAATGAGTCGAGAGAAGCGCACTTTGAGGCATACGCGAAAGATGGCATGAGGACGAGCCGCGGGTTCGTATGCATCTGATGGATAAGAGCCAATGTCGAAGAAGGCTTCAAGACAACAGGTCGAGGCTTCTAGAAGCAGGAACGATGAGCCGAGAAAAGCGCACTTCGATGCATACGCGAAGGATGGCATGAGGACGAGCCGCAGGTTCGTATGCATCCGAGGGACGAGGCCAAAGTCGAAGAAGGCTTGAAGGCAACAGGTCGAGGCTGCTGGATGAAGGGTCGGCTGAGTCGTGAGGGTCCGAGTGCTGAGAGAATTGTACTTGGGAAAGGAAACCCTAAATTTAAGGGTAGAGCAGTCGACTGATGCTTGGATCAGTCGACTGATAAAGTGCACAGAAAGATCAGTCAACTGATCTTAGGTGCAGTCGACTGGTATTCGAATGTAGGATTGTAACGTTCGAATACTAGGTGGACCAGTCGACTGGTGATTGGCCCAGTCGACTAGTAACGACTCTTTTCAGCTATAAGCTCTATTTAAGAGAGCTCGGTTTGGTTGGGAAAGGGTTGACGAAATAAGCTTGGTTAGAGCTTATTAGTAGTCTCCTAGTGCTCAGGTGTTGTCGGGAGTTTGTGTCGAAATTTCTCCACCCACAAGGAGTGACAAGAGCTAGCCAGAGGTCTTCCGGGGACTCATCCACCGACGGATCGGGATCGTCCACCTAACGGATAGCCGTGGAATAGGAGTCTTATCTCCGAACCACGTAAATCGGTTTATCTTCTTAGTTGTTAGGTTTGTCATTTGTTATTCCACTTGCGTAATAATAACGTGTAGGAAGAAAATCATGATCGAAATGGGTGAACGGCTATTCACCCCCTCTAGCCGTACGTCAAGGTCCTAACATATAAGCCCCTCTCTTCCTCATTTCACAAGTACGCGCAATCGTGCTCTTGTCTACTACTTCCTTTGCTTTGCTATATTCCTGCAGATATTGACTTAGACCGTCGGAGGGCCTGATTAGAGATATTTCCTGGCGGATTTGCTAACGATCATTTTCTCGTAGATCGGCGTCAACATCGACAACTCGTGATACTCAGGAGATCATCTCGTTCTTATAAGTTTATCTCACTTTACAACAAGATCAGTGTGCATACCACGGGTAGAAAAGATGAAAGTTTTGATAATATTAAAGCTAATAAAACTTTGAAAAGTTAATTCATTTCTAAAAATGATATGGCTGCAAAACAGCTAAGAAAGTAATGATTGCATTATAAATATATTAAAATGAAAAATGTCATAATATAAATGAAAGAAAAAAAATTCTGTATTAATAAGGACAACATTTACAACACATATATGAGTTCATAAAACTCTAATAAATAAAATTTTGTTAATAATTAATGACCGAATAAAATTTTTAATTGCAAATTAATGGTTCGATTGCTAATTTTTTAATCTTAATATTTAATTTTTTTTAAATCAATGATGATCGATTTTAAAATTCAGTAGTCAATTAGTACAAAATAAAGACCGCTTATTAATTATGGTTATTAAAGTAATGATCAATTAAAATTTTCGATCTCAAATTAGTGATTGAATTAATGATAGAATTAATTTAGGTCGTTATTAAAATTTAGATTGCAAATTAATGATGAATTTTATAATTGATCATTAAATTAGTGATTGATTAAATTTTTGATTAAAAATTAATAATGAATTTTAAAATAATTTTTAAATTAATAATTAATTAAAAATATTTATGAAAAATAATAATAAATTTTATAACTCAGTTAAAAAAATAAATATATTTGATCACTAAATAAATAGACTGATTTATAAATCGTTCCCGAAAATAAGTATCTATTTTACTATGGATCGTAATTGGTTCACTTTAGTCACCCCTTTATAATGAGAATCGATGGAAGGTCTGGACTTAAACAAATTCATCATTTAGCAATGGAAATATATTCCGTCGTTATAGGCAAATAACGACGGATTGACGATGAAATATATATCGTCGCTTAACTATGCGTCGTTAACGTTTCTAACAATAGATATTAAATATAGTGATGAATATTTAATTTCTGTCGCTAATAGTCGAGAAAAATGAACTTTCTGTTCAACTATTAGTGACAGAAAAATCAATTTCCCGTCGCAATTAACAACAACGCAAAGTCAAATGTCCATCTCTACTAGCAACGGAAAAATAACTATGGAAAAGTAAATTAAAAATTTTAAATTGATTTACAATCATCCCTATCAAAATCAAATTAAAATTTTATTATAATTCAAGCAACAAATTAAATCGTTTAAGCAAAAAAAAAGTTCTTAGATTAATTCAATTGAATTTTTTTTCTCAATTTAAGTAATACATTCCTGCATAACCATGCATGTCATAAAATTATATTTTTAAACAATTTTTATTTTGATTATTTAGTTTATGTTTAAATCTATTTCTTGCTTTCCTTATTATCAGTTGCCAATAAAAAATTTAACAATGAATTTAAATGGTGACTGAAAAACAAGGATCAACTTTCGCGGGACTCAGAAACATTTCTAATATATATTTTCAGGCATTTTCCTTTGTGAATTTTAGATAATTCTCCACAGAAGCTCAGCCAAATTATGAATATCCAACAAATTGCCAAAGTGATAAAATTACGGGACATATAGAATAAAATAAAATTTATCCACTAAATGCTGCCATTAAGATTTGTTTCCATTTATTTGAATGCCACGGAGTAAAGCAAATCCACACTTAAAAACCATAATTTTAGAATAATCATCTACTGACAGATTAAAAGGATTAGGATTTGCATGTTCTAAGTTCTAACCCAAGAAAAACCCAGACTCAAGTAAGCACGATGGAGAGTGACTCAAACATGCCATTACTTAAATTTAGCCAACTTACAGCGATTAGTATTCTTTGCGAAGAAAAATAGTTTGTATACGATACGCCAAACCAACAGAGAGCAAAGAAAAATCAAATATAATCAAACATATGCAAGCAATGACAGATTGTGCTTTCTGAGACAGAAATGTGTATGAACTGAAGAGAATCAGATGCTCCTTGATGCTTCATTTCTCCAAATAGAACCAGATGCGCAGTGAAACACCTCGTGAAATTAACAACATCGACTTCCATTGCCCAGAGCCCGAAGAAAAGATGGTGGCCTCCCCAACTATTAAAAGTCTTTCTACAACATGTCTACTGGACAAGCTTGTGGAAGATAAGCAGTGCTGGTGAGAATTATCAACATCACAAAAAGTAGTCGGGAGTTTTCCGAGTAGTTTCAGGCTCAATTTGCCGTGGGGCTGGATCAAACTGAAGGAAATTTTGCTCCATGTTCTCTCCAATCTCCATTATAGCTGCTGTATTACCACAGCGGTAACAGTAGTTCGGAGCACTAAATACTGTGACAACATTATTACCCTGCATCAAAACCAAAATAAAAACAAAAGAATCGTAAGCTTAATGAAACTTTGGAACTGAGATAATGTAGTAGGAGAACAATTATGTTAAACTGTACATTTAATGATGGCCTAATATCTTCCATGACACTGTGGACTTAGACAATAATTTGTCTCCTGTTAGATCTTGTTTTTCTGTTTTTTTATTCAATATTCAGTGTTCTTTTGTTTTTCTTTCTTTAACGACATGTAGGTGATGGTTGTGTTTCTAAGAATCTACTAAGAAGGAAGTATCTCATAACTACAATTGCTAGCTAAACAATATCACAACACTAACTATTCGTATCAGAGCTATGCTATGTCCTAGCATGTCCTATGTCCTCTTTCAAGTACATTCATACTCGTATCTAATGAACTGTATAACATATGTCCATAGTCAAGGTTGTATATAGGTTAATCAGTATTTACAAACAAGGGAAGTTCCTATCACACTACCAGAATCAGAACACTAACACATCCAATGTTTGCTTATAACTTTCATACAAGAAA
This sequence comes from Boesenbergia rotunda, assembly GCA_024364735.1. Lineage (NCBI taxonomy): Eukaryota > Viridiplantae > Streptophyta > Magnoliopsida > Zingiberales > Zingiberaceae > Boesenbergia > Boesenbergia rotunda. Next base: position 843,450 of record JAGFNQ010001502.1, read on the forward strand.
ATGGCAGCAAAGAAGAACAACTTCTATAATCTTTTGGGTGCTTCAGTGGTGGAGCCCAGTAGGTTCTATGAAACAACAAAATGACTTGGCTACAGCACTGGGTTTCTACATTAGAACGATAAGAAAAATAGAAGATGCAGACTGAATTATATGCACGCCCACTTGTTATGTTTTGAGAATTCAAGTACAAAAGAAACACTCTCCAACCACCATTTCACAAGTTTTCAAAATTTGATCAAGCATATTGAAAATTTTCATTTGCATAACCTTTGATATGTACACTTCCCAATCTTAACGGTGATCCCAAGTAAGGTTTTCTTCCTCACAAAGAATCACGTTTGATTTGGTTTCCAATTTTTAATTTTTTTAATCATTTCATTGATTACTGAAATAATTGAATCATTTCTTTCTATCTAATTGAGATTTGAATCAGCTTTCCTTATGAATGATTTCCAAGTCAATCATTTCTGTCCAAGCAAGTTAGTCTTTGATGCTTCTACTGTTTCCAAATAGACAGAGGTACCATGTGGACATATTTCAAATACTATCCCTTGTTGTGTGAGCGACAAGATAGATATTTCTTTCCCAAAAAACATTGTTTGCCAAAATTGTAAATTCCAATTACTTAGGATAATAAAAACACTTGGGTACGAGTGTCAAACAATAGTGTGGATTTAAGTCTCTAACATGGTTAATAGGAGTGTCCAGTGTCAATTTGAAATGTCCATGCCGGCGTGTTCATCTCCAACATGGTTACATGGTTTAGCTGAAGAGTTGAAGAATCAAATCCTTTTGGCAATAGGGGCATAGTGCAACTAAGAGGGTAACTAACAATTGTAGATGAGAGTGTAGACAGATTAAACTCAGAGCTTGAATAGTGGAGAAAAGCTTCAACAAGTAAGAATTTTAAGTTAAAAATGATTAAAATGGAATATAAAAAATGTATTGTTAATAATACAGAAAAAACTCAAAGCTTGGAAATAATGAGCATAAAAAATTCTAGCCAACTACAGTCAAGGTTTAAAATTTCGACCTGTGCGGAAGTTTCGGTCCTAGATTGGAACGATACAATTTCGGTATCGTATCGAGTCATACCGATACAGTTTCGAGATATATATATGTTTTCTCAAAACTTTCAATAAAAATATGTATTAATAATATAAAGTAGAGATTTAAGGATGATAATATTCATGGTTCCAAATCTTAAATCAATTTTAATTCTAAGATAAAAAAATTATCTATAATAATTATATAAATTAATCCTAATTTATATATACTAATTATATTAATTATTAATTTAAAAATTGATTTTTGAACGAAAATTATATAATATATTTACAGCTTATAAATATTCTAAAGAATATATATTAAATATTTTAGTTTATATATATATATATAATTAATTTATGTTAAAAATTTATATATATATATATATATTTTTAACAATTAAATTTTCTAGAATTATTTATAAAATTTTAAAATTATTTATAAAAATTTAAAATATTTTTATAAAATTTTAATCTATTTTAATTTATAAAAATGATTTAAAGTTTGATTTTAAAAGGATTTTAAATTACATAATTATATATTATTTTGTACTTTATTTTTTATATTTTAAATAAAAATAATAAAATTATATAATATAATTATATTAATTAATTAACAGTTTATTTAATTATTATTAATTTATATAATATATAATTATACTTTATATAATATTTAATTAGAAATTTTATATATAATTTATGGTCTTAAAAATCTAACTTTTGTCCCTTTAATAAACCATAACTTTTCTTCCTTCCGCCGCTTCTCCCCCTTTCCTTCCGCCGCTTCTCCCACTTGCGCCCACCGCCATCGTTGCCACTGCCTCACCGTTGCCTCGCCTTCGCCTCCAAATAAGTTTTCATCTCAATCTGGATTCCTTCTTCCTTCGTCCTTGCTCCTTCCTCCTTTCTTCTATTGCGCGTGCATAATGCACGCGAAATTGTTGCGCCTCCTGTGCCGGTGACGGTCCCGTGTCGGAACAGTAAGTTTCGTGAGTTTTGGACGGCACAACATGAGATTTCTTTCCTTGGCTACAATAATACTTTTTAGTCCAAACAATGCTCTTCCATAAACAAGGATTTTATTCCATATTTGTCCCAAGCATTGCAAGTTTTGTTAATTCCAAATTTAATCTATTTGAGAGTCCACTTGAGCGCCTAGAACTTAATCCAATTAGGAAATCTTGAATTTAAATGTCTGAGTGATGTGGAAGCCTTGTTTTAATCTCCAAGTGGTTTTTCATACTTATTACAAGGTTGCACGTATTTAGAAATATTTGATTCCACAATTTGGAATTAGATAAATAATATTCATCAGAAAAACAATCAAGCTGAGTCACATAAGTTCCTCTCCTGAGAAGCGCAAGCAAACAATTAAAGCAAGTTTTATTAGTTTCTTAAAGGAATGAGCACATTTTGTTGATTGCAGAAGCTAATAATCTGCCTCAATTATAAACTTCTTTCTCTTGCAGCATTTTTTTTATTTGTAGAAATTATTATTTTTATTTCATATGCTTCTGTAGCAAGTTCAGTTATCTTCAGAAATAAGAATTTATCACTCTTTACTATTTACTGAATGAACTATTTCTATCGAGTGTTATTGCTATGACAATTGTTCCAGAACTAAGAAAAACATTTGTCACAATTTACTAATTTACAGAAGCCGATTGTTTCTGTAATAACTTATGCTTATGAAAATTACTTTTCCAACTTGCTTTGTTATCAGCAAAACCAACATGTAATAATATATCCATGAAAATAACCAGCACAAGGCTTTTCAGTTAATTGATCAACATGTGTCTAAAAAATTGCTAGACTATCCTATGAATTATTACATCCAAAATTTCTGAAGGTTTTGGCAAATCTTACCATTTTCCAATCTATGCTAAAAAAACAATGATCGATTCTTAATTCCAGAATCAATCAGCATCCACCCAGAATGCAAGCAGATGGAGATCTGTAGTAACTTGGTTGATCATTGATTGAGAAACAAAGAATAAACGTGTCGCCATCCAGAAAACCAGATTTCCATAATTTTGAAGTTATATAATTATTTTATATGATAAGTCTATAAGTTTCAATTTCCTGATAGGTAGCTAACTTTCCTAAAAGTCATTTCTAAGTTTGTCATGATGTACTAAGTACCGTTCCCAGTAAAAACACAGGCAGGACCAGAATTTTTGCTCACCTGGCACCAATTATAGCCTTCCATGACAAGTTGGTGGGCTCTGGCCACCATTGTGAGTCCATTTGTATTGTTAAATTGTTGGGCAATGTCCTGCCCAAATGTGTATCCTGCTCCCCTTGGTGATATGCCCCAACCACATCTATCGTCTGGATCAGACCAGAGAAGATCACACATAGGACCTTCATGCGGAACCTATAGAGCAAACAAAAGGTACAATATGTAAACAAATTTAATGATAAGACAGTAACAATGCTATTCGTGAAATCATCAAAAAAAAATAATGAGAATAATGAGAATGTTGCATTGTTACTCACCTGGCACCAATTATAGCTACAATAATGAGAATTTTTGGTTTCCATATTTTGAGAAATTATTTGAAATGGGCCTTAATTAGCTATAGTTTGGCTTTAAAATGCATAAAGCGGGTGGGTTGCATAGGGTTTAAATGTGTCTTGCGTGATATGGGCTGAAATCAAGCAATGTATTGTCTTATAGGAGCAATACATGAGGTCATGTCAGCTGGTTGTGTTTTCAGCATATGGATAGAATGCTTTCCCCTCATGTTGATCAAAATGGATGGGTTGGAATGTTAAACTATGGTATTGCTGTATGAATATATAGAAGAATCCTCAAATTAATGCAGTGGGAATGACAATTGATATGAATATTACTAAAAATATAGCTTAGCATAGAATTCAATAGAGGATAAGAACCACGAAACTGACCCCAAATAGGATAGACTTACAAAGCTTAATGTAAATGACAACGACAATGATGGCTATATACTTCAGATTGTGGAGCTGCTATTCAATTTTAGCCTCTGTCTACAAACCAAGCCAAACTTTTGGCAGAAGATTGTAATTTCCTTGAATTATTTTAATTTTGACAACATAATACAATGGACAAAGCCATACTGCTAATGGCCAATGTATGCTTACCTCCTGAATGCGATTGAGAGCGCGGATATTATCTAATGTGTCCAGGGATGGGGAGAGACCACCATGCAAACAGAATATCTAAAAGTGATAGCAACTTATCATAAACTGAACATCAATAAGTTGGAGCTAAAAAGGATTTAGAGCATACTAGAGAAGGAACCAAACCTGATTCTCTATAAGAGCCGTAAGGGGTAAGTAATCAAATAGATCAGTAAAGTACTTCCACACATTTGCATTTCCATACTTTCTTAAGCATTCATCATAAAATCCATACCTGAAACCAAAGCTGATAGTCATAATGAAAATAATTTGCAGTAGCTGCATGGATGCTACAAACTCAACTAACAACAAGCCAGGTTTCCCGGCTATTTTGGAATTGGTCTGATGGATTGGTCCTGTCATTATGCTAAAAATAAAGATATTCTTAAATTAAGTTCTAGAAAAATTACATTCACTATAGATCCAAATGTTTATTAAACATAGTCAGAGTTTAACCTAGTTGGACTTGGATAGTGTTTTGTATGTATTCATTGCATTAGAGAATAAACGAGAATATATTATTGAAATTAAACTAAACAAAGACTAGCAACTCTAGAAGACAAAGGATAAGATAAAGAGTGAAGCTAAGATAAGAGCATTGAGAATAAAGGCTAAAGCTGACATAAAGAATGAAGTTAAGATAATAATGTTGAGGATAAAGGACGAGCTTAAGGCATAAAATTGAAGTTAAATGAGGTAGTGTGTTTAGGGCTTGGAATAAGATGGATAAGGAATAAGATGGAGATAGAGAGTAGCATTGGATGGGAAAAAGGGCGTTGAGGATAAAGGATAAGCCTGAGATAAAAAGTGAAGTTAGTTGAGATAAAAGTGAAGTCAATCTAGACAAAAGAGAAAGTCTCATTGAGATGAAATGTATAGAGATTTTTTAGTATTATGTAATATGAGATTAGGGCCTTAAAGTTATGGGAAATAGACCATCATCTTATCTGTTTAACAAAAATTTATCACATTTATATGATCAGCAAACAGCCAAACGATATACATAGGAGATTGGGTTTATCTGATGGCAAAAAGCTGGATGAGAAAATTTCATGTGATAAAGGTACTATGAACAAAGGAACACCATTTTCAATCTAAAATCATTTCTGACATTGTTTCATACAGGTGAAAGATTATTATCTTTGCAGTTCCCACAATGGGCATTCAATTAGTCATCTCAACTGAATGTAGTCAACCTTTATTTTATTCTCCGAAACAAACCTTACCACAGCACAGTATCTACATATCAATCCAACAAAGTAGAATGACTTATGTATAGTGTATATGTCAAAGAAGTAAAACTGTTTTAGTGAATCTAAAACAATTGGAATCATTGGATCATGTCATCAAATAAAAATGTGGATCGCAAGGTTCAGTTGCACCAAATTTATGTAACATGCTTAGCAGAAAATGGATGTATAAAAGTACAAGAAGCCAACAACCATATTAAGTGAAACTGAATCAACTGAAAGCCTGTCATCATCTTAATAATCAGTGTGAGCAAAAATCCTGCTTTAATGAATCATTTAGCTGATAGTAATAGTAATCTCATGTTTGCAAAATAGTTATCTCAAAATATGTTAAATTGGATAATGTATACACTTTTATACCAAACCATAAATGAAGTTCAGAAAACATAATCAGTATAAAACAATCAACTCAGAATGGATCTACTTAATGCAATGCTATGAGAACAGATAATTTGCTTCTTTGATAGAAGTAAACACTATCAATTCTTCCAAACAATTGGACATTATGGCAAACATCAAGCTCACAAGCTGTTAATTACATCAATTTGGAAAGGAACTGCACTTTGAGTCATGTACGTGAGCCTGACAAACCTCGAATTAACTACAACCATCAGAGCAAACATTTTACATATTAAAATAATTAAAAGAAATGTATCATTATTTCTAACATTAAAGCTAGCATCTCCTTGAGCCTAAAAATCTTGAATTTACTATTGCCTAAACTGATGCAGAAGCAAATAGCTAACAAATCATGTTAGCTATACTAAAAGCCCTGTCATATGCCTTAGCAAATCATGAAACCTATACTAAAAATATCCATCATGTTTAGGAAACCAGTCAAAGTCAAAATAGTTAACTTGAGAAAACACTACCTATACCATATGTTCCTAACAACATGATTTTGGTAAAAATTAAAGACGAAGCAGGCAAGTTTTGTTAACATGAACTATTATTTAATTTCTACTTATATCATTCAGCATGCGAGTGCAAATATTTTACATATTTAGATAGTTAATGATTTACATATTAAAATAATTAAAGAAAACATTTATAGCTAGAAAACTTTAGAAGGATAGAAGTACACTTTACAAAATTATATATAGCGAAAATGAAAAAAAAAAAACAGCAACAGGGAGGAACAATAAACTGATTAAAAATTCTTATGTTCATGCTTTGCTGTCAACGTTGGGACATGCCCTCGCATGTATGTTTATGCATCAGAAACATCTGTGCCAAAATTTGGGGTCAGGCAACTTCACTTGCATATACATGCAAGATCAATTAGAAAAAAAAAATGTATAGATAATAGTAAAAAACACCAAATTTCTATTAGAAATGTCAAAATTCCGACAGACCAACCAATTTTTCATTTAACCCAAGTTAAGGGGGAAAAAATCTTCTGTGACAATAACTCAGCAATACAAACCAGTCCTTTGACTTAAGTAAATCCAATCCAATAAAACAATATAGGGTCAGGATAAAGAGATTTCTTTATCCATGATCAATTATATTAGTTCAAATATGAATAGAATGGCGATAAAATGAATAAAATAACTAGTAAATCAAATAAAGATTTGTGTTGGATTAACACAAACAAAAATAAATAAATAAATAAATAAATAAATCAGAAATTTTGATAAAATAAGGAAGAGATAGACAGGTTTATTTGATCAATAAATGATAAACAAGATTAATCTCCTGTTTGTTGCTGGATTCCTATAACAATAAAATGTAAATTTTAGTATGGATATAACATGAAAAGGGCAAAATATATATAATAAAATTGTAGGCAAATCATTGGCAATGTTCCACTAACTAATCCGTTGTTCTTCATATCTTTCTTGTACACGTGATAAACACTAGTAACTGCAACTTTGAGGTAATTACCAAGGTTTACAGTATGCTTTATTCTAGGGTTTCAATGCCTGAGAATGAGATGTTCGATTGCCGACCAACATAGCATGTGTTGGTACAAGGTGACTAGTTGGCACCAATCAAAAGGAAGGGAATGAAGTGAAAGATGCAAACAAGGAAGAAGGGAGAGAACTGAAAAAGAAGAGGAAGGAGACTTATTATTGTTCCATTGGGGCCTAGAGGAAGAAGGAGAAGAATTTGGTCTTCTCTCTTGAATTGTCTCAGTGGTGCTATTGTTCTGAATAGGAAGAAAAGGAGCTCCAAAGATGATATCTCAGTGGTTCACTATTTATAGCTGTCTCAATTAGATAACATTTCAGAACAATTCCAAACATTATAAACCATGGTAACAACTTGGCACTTGGTAAACCCTCCTTATAGTGTCTAAAAGGTTCGTTGGTATCCAATAACCATTATATTGTCACTCTCTTTTATCAATTGTTTTTTAAATATAACACAAAGCTGCTCATGTGACCACATATGCAACAAGGAGCCACGTATTCATTTATGGCTGCACAAAGATTATGGAAATTCAATTGAACTCTATTTTGTTCAACATTGTAAATGGCGGTAGGTGGTGGTAGTGCAGTCAATGACCGTCTACCGCATTGGCCGCCCAAGCCGTTTAATTTTATTTTACTAATTTTATACATAATATTAATAAAAAATAATAATCATATTAATAACTAAATATAAAATATATTAACTAAAAATAAAACAAATAATTATATATATATATATTAAATTAATAGGATAATTTTATTAGGCTTTAATTAAGCATGTTTAAATTATCCCAATCATAACTATGAATTGATTAAAATTATTAATCTAAAGTGTTCCATTAAACCTTAAGTAAAAAAAAAAAGAAAAACCTAAGTTCCTCTTCGGATGCATGGCATGGCGAACGCCTCGCTGGGCCGGGCGATGTGTCCAAATGCGTCACCGGGCTCGGGCTACATTTTTGAGACATCGCTTGGCTCAGGCCACAGGTCTAGACCTGTCAACGGGTTCGCACGGCGAGTACAAACTTATAGCAAGGCTCACTCGACGGCTACGGGCCCATCATCAGGCCTTTGTGACGACTATGGACCAGTTGTCAAACCCTCGCGACGGCTCCAAACCCTTCGTTAGGCCCGCATGACGAGCCCGGCGACATGTCACGGTGCGCTGCATATGCCACCGGTCCTTGTGTATGGTCCAGCGGGTGACAACAGTGGCAGTTCGAGGCGGAAGGAGGTGAGTTTTTCTTAAATCAAATCGCTGAAGGCTTTGGCCGCCTTCGACAAAAGTGGGGCGAGTGATATCTGCCTCCCACCTAGGCGACCACCTCAAGCATCATTTAGAACATTGATTTTGTTAAATTTTTGGTAATGTTCAAGTTGACATACGATTTGACTAAATAAGTTTCTCCAAATAGACAAACCGGAAATATAATCAATGCATTGAATAGGTCAAAGTGTAAACTTTTATTTATTTGGAATACGTTCATTGGATAACATGCATTATTAAGTGTTATGTGCTTTGGTAATATCAATTGCTTAAGTTCATTAAAAATATCATGCAGAAATATAGCTAAGATGACTAAATTTATTATAAAATGAAAAACGTTTATTTTGGTTAGATTGATTGATTGGATTGTTGAATTTGATATAAACATTGTAATTGCAGATTCATTTTTTTCACATATGAAGTTATACATTTTTCTCGACATAATTAATGTTATTTTTGACAAAAATATATATAGAGAGAGTGCATATGCATCGCAATGTGTTTGCTGGTGGCCAGAGCATATTTTGCATGCATATGCTTTAAACATTGCTTTCATCCTTTACAAACTTAAATCAACATGAATTAACAAGATGCAAGATGTTCAAGACAGAATTATATTATTGTATACCTTTCTGGTATTAGTGAATCAAGTTCCTTGGTGGATGAACCTATGGAAAATTCTAGGCAAGCATCACATAAGACGTGCCAAAGCATGAGAAACAAGAAAATAATCAAATAATGTGAAAAATTAACTCATCAATTGTCTACACACATATAACACTTGAAGATAGCATCAAGATCACAGTTAACTAAGGATCAATTTTCTGGTCAACAAACAAATTTCATACATTTAAGATAGACTATGCCAACTAAAATATAATGAACTTAAATATCAGTAGAGACAGATGAACTTTCAAGACAGATACTTACACTTGTGTTATTTGCCTGCTCTCATGATTTCCTCTAAGAATCGTGATCCTATCTCTGTAACGAACTTTCAAGGCAACCAAAAGCGAGACAGTTTCCACGGAGTAGTAACCACGATCTGCAACAAAATTTATAGGATGAAAGAAATACCATAGATGAAAGTTAAAAACAGTTTCGAATTGATCCATAAAGTCCGTGATCAATAATTCAATAACCAGGAAGGACAAAAATGCCTCTTTTTCCAAGTCTCCGGTCCAAACAAAACTGACCTACATAGTCCCCCATGAATAAGTAATTTGTATCGGGTGCCTCGCCACCAATTCGGAACAGCTCGATGAGATCGTAAAACTGCCCGTGAATGTCCCCACACACTGTGACCGGGCACTTCACCGACTGCACATTCCACTCCTCCACGAGGACCGCCCGGGCCTGCTCGCAGAGAGCCTTCACCTCCGCCTCCGGCAAGAACTTACATTGCCTGAGATGCTCGATCTGACGGTCAAGATCCGCGTAGGACGGCATCGCAGTTGGTGAAAAAGCCCTCTTCGCGCCCCTCCGATCCGCAAACGGTGATCGATCAGGTGGAGAGACTCGAGGTAAGGGCGGGAGAGGAGGCAACTAGGCGGATCGAAGCATCGAAGTTGGAGATCGAGGATTCGCGACGATGGGTAGGGTTAGGGTCGGAAAGAGAGAGAGACGACTAGGAATCGGAGTCGATCTGATCGCATGTCAACGGATCGTGGCTGGGCAGCTGGGCTGCCCCTTCGCTTCGGCCCGCTTTGATTCCTAGTCCCATTAGTCTGAGCCCGGCCCGGTTTAACTTTTGGTCCAAATTGACAAGGAAATATTAAGGGGAGCCAAAAATAGAAACTATGAGAGGTATGTAAAAATTATCGAATAATTACTATAAGATATTTAAAATGAATTTAAGATTTACAACGCGTAAAAATTATCGAATAGGTACTACATAAAAATTACTTAGTAACTACTATAATGTGTTTAAGGTGAATTTAGAGTTTAAGATTATAGTAATTATGTAATAGCTTTTACAATCATTTTAAAATGATTTTTATGAAATTGAAATAATTTTGATAAGCTAATAAATAATATTTTAATATAATATATCCATCCGTGGCAAAGTTTGAATCTGAATTCGCAGCGATTGATCACGAGACATAGATTGTTTTGGAAGATAAACTCATGAGCTCAGCACTGAAACTGAGAGGATTAGTGTGAAGTATAAAAATGACATCCGAGAAATTGAGGTTGATAAGGTAGAAAGACCGTATATGATTCATATGAAGATAGATCAAACATTCTCTGTCGCAGCTGAACATGACAGACATAATCCACAAGAAACTACATCACTGAGTGTTGATTAAGAGATAGAAGATTTGGAATCTATCTTCGGTAGCCTCTCTATATTCGAAGATGAGGAACTTGAATCTCTTGGGGATATCGAGTACAAATATAAATTCGATACCGTGTGTTCTAGAGATAACCTAAAGCTTACGGATTCGAATTTCAAAAAGAGTCTTAAAATATGATCACAGCTGCATAACTTCGCTGTACATATGCTGATCATTGCAACATGTAAAATGACTTGCAATTTTTTTTTTGGTGCATGTCACCAATTAATTAGATCGTAATGGTCAATGAAGTCGCTAGTTTCACCTTTTTTTCATAAAAATTGATAATGGAAATCAATCGAGTTTATTCAGCTGCTAAAATTTCTTTAAATATTAAATGCAGTTTTTCATTAAACTTTGTAGGAACTCAATAAACTATTCCTTTTGCAACCAAATCGCACAGTCAAAGTCAAAGTCAAGTCCAGTAAATTGACCGCATCGCGACACGCCACCCGATCACACGAACACCCACCTCTGATCCCACAAATAAACTATATTGGAGGACGTGACCGTTAAATCGCGACAACGTGAACTGTCGAAATCGACGGAATAATACGAATCGCAATTGCGACATCCCGACGGATTCACAGTGAGGATAATTGGTCGGACGACGTCGAGACGTCGTAGGTTCGATCAGCATCAACGTCGAACATACCTTGACAGTCAAATTTTACTGAGACATTCACTTTCACTGTGTTATCATTACTCAGAACCAAAATACCTTTTCCTTGGCAATGAAAAAGAAAATCACTATTCGTATAAATAAAGGCATCGTCATAGGCAATGAAATGCCTGCAAATATATGTACGAGAATCTGCTATTTTGGGGAGAAAATAGACCCATGAAGTGCAAGCAATTTGCAAGGTGCAATGATTCGAGCAAGAACCCTTTTTATTTTATTGGTAAATTTGCCGTATCTACATCGCACAGTGCTCTTATTGAAATTGAGGCCATAACACGAGATAACATGTACTAGTTCAAGCAATACGACAGAGAATCAAGTAATGATAAAGATCACAAACATTATATCCGTACCAGACGACACACACTCGGCGCTCGACCAATTCTCACATAAGTTTGGCCAGTGCACTGACAAAAAAGGATTAGTTAGATACCTGGGATTCAATGAACAAGCTTAAAATACAATATTATCAGAATGGCGAAGACCAAAGCTGCAATAATTCCGCCGATTATCCACTTGTTCCTGTCCATCCTCCTCGACATGGCCGTGAGGATTTTTTTGCTCTTCCCGATGTTATCATCGACTCCATGCAGCTACATACAATCAAAGCCAAATGTGAAAAAGTTTAGCACCTCCACATAATGCTTCCGCCCAAATCAGGCAGAAGCTTTGCTGTTGACAAAATTGACTGGAAATTTTGACCAATTTAAGACCAAAATTTTCTTAATAAATCTACATAATTAGTTTTTTTAATTTTATAGACAATAAATTTTAAATAAATCTTTTTCTATCCCGTTCTTTCTATGCAAGAATGATAAACTGGGAAAAGCCTTCCCTATCCAGTTCCACCAACCTTTGTTACTAGCTAATTCCCTTCACTGTAGAAAACTAATCCTTAGTTTTCTAAGCTACATCCCCATTTTCACCTCATTGAGTCTCGTGAGTATTGAAGACTAAACCATAAACATTTTTTTGTTATTACTTATCATACAATCTTCAACTTGATCAATGTGAGTGAATTCGTTCAATGATTCTAACGATAGTATTCTATCAGTTGAGTACTTCCTGTCATGTGCCAATCAATACAAGGTAATGAACCTAGAATTTTTTATGTTCAGGAATTATATCACTCTGAACCTTCTTTTCCCTTTTTTCCCCACTCCCTCTACTGCAGTTCAGCATACAGTGTACATTGGATGCCGATATTCCAGTAGGATGTGTAGAAATTATATACTCGAGTTATCAGGACTAAGATTAGGTCACTTCTGATTATTCTCACATCATTTTGTGCTAGAAGGTTCATGTAAATCCAACAAAATGAACAAAGGTTTTAAAAAGGCGTGTATAGGTGAAACATGTGAAATTGTGAACCTAATTCTGTGAAGTAAAACAACAAGTGGCCATTATATTTAATAATCTGTACAGTATATAAGGTGAATAACTAATCAATTGCCTATACAGAACAGAAGGGAGGCAATTGAATATAAAACTAAATATAAATCACATAGCAATACTTGTGATTAGATATTGAAAAAAAAAACTCTCTGCAAGATTATCAATCAATTAAATATACTTACAAAATATTAAAATATTTATATGAAGTGTTCAATTAAATTATATATATTCTCCATTTTCTTGAAAAATTCAGACATCTTCCCTAATGTTCTTTTGTTATTACATTTAAAAAAATTATTTAGCTCATTCTGATTAAGCCAATCATACATGACAAATACGATTGGTGGTTGATTTTTAAGATTGGCTCATACTAATACCAATTATAATTTCGCAAACTATGTGCAGAACCAGATGTCAGAAAGCTCTAGTAGTACTTTATTGATGACTTGCCCAAGTTCCACTAGGTTTATATAAAGGGGCCTACTCATTTTGCACATTGTTAGAAATTTCAGAAAGGGTATCTAGTTGCAGTACTATTTTTTTTCACAGAGAAATCATAATTCTTACTCCCCGGCCTAGTAAGTAGTGGTTCAGCATGAAGTGAAGAATTCATAATTTGTGTCTAACTGAGGCAGTTATCTCAAAAATGGAATGGTTGCTAAACATGAAAATTAATAGGTTTAGACAAAGATGTTGGCTGAAATGCACCACCAACTTGCAAGGATATATTCAATATGACTGTCAGATTTTTTTACGGTTTCTTTTTTTTTTTTATGAAAATGAATGCATCAACATTTTAGATCCAATAATCCACAAGAATCATAAGTGCAACAGAATTTTTGTTATCAGAACTTTGCATCTGATAAAAACTACTAAAGACATGTATGTATATGAACATAATGATGCATAAACGACATAATGAATTCTGTCCCTTTTGCAATAAAATAAAACTTGAGCAGAGCCGACTCGGACTTGATTTATAAGTAAATTCCTCGTCTGTTAAAAATTGCATTATGTAAATGCGTGCACATCAAAAAAAAAATTATACTTCTAATTGGTCTAGATAAAAAATAACCCACTCACTTAAACCCAACTCTAAAGAAAAAAGAGACAATTAACTGGAAGAAAAATGAATCATGCCAGATTGGGATAGGTTTCTGGGTTGTATAAGCACCCATGACGTAGAGTAGTGTCTTTGTTTAGCAATTCTAAATGTATAAAAATCATCCAGTCCTAGACTAAGCACATTATCTATTTAATAGGATAATATTAATCTAAATGCTAAAAGAACCAATGCACCCATCTGATGCATGACAGTTTTTTTAGTATTTAGAAGGTATTATTATATTTCTGATAATTTGTTGCTCAAAATTTTTGATTCAATCAAGTTTATAATTGTTATAAGTGTAAACAAGTGGAAAGAAGCGGAATGCGATTACAAGATTGAAATTTTGATCTCGGAAAACTTTGAAATGTACCAAAGGATGCTGAGTGTCAATACCATATATGCTACCATAAGTCCATAACTATTGTTGTTACCAGAGACCAAAACTCAGGTACAGAATGATGTACATTGATTAATTGTGTTCATAAAATGCATAAAATATGCATAACAATATATGTTGTAATCTCCTATAAAACAAAATGCATATAAAAGGCAATAACTTCAAACAACATGATTCGACTTTAATTAATTTGATTCCCACTCGTGTTTTACTGTATACATTAAGTGCTGAATAGAGGTAAGTTTGCATGTTATATGACAGAACATTAGAAACCTTCAAGGCATATCCATAAGCAGGGTTGGTAATAAAACATATTTGAAATAATGGTTCGATGCAGAACCATATGCTGGAATCTTGTGTACATAGGCAACATAATAAGTGGCATATGCAAAAAAAAAACATTCTGTGGCACATGCATTATAATGCCAATAATTATTAAAAGCATTTAAAAATAAATGTATAAAATATGAGTGAAAAAATATATGCTGCATATAGTAAATGGCATAAAACAAACTATGTATAATAGAAGTGGATAGGGGACAGAATCCTTCTAAAATCAATAGCAAGCTCACTACACGCTAGGACTCTAATTTGATTCTAATTCGTGTCTTTACTATATATTAGCCACTGAATAAGGGCCAGATTTGGACGTAGCGCAACAGCATATTAGGAAACTTCAAAGCATATGCACATGCAGAGCCATAAAACATAATCAAAACAATATGTATAATGCAAGACAATATGCTGGAAGCTTTAGTAGTACTACAAATGCTTATTCATTTCACCAATTGATAGGGTTTAGAAAGGGTAACACTAAGTTCTAAAAGCAGGTTTATTGTCAATAATAATGCATTTTGAATGAATAGTTCAGCATGCATTGGAGAATTCTAAATCGAGCCAAAAGCTAATTTAGGCAATTATATAATAGGACATAGTTGCTTTTTTTTACCAAAAAAAACATACTTAAATGGAGATGTTAGCTGAGAAGCACAATGAATTTGACCTGAAAATTAAATATAATTTTGCAACAATAACTTTAAGTAACACACACACACACACATGAAAATGATATCCTGCCCGACTCTCCCAAAGCGCTTGTGTGCAACTGAGGCACCTGGAATTGATCCAGGTGCTTCAATTGTTATATCAACATTCTTTTGCGCCTGAAACTATTCTAGGCGCCTCAATTGTTAATTGTTATAAGCATTTTTTTTATTTTTTATTTAGTTTGGAGTTAAGCCAATTAGATTTTACCCTTAGGGTTCAGGAATTGAGCTACAATGTTCAAAAAAAATTAAAATGAAAAAAAAAATTAGATGCTCAGGGTGTTTTTTTTTTATTTTTTTAAAGTTTTGAGTTTAGGATTTAGGATTTGGGATTTAGTGTTTAGGGTATAGTATTTAGAGTGCGCAATTTTTTTAATTTTTTTTAGAGTTTAGCATTTAGAATTTGGGATATACTGTTTAGGGTTTAGGATTTAAGGAATTTAAGATTTAAAAAAAAACATGGTGGCTAATTATTACATACAAAGACAAACAAAGTTAACATGACGAAAGATAATTATTATAGAAACATACCGTGCCATGTGCATGTAAGAGAGACTGTCTCTGTTGATGTAAGTCTTGAAGAATTGAAACACCAAGCTCTTCTGTCTCTAACATTGTCCTTCTACTCTCCTTTACTCTATCAGTAGTATGATTGAGTCTCTCTGTTGACACCAATAGCCTTCCCCTTTGATCAGCAGAAGCCTGTAGTGTAACAGAAAAGATGGCAGAGGTATAAACATCCATATATCGTTGCACTCCAACAACCCATAAGGATAGCAATCCATTGAAAAAAAAATATACTAGCATACATGTTTGTCAATCTACAATCTAGGACACAAAACTATGTTTCATGCAGAAATCCTAGTCGGATATGTTTTTAAGTGATTGAAATATAGAAATGTTTTCAAAATTCCCGAGAATCAGTGCAACTTTTTCTTAAAATAATAATAATAAATATATCATGTATACATGTAACAGAGTAAATTTTGTGATATCAAACCTGCACATAGCAGTCAAATTCAATTTAACACACTCCAACAAATTATGTTTTGCGTTCACATTTTCCTTACATGTTGACTGCCATAGCTCAGTGCTTCTACCAAAAAAAAAAAAATCAGTTTCTATTTCAATGTTTCTAAACCTACACAACAGCTACAAAAATATGATCTTGTATACCTCTCCCCTCCTTTTGCTGAATTTCCCTACCCTGCCTCATTGTCCCTACAAGAGTGCGGGACCAGATACAAATTGGGTGAGTTAGAACAGAACTGGCAAGTGTCAGCCCATTTTTGGCCGATATCTCAAATATCTGTCTGAAAGTTGCCAGAATGATGAAAAAATTAATAACTGGCATCTCAATAGAAATAGGTAGAAATGTCTAATAAGAACAGGAAGAGATTTACTGAAGTTCTTCAAAAATTAGTAGGGGTTGAAGGAGAAGAACCTAGTCTTGAGAAGATCTGCGGATTGTCAAAGCCATCAGCGACTATGATGTGCTTAGATTTGGGTGAAGAGGAAATTCATGGATTTATGATGTAGTTCATCCATGAAAGGAGGAGCATCGTGGCTTATGCTTGAAGAACTTGAAGCATGAAGATAAGGAATGAATTGAGTGATATTATAATAGTATGTAATGTGTTAAAAATTCCAAGTGTAATATATTATAAAGTTAAGGGTTGGGTTAATCTGTGGTAAAAATTTTAGAAACTACTGAGTGTAACATGCACAAGGTAAGTTTGACATGCTGAATCAAATGTTATTACTATATTAGGTAATACACAATTCCATTACAACGACAAACTAATAGGTAACAAATTATTACTATTGTTGTTACCAATAGACAATAAAAAAGAACAATAACTATTATTATTAAATAAAATTTTTACTTAATTAATATTAAAATAATAATATAATATCATTTGTGAATTATTAGATTACTCCTATCAACAACTATTAATATTACTTATATCTACCATGGATAGTATTAATATTAGTTATGTTTGAAATAATGGTTATTATCCCCGGTATTTAACATTAGGCAATTATAAATGATAACAAGCTTACTTGCAATAACTAAATAATATAATATCTAATAATTAGAAATACTTATATCATTAGTTACTAATAATGTTCAGTTATATTATAAATAATGGCATCATCCTAAATATTAACATTAGAATATTATAAATAACTATTAAATTAATTAACATATTTACTTACTTAATACTAAAATAATAAACTCATTACTTTCAAAAATATTAAAATAGCAAACTTTTTAATGAAGGTTTAGATGATCAACTTAATTTAGGTAATTTAAGTAGGTCAAATGAGTATAGAAATTTAAATTTTTATCGTAAAACAAGTTTTAAATGGGATGAAAAATGAAAAAGTCGTGTTGGAGTATGGAAGTCTCTAGAGAAATAATGTATTAAATGACTTACAAATTTATTTAACATGATATTCAAAACGAAAAAATTGTCTGATCAATAGAAGGTAAGTACTCTAATTCCCTTATATAAGAAAAAAAGAAGACGTACAAAATTATACAAATTATAGGAATATTAAACTAATAAATCATACTATGAAATTTTGAAAAAATAAGTAATAGAAAAAGATTAAGGAAAGAGACCATGGTGACCGAAAATCAATTTGGATTTATGTCTGAAATGTAGACAATAGAAGCTATACATATTCTCAGACAATTAATTGAAAAATATCAGGAGCAAAAACAAGATCTACACATAGTATTCATTGACTTAGAAAAAGATTATGATGGAGTCCCAAGAGAAATTATATGAAAAATTCTAGAAAAGAGAGATGTTAACATAGCATACATTTAACTAATTAAGGATACGTGTGAGTATATAACGACCAGAGTGAAGCCTTCAGGCGGATTAACTAAAGCATTTACAATAAAGACAGGGTTACATCTAGCATCAGCTCTAAGTCGCTATCTTTTTATACTAATCATGACAAACTCACTAGTACCATTCAGAACACAGTATCATGGTGTATGTTGTTTGCAGATGATATTGTTTGGTAGATGAAACACGTGGAGTCAATGTTAAATTATAATCTTAGCAGAAAACACTAAAAGTGAAAGTTTTTAGACTTAATAAAGTAAAGACAAAATATATAAAATTTAAGTTTAACAATATTAGACATAATGTGTTAAGATAAGAGATGATGAGTTATCTGGAACTGAGAACTTTAAGTATTTAGGATTATTTTTCATAAACGATGGAGGGATTGAGAGAGATGTTTTACATAGAATACAAGCAGAATGGTTAAAATGAAGGAGGACGTCAAGTGTTTTATGTTATCGTAAACTACCTCTAAAACTTAAAGGAAGTTTTATAAAACAACAATTAGACTTGTTATGTTTTATAGCGTTGAATGTTGATTCGAGCACATGAGTAAAAGATTAGAGTTGCAAAGATGAGGATGTTAAGGTGGATGTGTGAACATATAAGGATGGATAGAAAAAGAAATGAGAACATTAGAGAGAAAGTCGGAGTTGTATCTATTGAGAAAAAAACTCTGAAAGACACGTTTAAGATGATGTTGACTACTTAGACAACCAATAAATGCTCCAATTAGGCGATGTGAAACTATGACAAATATATACATCAAACGAGCAAGGCCAAAAAAAACTTAGTTAACAACAATAAAACAAAATATTTATTTAAGTATAAATGATGATATAGTAGAGGATAGAACCCAATGACATAGAATGATCCATATAGCTGACCCCACCTAGTGAGATAAGACTTGGTTGTTGTTATTGTATCAAACTAATACACATTATTACTTTACATACACTTTTAAAATTTTTTACCAACTTAAAAAAAAAAATCTTCTTCAAGCATAAGCTACTTCTCATTGCCTAGGTCTTCAAACTATGATCTCATTTTCCTACCCAAACCACTTCTCATTCGCTTCTCTTTTTATTTTTATTACCAGTCGACCTAACCTTTTCCCTTCTTTGTATGGTATATTTTATTGGGAATCAGATCCTAATACATATGATATATGAGAATGGCTCCAATATCTGGTAATTAAATCACATTGCAGTTGTGATCAATAATTGTCAAAATTTGATATTAATAGTTTGCTGAACATTTAACAGACATGGTTACAACTTTAGAGAGGTACTCTATTGATTTTTCATGCTAAGTTAATAAGTAGTTCAGACACTTACTGGGTTAAATATAATCATTATGTAGCTTTAAAACTTTTCAAATGTAACAGACTGACTTATCTCAGTATAGTATGGATGCCTCATGATATAATACAAGCATTGTTCATGATTATCAGTTATATATATGTAATTTAATTGTGCTTGATCAAATTGTTATGTTAATTTTTCTTGCAGGCTTTCCATATAGTTTCACAACAGTTGCTCACATGCTATCTAGTACAGCTTCACATCCTATAACAATCAAAAATCAAGAGAAAGGTATACAGAGAGTGACTGAACATTTTGGCAAGGGATGAGAGGCCTTACAATGACTCGACTGGAGAGAAAATTAAAAGCATATTATGCACTGGAAACATAGTTTAGAGTGCAAAAAACATGCTAAAGTGTATATATATATCTGTGTGTGTGTGTGGGCGCGCGTGCATGTTGGAATAATAAACTCAACGCTCATCTACTCCATGCAAGCCGGTAGACTAAATAAAAAAGGCTATTGTCTTATTCCATTCATACTTCTTCAATGTATGACATAATTGACTCACTGATTTAGAGAGAACATGCAACATCACTCATTTGACATTAGGGTAAACATTGCATACAAAATGTTAAAGGTCAAGCAAATGGAACATACTAGTCCAAGTATAAAATTGATATGCATTGAACCAAATTTAGGCCTTGTGTCCAACTCCAGAAGTAACAGATCAACAAAAAAAAAGGTAGTTGAAACTTAGGGGGCGCTTGGTAAGCGGGTTTAGAAGGTGGGAATGGGAATGAAATATATTTCATTCCCATTGATGATGCTTGGTATACGGGAATCGGAATCAAAATAAGGATATGATACCCTTGATTTCATAACCCACCCCCCACTAGGTTATCACCAAACCCATAAACCCCTCAATCAAACCCATTACCATTCCCATTGTCAAATTTATACCAAGCGCCCCCTTATTTCCCCCTTTTTCTCTATTTTAGTGTTCTGAATATAACAAGAAGCAAGGAAAATGATATATATAAATCTTGAGTTTTATGAAGCTGTGGAAAAACATTGTAGAAATTAGTGGTTTTTTACTTACAGCTAATGTGTCGGCCATCCCTGATTCCAGCAACTCTTCCCTTGCAGCCTGGTTAGGATTAGGATTTGTAATTCTTTTAAGTTCGCTCTTTAAATTGTTAAGGTCAGATTTATATTCCCTAAGCTTGGCTAGTAGCCCCGCTTTTATGCTCGGCTGCAAGCTCCTAGCTTCAAGATCCATCTTCCGAATCTAAAGCAACCAAACGATCAAGGTTTCAGAACATGATCTCTATAATAACCAACTAAGGATAGATGATCAAACAACATACGAGATTCTCAGCATCATCGATTCCAGATTTAATTTCTGAGGCTCTCTGCTTCTTTTGCTCTGCCAATAGGGCCGTATACTTAATAAATACCTATTCATGGGGTTGAGGCAGCAACAAAAAATATAATAAAAAGACGAGAGATAGAATTGCACCTCCATCGACTTGTAAAGCTGACGTGCACTTCCGGGAGAGAGTCGCAGAGATCTCACAGTACTGGCGCTCATAGCCATCGAATACTTCACTCATCGTGATCGCTAGCTACAGATCCCAGAATCTGGACCTTCGTAGAAGGGGAAACCCAATTAGCACATATGAATCAAATGATCTACCAATTGGAGAACCAATCGATCCCCGAATTCACTAACCCTCGGAAGAGTAAATCTTCGCACAATAACCCCAATTGACTAAGAGAAACAAAATAACTAAAATCTGGCAAAATAAAACAACAAAACCCTATCGCAACAGACACTATTGCGATCGAAAAGGCGACAGGTGGGATCGCAGACCGAAAGCATGGCGAAAAAACCGCAATCCTTCACGAGCGTGGAGACAGAGAAAAAGTATCGTTGAAACTTACATCGGAGAGGAGATCGAGACGAGCGCGATGGAATCAAACCCCGACAGAGAAATCTATAGGCCGCAGCAAAAGGGGGCAAGGTAGTCGCGGGTTGAATGGCTTCGCCTGGCTTTGCTCGTATGGTCTCTGGAATGAACCTCAATATTACACATCGAGTTTATTATTTTTTAGAAAATATGCTAAAAATCTCATTTCATAATTAATTAACGGGTTTAATCCTTTTGGAGGGATTTGGAGGGATAACGCCCATCTCTCATATATATCATCAGCCTTTAGGTTAGAAATATCCAAGTAAATTATAGAGAATGTTTTATTCTAATATAACGGTTCTTTATATGAATGAGATATTTTATATCGTTAATAATTAACTTCCAGATTTATTAAAGTAATGACCCATATATGTACTAATTGTATCAACCAATCCTTACGGGATAGATTGATGACTAACGTAGGAGGTGTTGCCACCATGAAGTCTAGGATGAAATACTGACAAAGTCAGGTGTCTACCTTTCCCTTATGAGCTAGTCACTGTCGGGGCTAGTAGTCTCCATAATTTTTCTCCTCCATGTTCGCCTGGGACAGGTTGACAGGGGCACTGAGGGCGCTGAAGGCGAGCGAAACACCTTTTATCACCATTAATTGTGCTAACCAATGGGCCTCCACAAGAGTGCCTAGTTGGTTAGAGAGTGACAGATTTGCTATAATAGAACAAGGATCAATTTTCGACAGCTCGTATGTCGTCGAGGTAAATACTTTTTCCACTCCTTAGTCACTTAATGACCGACTATAAGCTGGTCTAATGACGGGTGGCACATATATGTATAAAGATTGTCATGGAAGAAAAGTCTATTAAGATTTTTCGTAACAAAATTCTATTACGATTTTTAATGACAAAATGCTATTACGATTTTTCATAATAAAATTCTGTTATGAGTTTTAACTAGTCCAAGATTTAGGCATTATTTATAGGATAGCCGATTACTCAGCCAGCTAGCCAGGAGGCACTTGTCAGGCGTTGTCAGCGACCCGGTGAAGCGTTGTTCGTAGGCGGCGTTTGATCTTCTTTGTTTCTCTTGTACGGTTCCTCCGCCTACTTTGGTTCGGTTCTTACGCTCTCAAAACTCTCACCTTTGTGTATGAATCGTAGTTTCCCCGTTCGACCTTTGGTGTTCAAATGAAAACGATCGGCATGTCTGTATCGTTGGACGGATACCTTAGATCCAGATTATATGGCTTTTTGTTCTGCTTTTATTGAAATTGATTGCCCTTGGAACGACATAGTTTTCTCGATTGTTGCAGGTAGAATAAACAATTTCATACAAAGTTTGCGAAAAAGGTTTTCAATTGTTGGTTTTTTTTTATAATCAGAAAGTTACAGAGTCCTCAAGAAGTTCGCAGCGGCTTACAGTAATTGATGATTTTTCTTTTTCTTAAATCTTGCATCATTGTCTCGTAGTTGGATGATTCCCTAAGCTTTGGGCTTGGGTCAATTCCTGGCGAGTGAGTAGCCATGTTTCTGCCACCCTCATGCACTTGGTCACTACTCAGGTTTAGTAGTCATCCATGATTTACATGAGGGATGTGGGTGAAGGTTATCATCTTTTGCCACCACATTTCCCTAGCCGTATTTTAATCGGTTCATGACGTGCTATTCCAAGCAATCTTTGACCAGTTTTTTTTTTTTGAATTCATGTGGCCTTTGAGAGCTTTGATGTTGTCTCTACTTGCCCCACTTTAACAAATCTCTTATTAGCTTTCTGGAAATTTAAAATTAACGACTTCAGTTTGATTCATGGATGAACCAGCGTCTACATATTGAAACTTTTTACTTTACCGAAAGCAATCTTTGTCCTTTCATGTGACTTGATGCAGTGAATGGTTTCTTATGTTATTTTTTTTTCTTCTCACATGATATTGTCAAATGGAATCGATTTATAAGGACATCCACAGGCCACCACACTAACTAAAAGAGAAAAAGTTCATTTCTTACCACACTTTTTGCATGCTTTTAGCCTTATCTTCATGAGCTCCAATTGTGTGCTTCAGAGTTTAACTTCTTTCTTTCTTGCAGCTGAAGAAGTTAGATTGTTCATGGAAGAGCATAAAAAATTGTTCATGGAAGAGCATAAAAAAATGCAGGAATCACTCTGAGAGGATGCCATAAGTGAGATTACTAGTTCATCTGCACAATCTCACAGTATTCGCCTGAGTTTGGATTTGTCTAGACAGAGGAAGTTTTTTAGGACAGTTTTTTTGGGTAGGATCAGTGCCACAGGATCATGGCGACTTGGCTCTATCAAACCAAATCTGATAATTGAGTGTATACCTACCGATGCTACTACACCAGCAGGAGCTGCTGGCGACCGAACAAGAGCAGTTGATATAGAGGAAAATGATCTGAGACCTGGTTCACTATGTAGAATGAGCATGAGGGATTCTTGGCAGAGTTTAGTTTGTTTTTCCAGTGAGCACGGGGACAAAGTCACACTGACACAGGAATTGGTGGATAGAGTAGATAGTTCACTAGCTCAAGTGAGATGTAGAGGGACTAGAATGGACTATAAGAAAAATGAGGATGGATTGTTGACCTTTTCCGATGATGCACTAATATTGTCATTTGATTCTCGGTCAAAGTTTGTCAGTTTGCCATCAAATGTGACTCCGTTATCAGATGAAATTGTGTCTCCTCTTCCAACTGATCCAATGATGTCCACGAAGGGAAATAATCAAATGTCATGTACTGTAAGGCTTATGAATGACTAGCTGTAATTGAGACAGAAGAAACATGTTTATCTGAGGCTGTGTATTCTCTTGCAGGATAAACAATACAAGCTTCCATTTTTGCTGGACTACATTTTATACTTAAGTCATTTGTCTGTCTTCAGAATTCTTGGGGTAATATTATGAATTTCTCTTGTATGATTATTAAGAATTTGCTGCATAATTTGGTCAGGGAAGTTGGGCTCTTTGTAACAAGCATTTATTTTTCCATTCTATGGTTTTGCTTTGTGAATGTCAGATCAAAGTAAATCCTTGCTTGATATTTTTACTGTACTATTGGTTTTTCTTTCATGTGACCATAGTAAATGAATTCAAGTATCTTGTTATGGTACTAGCTGACATTTCAATTAATTGCTATACTAGCATACTAGTAGAAATTAGTTTTCTGTAAAAGATGAACCACCCTTTACAATGCTCAATGCTTTTTATTTCAATTCTATCATTACTTTGCTATAGTTGTTGGCTTTTGAGCCATTCTTCAGTTACTTTAGATTTCTTAAACCATTTCATTTATAATTTGAGAACTTGATAGAGATGACAGAAATATTTTCTGTATTATTAATAGTCAATTATAACAAGTATCACACTCATATTTTGGAGATACCGAACAAATAAACTCCAGTGTCGAACTACTAGAATGGTCTAGAAATCAAAGCTTAAGTCCTCCTATGTAGTGGCATGGGGATGTAAAAAAGGGGATCCTATCAACTAACTTGTAAATAGTTCTCATCTTTTGAATTTTTCTGCCATCCTTATTTGTATAAGACCGAATCCATGTATCAATGTGAATAATATCTATGCAGCATCCACTTTGCCACATGCTGATGTTGTATTTATATTCCACTCTTTTTGTTTGTTTATCAATTTGCAATTTTTTTAAACAATAATTAAGTTCATGTCTCTTTACCATACAGGTATATACAAGATATTTGCTACAGAAGCTCTTTGGCCTGACCACTTGAATCTCATAGGTGAAAATAATCCATTGTACCTCGATCTGCCCACCAATATGGTACTTCCTCATCTTCCATAAAAAGTATAATTAGCTGAAGTTGAATGTCTCTCTTCCATTTATTATTGCCTCTCTTAATTGAGACTAGTTCTGTAACAGTTGGGTTCCTGATGGGGTGGATTGGATTAGTGTTCAAGGCAGATATTCTCCTAGTATTTGATCATTTGCAGGTAGGATTAAGCACAGGCTACCTGGGAAGTCTCACCACATTCAGTGGATAGAACCAGAAGATGCTTGAATCATCGTCCAAAGGCCACTGGGCTGATGCAATTGTTGGCATCATACTTGGTAGGTAAACTTGTTTCAAGAGGCTTGCTTATAACTTCTAAATCCATTAGGACAGTTTTTGTAGGTTTACTTATCTCCCTGTCTATCATTAGGGATTTTTCTCGTTAACTACAGCATCATATTTGGAATTGGATGCGCTGGAAGACTTCGCAAAAGTGTTATTGGACGGTGTGACTATTCGACAAGGAGAAGAACATCCAGCCTGGAAAAATGGAGGGTGGATAAGTTCAAAAAGCATGTAGCCATACTGACTGATGCTTTACTGATCTAGTTATTGATATGGATCTTGAGTGCAAAATTTTTCAGGCTCAAGCTCGATGATCTCAGTTGCTCTACTGTTCCTTTGCTAGCTTTCTTGGTGGGACCTCCAGGTGTGTGGACACGCTGGCACTTGGCTAGGTTAAATAGTCAAGGTCTTGGAAGGAAAAGAATGCTCAAGTGGCTACCGATCGGAACACTCCTGGCCAATGTCCTTGCAGCATGTATCATGGTTGCACTCGCTATAATTAGCAAAGCGGTAATATATTTGATGCTCAATATAGGAATAATTTTGAACTTATATTTCAACTATTTAAATATAAATAGTAATATTATAGAGCAATTAGATTTACCTCTAATATATGAACAAATGAGAGACAATATATTAAGGACATATTCAAAAAGGATTGATAGATTAAAGGGACATGAACTTAATTATTGTAAAGAGACATCAACATGTGGCAAAGTGGATGCTGCATAGATATTATTCACATTGATACATGGATTCGGTCTTATACATATAAGGAAGGCAGAACAATTCAAAAGATGAGAAGTATTTACAAGTTAGTTTGATGGTATCCCTTTTTAACATCCCCATCCACTACATAGGAGGACTTTAGCTTTGATTTCTAGACCATTCTAGTAGTTCGACCGTGGAGTTTATTTGTTCAGTATCTCCAGAATATGATTACAGTACTTGTTATAATTAATTCTATTAATAATACAGAGAATATACTTGTTATAATTAACTCTATTAATAATAGAGAGAATACTTCTGTCATCTCTATCAAGATCTCAAATCATAAATGAAATGGTTTAAGGAATCTAAGGGGACATTTGATTTGCATTTTCCAGTCTGTTTTCTATTTTCATTTTCTGTAAAAAATGTGGTTTTCTGGAAAACATGTTTGGTTTGCATTTTCCAGCTTTGTTTTCCAGAAAATAACATAGCGTTTTCTGGAAAACTGGAGAATGAAAAAAAGTCATTTTCCAGAAAACTAGAAAATGCGGTTTTCTGAAAAATGAAAATGAAAAATGAAACAAATCAAACGCCCCCTAAAGTATCTGAAAAATCACTCAAAAGCCAAGAAATAAGCAGAATAATGATAGAATTGAAATAAAAAACATTGAGCATTGTAAAGGGTGGTTCATCTTTTACAAAAAAAACTAATTTCCCTTAGTATGCTAGTATAGCAATTAATTGAAATTTCAGCTACTACCATAACAAGATACTTGAATTCATCTGCTATGGCCACATTGAAGAAAAACCAATAGTGCAGTAAAAATATCAAGCAAGGATTTATTCTGATCTGACATTCACAAAGCAAAACCATATAATGGAAAAATAAATACTCCTAACAAAGGGTCCAACTTCCCTGACCAAATTATGCAACAAATTCTTAATAATCATACAAGAGAAATTCAGAATATTACCCCAAGAATTCCGAAGACAGACAAATGGCTTAAGTATGAAATGTAGTCCAGCAAAAATGGAAGTTTGTATTGTTTATCCTGCAAGAGAATACACAGCCTCAGATAAACATGTTTCTTCCGTCTCAATTACAGCTAGTCATTCATAAGCCTTACAGTACATGACATTTGATTGTTTCCCTTCGTGGACATCATTGGATCGGTTAGAAGAGGAGACACAATTTCATCTGATAACGGAGTCACATTTGATGGCAAACTGACAAACTTTGACCAAGAATCAAATGGCAATATTAGTGCATCATCGGAAAAGGTCAACAATCCATCCTCATTTTTCTTATAATTCATTCTAGTCTCTCTACGTCCCACTTGAGCTAGTGAACTATCTACTCTATCCACCAATTCCTGTCAGTGTGACTTTGTCCCCATGCTCACTGGAAAAACAAACTGAACTCTGCCAAGAATCCCTCATGCTCATTCTACATAGTGAACCAGGTCTCAGATCATTTTCCTCTATATCAACAGCTCTTGTTCGATCGCCAGCAACTCTTACTGGTGTAGTGGCGTTGGTAGGTATACATTCGATTATCAGATTTGGTTTGATAGAGCCAAGTCGCCATGATCCTGTGGCACTGATCCTACCCAAAGAAGTTGTCCTAAAAAACTTCTTCTGTCTAGACAAATCCAAACTTTGGCGAATACTGTGAAATTGTGCAGATGAACTAGTAATCTCACTTATGGCATCCCCTCGGAGTGATTCCTGTATTTTTGTATTCTCTTCCATGAATAATTTTTTATGCTCTTCAATGAACAATCTAATTCTTCAGCTGCAAGAAAGAAAGAAGTTAAACTCTGAGGGCACACAATCTAACCTCTTCTGCCGCTGCATAACAACCCTATCCACAGGATCCAACAACGGCCTCCTCCTCCCTCTACTACTTGCCCCACCCTCGAATCCGTTGACAAATTCAACAACTAGATTATCCGCAGGCAATTGCGGTGGCACAATAGCTTCCCCCACCACCAGATTCGACCCGCCGCCGGCTTGGATGAAACCAGACGGGATTCCGACGTCTTCCTCTGCCACCGCACCTGCCTGCGCCAAGAAGTCTTCCAACGTCATCTCCGACCCAGGTCCCTCCCCACCCTCAGCCACCGTGCCAGCGGTGATCCCCCGCCATACCTCCTCCACCGTCTTTCCGCCGATGCTTTTGAGCGACGCCAAGCTAACCTGTCGCGACACTGAGGCTCCCCCATCCGCCCCCAAGGCGGCGGTGTTCTCGGCGCATATGTTGCGGAAAAGCTCCTCCATGCTCATCGACCCGAGGCCCTTGGTGAGTCCCCCGCCTCCGCTGACGGAGCTTTGGAGATCGGCGACGGGGAGAGAGCAGATGGAGATCTGGTGCGTGAGATCGGAGTTGGCGGAGGACGACGACGCCATCACCCTCGAAGACGCCATCGGGAAGCGACTTGGATCTCCAAGTGGAACACCGACGATTAGGGTTAGGGTTTTCGAAGATCAATGTGTCTCTCAATGGCTGAATTCACAGGAAGCACGAGAACCGCCTCCTTTTTTCGGTTCGTCGTCTCCGCGTGTTATTTGCAGAAAATATGGACCAAACTCTAATTTATTCGGTTCGAATCCGGGTTCAATGTATCCTACCCATTCCGTGAATTAATGCAATTCTAAATGAGTGGCTGACCCATGCACATACTCAGTGGGCCAGGGTCGCCTTTATTTGTAGGTGGCCGTTGGTCACTTTGTCTGTAATTTTGCGGATGGGGGTGCAGATTATTAAATTGGAAGCCCTTATCTCGCTTTAATTAATGGCTTAGCCATTAATTGAAAAGGCTGATGATAATTTATTAATTAGCATTGTGTTAAGCTTTATGAGCAATAGAAAAAGGAGAAAAAAACTTGATTGGATGCTCTTTCTTTTCAAAAAGCTTGTGCTCTTTCTTTTCAAAAAAACTTGATTGGATGCTCTTTATTTTCTTTTCAAAAAGCTTGTGCTCTTTCTTTTCAAAAAAAACTTGATTGGATGCTCTTTCTTTTCAAAAAGCTTGATTGGATGCTTTGGATGTATTTTATTATTGCTAAAGGGTACCTAATCTGAAAAATGTGAGTTTTCATTTTTTAATTTTATGCTACATCATAAACACATGCTATTCAAGATTATATAAAAAATAAATAAATCATAAAATTATCTTATAGCCGCTCAAGTGACTAGTAACTACACGAATCATATAGAATGAAAACAGGTTACATGAATTTATTCCGTCATTGAACTCGTCTTACAAACCTGATCGCTTTTACTTGGTTCTTTTGTACTTGTAACAACTCGGTCCGTCGACCCGACCCCTCAGCCTCTTGGGCGGCCAAATTTCATTTTTGGCGGCCCAACAACCTGGCCCCTTTGGTCGTCGACCGTCGTTACTCACAAGAACTTCCCATCCTTGGCCAGTGGATTTTTGTCTTCCTCAGGATTCGAACTCTAGACCTCCAGGCTAAGTGCTCACTTGGCTACCAGGTTTCATAAACTCTAGTACTTAGCCTGGAGGTCTAGAATTTGAATCCTGGGAAAGAAAAAAACCCAGTGGCCAGGCGTGGGAAGTTCTTGTGAGTAACGACGGTCGACGACCAAAGGGACCAGGTTGTTGGGCCGCCAAAAATGAAATTTGGCTGCCCAATGGGTCGAGGAGTCGGGTCGACGAGTCGGGTTGTTACAATAAAGAGGCGCATTTTTATGTAGCGCCCCCGCCTCTATGGTCCCCGCAGGCAACCCTCTAGGTCGGCGACCCTACGGTCTTCCCACCCCTGGCAGTGAGTTTTTGCCTTCCCCAAGATTCGAACTCTAGACCTCCAAGCTAAGTACTAAAGTTCCTCGGGTCGCCGACCTAGAGGGTTGCCTGCGGGGACCATAGAGGCGGGGCCGCTACAGGTCAGGTGATGGCGAGGAGATCGTGTTGTCAGCGAGATGTTCGCGATTTGTGCCGGAATGATACCATATCTATGCCGACCCCGTACCGCTTTCGTTGGGCATGTGTCAAGGAGTGGTTGTTAGGACGAGCTACGACAAAACCTCGAGTGCGAGTACCGGTTGGCGGCCCCGAGTGACGATGTCGGCTGGGGGCACCAAACGATGTGACCGACTGAGGGCCTTATGTGTAGGTGCTGACTGGGGGCACTGAATGATGGGGCTGACTGAGGGCCTAGAGTATGGGTGCCGACTGGGGGCACAGAATTATGGGGCAGACTGAGGGCCTTAGAATATCTGGTTGTTCGGGTTAAAGGATACTCCCAAAGTGAAGATATATTGCCCGAGTCGTGAAGCGTGTGGCTCGGGTAGTGTGTCTGACCTTGTCTGACCTAGGGATTCCATGATTCGGTGATGCATTAAGTCGAGCCTGCTCTAACTCGGGCTTACCTCAGGAGCGTGGGTCGTCACGCGTCGGCTGAGAGCCGAGTCGAGTGGTATGCGGGGTCATGCCCGTTTATAACTTGCCTGAAGGTGAGAGTTTAGGTACTTAATGATACTGCACCTAGGGAACATGGCTCGCCACACATCTAACTAGGGATCGGACTGAATGAGATGCGGGAGTGGATCGCTTATGACTTTAGGATATCCCGAGTTAATATTTCTCTGGTTCGGGGGTGTTAAGACTTAACGATGCTGCTAGTCGAACTTCCCCCAACTCGGGTCCCTCTTAACTCGAGGATCCGAGTTGGAACTCCCTGACTCTGAGTGTCTTCGGGGCTTCGACCCCTGAGGTCTTCTTATCCTTGAATGAGCTGGGCCAACCTACGGCCCATCAACCTACCTCCCCCTGATGAGGCGCTAGGCTACCGGGCCAGGCTATACGCAAGCTGGCCCGGGATCACTTAAAAAAATTTAAAAAAATTTGATAAATCAATGTATATTAAGAATTGAAATTGAGTTGAAGCATCAAAAGTTTACATGTAGATAGTGAGAATATTTTTTTCACAATTAAATTGAAAAACAAATTGGATTTAATATTAGGAAGTTTAGGATAATTTATCCTAAAACTTACCATTTGCTTATTCTAATTTACAAATAGTTGCTTTTGATTGTTATTTTTTTCTTCTTTCTCAAAAATAAAATAAAATTGGAGACGGAGAGAATGTAAATATTTGGACTAGGCAGGCGTAAATAAACTTGACAAAAATATTAGGGCCAACATGAAATTTTGTCTGCATTTATTGGATTGTTTACAGAAGAAGCCTTCAAAAGGTCTCAAAATCCTTGGTCCCTCCCTGGTCCACACCAAGTCTATAAAAAGCCCAATCATGTGCTTTGCACGTGTGCTCAGCGAAGCCGAAACGCCAAAAGAGAGAAGACCCCTACCCGACGCGAAAAACGCACTTATTCTCTCTCGCCACAGCCATCGCCGACTCCGAATCGCCGCCCTAACCACCCCCTCCTCGGCGCTTCTGCAGGTTGTCGCTCCTTCGCAGCATCGCCGACTCCTTCTCTCTCGCGCCCAAGCATCTGCCCAGACTCAAGCCCTCTCCCCTTCCTCTCAGTGCCTCTCGCGCCCAAGCAGGCGGTGTCGCCGCCTCCATCGCCCGACGTCTCCATAGAGCGAGAGTCACCGCATAGGAAATCCTCTGGTCATCGCTGCATTTCCTTAGCGTGGTTGAGGTCTGCTCCATTTTAGAGTGCATAAAATTTTTCCCTTTAATTCTTTCTTTTTTGATAATTATGATGCTTGTGCGTGAGATTGTGTATATGCTAGCATGAGTTTGTATGCTTTATGTTAGTTATCAATGTGAGACAATTATGTATGCTATATTTATCTTGCATGAAATTATTTTAGTGTTACACTTGTAAAATTTTGAGAGTAAAACTGAGTATGATCTCTACAGCTGATCTATGTTAGACCACGGACAGGATGAATGCATTCTTGCTACGGCAATTTACCAAAGGCGTACCTAAGAATTGGTATTTACCAAAAGGCGTACCATGGTTTCAATGTTACCAAAGGGGGCACATATTTTAGTAAACTTCCTCTTATACCCCTACCGTCAAGTACTGGATGCAATTTCTTTCCCTTTCTCTTTCTCTTTGTCAGTAACGAATTTCGAGACGGACCATAAAAAGATGTTCCTTTATATTTTGATAATAATATTATGGAGCCTTTCTCAAAAAAAAAAATATTGAAATTAATTAAAATATTTTTATTAAATTAAAACTAAAAGAACATTTCAGCCGCCCACGTTGGGCCTGAAATGGTTCCATTTCAGGCCCAACGTGGGGCTGAAATGTTTCCATTTCAGGCCCCAATGACTCTAAAAGTCCACTGATTGACCTAGAGAGCTCCGATTGTAAAAATTTCAGTTCCTGTGGATTTCTGAGGTTACAAGGAGTTCAAATTTCCTATCCATTGTTTATTTGGACTTCTCCGAGGAGTTAAAATATAATAAAAAAGAACCGAGAAAACATCTTTAATATTGGGCATGTTGGGTCTGAAATGGGCACGTTGGGCCTGAAATGGAAACATTTCAGGCCCACGTTGGGCCTGAAATGGAACCATTTCAGACCCATGTTGGGCCTGAAATAGAACCATTTCAGGCCCAACGTGGGACTGAAATGGTTCCATTTCAGTCCCAATGACCCTAAAAGGCTTAATGTGTCATAATTTACTATTTGACCTAGAGAGCTCCGATTGTAAAAATTTTAGTTCCTGTGGATTTCTGAGGTTACAAGGAGTTCAAATTTGCTATCCATTATTCATTTGGACTTCTATGAGGTATTAAAATGTAATAATGAAGAACCGAGAAGAAATCACACATTAGGCATTTTATGGTCATTGGGTCTGAAATGGTTGGACACCTATTGCATTGGTGATATCTAATATATAGATGTTTGGACAACTAAAACATCATCTCCTACCTCTGACCTCTCTATTCATATGGAATTTTCAGAAATCCAGATATGGGAGGTCCATCAGTGGGTTTTGGTCAAAACTCACTGATATTTCTAAACTACTCCTATTTGATTGGTGATATCTAATATATAGATGGTTGGACACCTAAAACATCATCTCCTACCTCTAACCTCTCTATTCATATGGAATTTTCAGAAATTCAGATATGGGAGGTCCATCAGTGGGTTTTGGTCAAAACTCACTGATATTTCTAAACTACTCCTATTTGATTGGTGATATCTAATATATAGAAGGTTGGACACCTAAAACATCATCTCCTACCTCTCACTTCTCTATTCATATGGAATTTTCAAAAATCCAGATATGGGAGGTCCATCAGTGGGTTTTGGTCAAAACTCACTGATATTTCTAAACTACTCCTATTTGATTGGTGATATCTAATATATAGATGGTTGGACACCTAAAACATCATCTCCTACCTCTAACCTCTCTATTCATATAGAATTTTCAGAATCCAGATATGGGAGGTCCATCAGTGGGTTTTGGTCAAAACTCACTGATATTTCTAAACTACTCCTATTTGATTGGTGATATCTAATACATAGATGGTTGGACACCTAAAACAATATCTCCTACCTCTAACCTCTCTATTCATATGAAATTTTCAGAAATCCAGATATGCGAGGTCCATCAGTGGGTTTTGGTCAAAACTCACTGATATTTCTAAATTACTCCTATTTTATTGGTGATATCTAATATATATATGTTTGGACACCTAAAACATCATCTCCTACCTCTAACCTCTCTATTCATATGGAATTTTTAGAAATCCAGATATGGGAGGTCCATTAGTGAGTTTTGACCAAAACCCATTGATATTTCTGAAAACCCACTGAGTTTTGGTGAAAACTCACTGATGGACCTCCCATATCTAGATTTCTGAAAATTCCATATGAATAGAGAGGTTAGAGGTAGGAGATGATGTTTTAGGTGTCCGAACATCTATATATTAGATATCACCAATCAAATAGGAGTAGTTTAGAAATATCAGTGAGTTTTGACCAAAACCCACTGATGGACCTCCCATATTTGGATTTCTGAAATTTCCATATGAATAGAGAGGTTAGAGGTAGGAGATGATGTTTTAGGTGTCCAACCATCTATATATTAGATATCACCAATCAAATAGGAGTAGTTTAGAAATATCAGTGAGTTTTGACCAAAACCCACTGATGGACCTCCCATATCTGGATTTCTGAAAATTCCATATGAATAGAGAAGTTAGAGGTAGGAGATGATGTTTTAGGTGTCCAACCATCTATATATTAGATATCACCAATCAAATAGGAGTAGTTTAAAATATCAGTGAGTTTTGACCAAAACCCACTGATGGACCTCCCATATCTGGATTTCTGAAAATTCCATATGAATAGAGAGGTTAGAGGTAGTAGATGATGTTTTAGGTGTCTAACCATCTATATATTAGATATCACCAATCAAATAGAAGTAGTTTAGAAATATTAGTGAGTTTTGACCAAAACCCACTGATGGACCTCCCATATCTGGATTTCTGAAAATTCCATATGAATAGAGAGGTCAGAGGTAGGAAATGATGTTTTAGGTGTCCAAACATCTATATATTAGATATCACCAATCAAATAGGAGTAGTTTAGAAATATTAGTGAGTTTTGACGAAAACCCACTGATGGACCTCCCATATCTGGATTTCTGAAAATTCCATATGAATAGAGAGGTCAAAGGTAGGAGATGATGTTTTAGGTGTCCAAACATCTATATATTTGATATCATCAATGCAATAGGTGTCCAACCATTTCAGGCCCAATGACCGTAAAAGGCCTAATGTGTGATTTCTTCTCAATTCTTCATTATTACATTTTAATACCTCGTAGAAGTCCAAATGAATAATGGATAGCAAATTTGAACTCCTTGTAACCTCAGAAATCCACAGGAACTGAAATTTTTACAATCGGAGCTCTCTAGGTCAATCAGTGGCCTTTTAGAGTCATTGGGGCCTGAAATGGAAACATTCCAGGCCCACGTTGGGCCTGAAATGGAACCATTTCAGGACCACGTTGGGCCTGAAATGTTTCCATTTCAGGCCCCAATGACTCTAAAAGGCCACTGATTGACCTAGAGAGCTCCGATTGTAAAAATTTCAGTTCCTGTGGATTTCTGAGGTTACAAGGAGTTCAAATTTGCTATCCATTGTTTATTTGGACTTCTCCGAGGTGTTAAAATGTAATAACAAAGAATCGAGAAAAGACCCTTAATATTGGGCACGTTGGGCCTGAAATGCAAACATTTCAGGCCCACGTTGGGCCTGAAATGGAACCATTTCAGGACCACGTTGGGCCTGAAATGGAATCATTTCAGGCCCAACGTGGGCCTGAAATGGTTCCATTTCAGTCTCAATGACCGTAAAGGCCTAATGTGTCAAAATTCACTATTTGACCTAGAGAGCTCTGATTGTAAAAATTTCAGTTCCTGTGGATTTCTGAGGTTACAAGGAGTTCAAATTTGCTATCCATTATTCATTTGGACTTCTACGAGGTATTAAAA
Organism: Boesenbergia rotunda; assembly: GCA_024364735.1. NCBI lineage: Eukaryota > Viridiplantae > Streptophyta > Magnoliopsida > Zingiberales > Zingiberaceae > Boesenbergia > Boesenbergia rotunda. Next base: position 879,428 of record JAGFNQ010001502.1, read on the forward strand.
TGTAATAATGAAGAATCGAGAAGAAATCACACATTAAGCCTTTTAGGGTCATTGGGCCTGAAATGGTTGGACACCTATTGCATTGGTGATATCTAATATATAGATGTTTGGACACCTAAAACATCATCTCCTACCTCTGACCTCTCTATTCATATGGAATTTTCAAAAATCCAGATACGAGAGGTCCATCAGTGGGTTTTGGTCAAAACTCACTGATATTTCTAAACTACTTTTATTTGATTGGTGATATCTAATATATAGATATTTGGACACCTAAAACATCATCTCCTACCTCTGACCTCTCTATTCATATGAAATTTTCAGAAATCCAGATATGGGAGGTCCATCAGTCGGTTTTGGTCAAAACTCACTGATATTTCTAAACTACTCCAATTTGATTGGTGATATCGAATATATAGATGGTTGGACACCTAAAATATCATCTCATACCTCTGACCTCTCTATTCATATGGAATTTTCAGAAATCCAGATATGAGAGGTCCATCAGTGGGTTTTGGTCAAAACTCACTGATATTTCTAAACTACTCCTATTTGATTGGTGATATCTAATATATAGATGGTTGGACACCTAAAACATCATCTCCTACCTCTAACCTCTCTATTCATATGGAATTTTCAGAAATCCAGATACGGGTATTTCTAAACTACTCTTATTTGATTGGTGATATCTAATATATATATGTTTGGACACCTAAAACATCATCTCCTACCTCTAACCTCTCTATTCATATGGAATTTTCAGAAATCCATATATGGGAGGTCCATCAGTGAGTTTTGACCAAAACCCACTGATATTTCTGAAAACCCACTGAGTTTTGGTCAAAACTCGCTAATGGACCTCCCATATATAGATTTCTGAAAATTCCATATGAATAGAGAGGTTAGAGGTAGGAGATGATGTTTTAGGTGTCCAAACATCTATATATTAGATATCACCAATCAAATAGGAGTAGTTTAGAAATATCAGTGAGTTTTGACCAAAACCCACTGATGGACCTCTCATATCTGAATTTCTGAAAATTCCATATGAATAGAGAGGTCAGAGGTAGGAGATGATGTTTTAGGTGTCCAACCATCTATATATTAGATATCACCAATCAAATAGGAGTAGTTTAGAAATATCAGTGAGTTTTGACCAAAACCCACTGATGGACCTCCCATATCTGGATTCTGAAAATTCTATATGAATAGAGAGGTTAGAGGTAGGAGATGATGTTTTAGGTGTCCAACCATCTATATATTAGATATCACCAATCAAATAGGAGTAGTTTAGAAATATCAGTGAGTTTTGACCAAAACCGACTGATGGACCTCTCATATCTGAATTTCTAAAAATTCCATATGAATAGAGAGGTCAGAGGTAGGAGATGATGTTTTAGGTGTCCAAATATCTATATATTAGATATCACCAATGCAATAGGTGTCCAACCATTTCAGGCTCAATGACCCTAAAAGGCCTAATGTGTGATTTCTTCTCGATTCTTCATTATTACATTTTAATACCTCGTAGAAGTCCAAATGAATAATGGATAGCAAATTTGAACTCCTTGTAACATCAGAAATCCACAGGAACTGAAATTTTTTACAATCGGAGCTCTCTAGGTCAAATAGTGAATTATGACACATTAGGCCTTTTAGGGTCATTGGGACTGAAATGGAACCATTTCAGGCCCACGTTGGGCCTGAAATGATTCTATTTCAGGCCTAACATGGGCCTGAAATGGTTGTATTTGAGGCCCAACATGGATCTGAAATGTTTCCATTTCAGGCCCAACGTGCCCATTTCATGCCCAACATGCCCAATATTAAAGATGTTTTCTCGGTTCTTTGTTATTACTTTTTAACACCTCGGAGAAGTCCAAATAAACAATGGATAGCAAATTTGAACTCCTTGTAACCTCAGAAATCCACAGGAACTGAAATTTTTACAATCGGAGCTCTCTAGGTCAATCAGTGGCATTTTAGAGTCATTGGGGCCTGAAATGGAAACATTTCAGGCCCACGTTGGGCCTAAAATGGAATCATTTCAGGCCCAACGTGGGCCTGAAATGGAACGTGGGCCTGAAATGTTTCCATTTCAGGCCCCAATGACTCTAAAAGGCCATTGATTGACCTAGAGAGCTCCGATTGTAAAAATTTCAGTTCCTGTGGATTTCTGAGGTTACAAGGAGTTCAAATTTGCTATCCATTGTTTATTTGGACTTCTCCGAGGTGTTAAAATGTAATAGCAAAGAATCGAGAAAAGACGCTTAATATTGGGCACGTTGGGCCTGAAATGGAAACATTTCAGCCCCACGTTGGGCCTGAAATGGAACCATTTCGGGCCCAACGTGGGCGGCTGAAATGTTCTTTTAGTTTTAATTTAATAAAAATATTTTAATTAATTTCAATATTTTTTTGTTTTGAGAAAGGTTCCATAATATTATTATCAAAATATAATGGAGCATCTTTTTGTGGTCCATCTCGAAATTCGTTACTGACAAAGAGAAAGAGAAAGGGAAAGATAATTGCATGCAATACTTGACGGTAGGGGTATAAGAGGAAGTTTACTAAAATATGTGTGCCCTTTGGTAATATTGAAACTATGGTACGTCTTTTGGTAAATACCAATTCTTAAGTACGCCATTTGGTAAATTGCCGTTCTTGCTACTCACACTCTAATGTCAACTTATAATATTTTTTTAATATTATTAGGCTAATGTGCCTCAATATTCTAATCACATATGTAGATAGCGCATACATAAGCATATGTCATAAGGTTTGACAGAGGATGTGTTTTCATTTCTTCGTCTAATCTCTATGATAATTTTGGAAGGAGCACAAACTATTATTCCAACAAGTTATTGGATGATTCTGGGGAATTGTTGCTTGTACGCAAAATGAAAAATCAGATACCTAGTGGCATTCCTTTCTTAGGACATTATTGTTATATAACGAGAGTACTTGCTGTGAATGTTTTAGCTAGGAAATTGGGAACAATTAGGAGGATAGCAATTTTTTCCATCTTTATGTGTAATCCTTTTTTTTCATCATAACTGATAGCTTCATAAATTTCATTAAAACAGTTGAATTTGAGTTTTTGCCGTTGTTTTGTCCTAAATTGATTATTTTTTTACATGATAAAAAATAATTATTATGGAGATGGACGGTGAATTTACTTTCAATTTCGAAGGAAATGAAGATAGTTGGGACATAGGCTTTGATGTTATGCATGAAGGTAATAATAATCACATACGTGAAATATATTAAGCTTCATTGTATTGAATTTCCCTATTTAGCAATCTTGCTTTGTTTGTTTGATTGTATAGGTTTGAACATTGAAATAGATTTGGATATACCCCAATTGGGGTTGGAATTTGAAACTAAAGAAGATGCATACCAATTTTATTTGACATATGCTAAAAAGGTTGAATTTGGCATAAGAAGAGGTAAATTTCACAAGGATCAATCAAGTAAATTACTTGATAGGGTCTTTTATTGTTGTGCCCAAGGTAAAAGAGGAAAAAACAAATGAGATCTTTATGTCAAAGCAAGTCGTGATGAAACAAGGTTTGGTTGTGAGACTAAAATGAAGATTTGTAATCGGGAAAAAAATAAATTGATTGTGGTGCAATTTGTTAAAGAGCATAATCATGTTCTCTCAAGTCCAAACAAAACGCACCTCCTTAGAAGTCATAGGAATATATCTTCTTCTGCAGCGAGATAGATTGAGATGGCAAAGGAAGCGATGGTAAAGCTGACTTCGTGGACCTTTTCATTTCTTCCCTTCATAGGTCGTTGACTTCGTGGACAAGCTGCTTAAATATGATCACCAGGAGAGCAAGCTGCTTAAATATGATCACCAGGAGAGGCTGGCAACAAAGGAAACGATGGCAAATGCTCTTTCTTGAAAATTCTATTGCTCCATAATTCATGGATATGCTTTCTAATGCTAGCTGTTGCTTATCACTTTAGGAGCATCCTTATTTCAATCCAGTTAGGAGTGTCAAAAGCTCTTGGACTCGCTATTAAACATTCAAGCCGAATAGTTTTCTGTGTCCATTAAGTTTATTGTAATCATTGTTGTGCATTTTCGCAAATTCTGTCCACTGTTGTTGAATCACATGGCATAAATACTGGCACTTTTTTAGCCATTTTACTCCTTAAGCTACATGATCACTGTCAATGGCTTCTTAATTTAGCTAAAGTTGGCCTTTAAACTTTGCATCAGCACGTCAGTCATGCGTGTTATCGATCTCACAAGAACCCTACCACTCGTCTTTAAAGTTTGTATCCCTCGTCCTTATTTGCCTAGTTTTTGCACCTGACGATATTATTCTTTTTGTGAAGATGATCTGGAATGTTGTCTGACACCCAAAAGGATCTATTATTTTACAATTATAAACACCAAGCTGCTTTATGATTGCTTGCAAGTGACAAAACACTACATAATAGACTCGCACAGCCTGTCACCGGGGGCGATCGCCCAGGGCCCCCGATTTTTAGGGGCCCCAAATTATATATATATATATATATATATATATAAATAATTTTAATAAAAATTAATAAAATATATATTGTTGATCGTTTAAATAAAAGTTAACCATTATATATATTTATTATTAAATTTAAAGAAAGAAAAAACGTGAGTTATTAGTTTTCCTTTTCAATACATGCAATTTTTGTTTCAAGCAGTCAATGGAATTGAATGGTACAATAAAATAATTTCTTTCCAAGGCTGATCGCCTTCATTCTTCAACCTGCTTTGGATTTCCAAGGCATTCGATGCTATTTTCACTATAGTGAAATCGAGGTCTGTCCATTTTCAGCCATAGTGAATGCCGTGAGAGGAGAAACTCTGCCTGCTTGACTGATGTGGGTTTGGTTTTGTACTCAAAGATTACAATCTGTCGTGAGTTCCAACTCGCTTTGATCCTTGCTTTCGATCTGCGGTTCGGCTGAGAATTATCGCAAAGGCTATATGTGGTTCAACTGGGAATTATCACGAAGACAATATCTATCAATTGCTTCAAACATAAATTAGGTTTTATTGCTCTTTCATTATTATTTTCACTCTTGTGTTTATTTCATTGCTTTGTTATTAGTTTTGTGTTTTTTTTACATTTGAAATTTGTAATAGAAATATGTTTCCAAGGAAATATCAATCTGGGAGTCAGAAAAGAAACAAAAGAAAAAGAGTAGAACAAATTATTAAAACACAAAAAGGTGCTCTTCATAAGTTTTTTCAAATTGGTTCTTCGATTGAAGATTTAGATGAATTACAAGAAGGAAATCAAGAAGAGCTAAATAATTATGTAACAAATGAGCAACAACCGAGTAATCAAGATGAACTAAATGATTATGTAATCAATGAGCCGAAAGAATTGAGAGAAAACGATGATAATAATCATGCAACAACGAATAAGCAGGAAGAATTGAGAGAAAATGATGATAATGATGGGAATGCAGATGTTGATAATATAATTGAGAATGAAAATGAGTTAGAGCAAATTGGGCATGCTTTGGATATATATGATCCAAGATGTTGGGATAACATTGATAATAAAACAAGAGATCTTTTAGTGGAGAAAGGTCCTATAAGAGAAGGTAATCTTAAGTTCTCTATAGATGAGCTTTCGAGACATTTTTCATATTCTTATTACACAAGAAAATTACCAAATGGAGAGAATCAAGATAGAAAATCGCTTATGTACTCGAAAGATACAAACAAAGTATATTGTTTTTGTTGTAAATTATTTAAATCGGTGAACAATAAAAGTTTGCTAGCAAATGAAGGTCTTAATGATTGGAAGCATTTAAGTGATAGACTTAGACAACATGAGAATGACATTGAGCATATTACTAACATGAGAACTTGGATTGATTTGCAAATTAGATTGAAAAAGAATAAAACAATTGACAAAGAGATCCAAGTGCAAATTAAGAAAGAGAAAGAACATTGGAAACTTGTTTTAGTGAGGATTATTTCTGTTGAGAAATGTCTTGCTAAGCGTAATTTAGCTTTTCGTGGGGATAATAAAAAAATTTACCAAGCCAGTAATGGTAACTTTATGGGGCTACTTGAATTAATTGCAGAATTTGATTTGGTAATGCAAGAGCATTTTAGACGTATTCAAAATAATGAGATTCGTTATCATTACCTTAGTCATAAGATTCAAAATGAGTTGATTTTTATGTTAGGTTCTAAAGTAAGAAGTGCTATAATTAAAAAAATAAAAGAAGCGAAATATTTTTCAGTGATACTCGATTGTACTTCAGATGCAAGTCATCATGAGCAAATGACTTTGATAATTCGATGTGTGGATGTGTTAGTTTATCCTATAAAGGTAAATGAGTATTTTATAGAGTTTTTAAAAGTGGATGATATATCTGGGTTAGGACTTTTTAATGAATAACAATCTGTTTTAGAAACCATTGGACTTAATATTGATAATGTGAGAGGGCAAGGTTATGATAATGGCTCTAATATGAAAGGTAAAAATCAGGGTGTACAAAAGAGATTTCTTGAAATAAATCCAAGAGCATTTTATATGCCATGTGCTTGTCATTCTCTTAATTTAACAATTTGTGATATGACAAATTCTTGCGTTAAGGCTGTGCCATTTTTTGGAGTTGTACAACGCATGTATACTTTATTTGCTAGTTCTACAAAAAGATGGAAGATTTTACAAGATCATGTTCATCGATTAACTCTAAAGTCATTGTCAACAACAAGATGGGAAAGTCATATTAATAGTATCACAGCCATAATAACTCAGCCAAATGAGATAAGAGAAGCTTTATATGAATTATCAAAAGTTAGTGAAGATGCTAAGACTAGGAGTGAGGCTGAATCTTTAGCAACACATGAACTTGAAAGTTTTGAATTTTTATTGGGCATGACTATATGGCATAACATTTTGAAAAAAATTGAATTGATTAGCAAAAAGTTGCAATCTAAAGATATGGAAATTGACATTGCAATAAAGATTTTGAGAGGATTGATTTCTTATTTTGAAAGATATAGGGAGGACGATTTCCAATCTGCTATGATATTAGCGAAAGAGATTGCTTCTAAAATGGAAATTGATCCTATTTTTTCACAAAAACGTACAATTCGTAGAAAAAAACAATTTGATGAAAATTGTTCTGAAGAAATTTCACAATCTCCTGAGGAATCTTTTAGGATTAATTATTTTTTTGTTGTCGTTGATATTGCTATTTCATCTTTAAAAAGTAGATTTGAACAATTGGAAATCTTTGAAAATATTTTTGGTTTTCTATTCAATCCAAAAAAGTTACTTTCAATGGATGATAATAGATTGCATGAGTGTTGTGATAACCTTCAAGTTGCTCTAAAGTATAATGACATGTCTGATATTGATGGTGATGATTTATTTTCTGAATTGCAAGTGCTACGAATGTGTTTACCAACAGAAACAAAGTCGGCTTTTGAAGTTCTTGAGTTCGTAAAAGTCTTAGATTGTTTTCGTAATATCTCCATTGCTTATAGAGTTTTGTTAACTATACCAGTTTCTGTAGCATCAGCAGAAAGAAGTTTTTCTAAATTAAAATTGATAAAATCGCACTTGCGTTCAACTATGTCTCAAGAAAGATTAAATGGCTTAGCAATTTTATGCATTGAAAATGAGATGTTAGAAAAACTTAATTTTGGAGATTTTATTGATGATTTTGCTTCTCAAAATGCTAGAAGATCTAGACTTTTTCAATGATTATTTGTTTTTTTTGTATTTGTAGGTATTGCACATTTTGAAAAATCTTGGAAAATATATTTTGTATTGTGTTACACTTTTTGAAGAAACTTGAGAAATATATTTTGTATGATGTTGTACTTTTTGGATAAGATTGGATAATTTATATGATGTTGGATTTTTTGGAGAAATATATTTTATATGGAGTTTATCATATTTTAAATAAAAAATATTATTTTTTAAAATTTTCTATTAAACTTTATTCAAATTATATATTAGTAAAAAATCTTTTAGAATCTCTTTTACAATTTTTTTTTTGGCCTAGCGCCCCCAAAAGTCAGGGTCGGCCCTGCGCACAGGCACTTAGCTCATTGATTTCTTCAAGACTTTTTTTAATTATTTTTAGCACCAGTTAGATTCCAGCTTATTCTATAGATGAATTTACAAAAATCTCTATATCCAATAGGCGTTTATAGGAATCGATATGTTTGTCATACACAAACTAAGTGGTTTTCACATCGTATTGCGTAGAATCTAGTGCCTCTCGTCTTGTGTGGCGCGATGGAGAACATGGCTAGCGACCCGACTACACTACGCACCAACAATTCAAGCATAGTCAACTATCAAACAATCATTGTGAGCTTATACAAACGCAAATGGCCATTAGTGAATGATCCTAGACGATATATGCTCATCTGTTAATTTGCCTTAAGTTGGCTAGCAGTTATGATGATTTTCTTATAATTTTCTGGTATGTGCGATAAGGATGGTGACTGGATAGATAAATCTATGATGAAGATATTATGATCGAAACATGTTTGCATCACATTCAAACAATCAAATCAAATGAGATGCCTTGTGAATTGATCCTGTCAAAATTTGTGTGTTCTACTCTTGAGTATATACGACAGGATATAGAGCGGTCGTAGCAACGCAATATCGACGTAGCAACTAATTTACAGTTTCATATTACAAGGATTTAGTGGCTACACAAAATGAGCATCGAAAGGGAGCCGAGATTTATTGACTTTCCGATCACTGGATGTGGCTTCTACCAAACGATCTTGCTCCAATGTCGCTGCCAGTGTTCTGCCAAAAGGAAAACAAAAAAGTTAACGAAAGAAGAGGAAACACCACAATGAATGTAGCAAGTACAAAGAGGTAACAGCTGAAATGTCTTTTGTTGAAAACAAAATTACCTGAGATTTAAGAGATGGAAATACATTCCAGATTCATAGTGTTATGTCTAACTTGGATGTCGAATTTTCATTAGAAGCATCAGAAATAGCAAAATAACAGTCTAATTTCCAAAGAGGTATATGCTCACTTTCATAAATGGATCACAACACACAACAGACAGATGTTATTTCATAACGATCCAAGACACGAGTAGACCTATCCAATCATGATTGCACCTATGACATTTCCATGCAGTAGCGGCATTCACCGTGACTAGGCTTAAAACTATACAAGATATCCTTTGTTTTGCCAACTAGTTCTTGAGGTGGGGGAAGCACTGGTACAAATCAGACTTTGGATGCTTTGCTTCGGCATGTTCCTTGCACTTGACTTCCGAGGTGGTGCACATGAATGTTTGAATACAGACCTTGCACTGAATTCAAAAGCAACTTGATAATGCGAAATCAGTGTTGATAATGCGAAACCACAATCCATAACAACCAAGAGCAACTTGGCTTCTATATCAGCGCCAAAGTTAAATCTGTAAAGGTGGTTTGCCTTTCTAAAATTTAACTGAATATGAAAATAAATAAAAATGGCGTGGAACAACTTTTACTTTGATAATGGAAAGCTAAAACTTTTCGTAATATCAAAACTATGCCAAACCTAGATCAATTGCGGTGGTAATACCATAAAATCCAGAAAACCGACCAATCGCACCGATTCCATCTAATGTTAAAGTCTCGAGATTTCCAATCAGAGACCCAGCAGCAGATTTTGAAACAAATCAAAACACAAACAAAAAGTCATGTCGAAATAAAGAGGTAACCTGGATGCTCATGGCATTCTTGTTCGTATCGAGTTGGCTCCCTGAAGAATAAAATCGAAAAGAAGCAAAAACTCCATCGATTAAGCAAGCGAGATAAGATCCAAGAAGTTCGATAACAATATTAGAACAGAAAACGAATACCCTTGGAAGCTTTGTTCTTCTCTAGGTTCTTCTCGCGTGCTATCTTGGAATTCTGGCCATTGCCGCCACCCATCTCTACTCTCACCACACGTTTTTATCCCTCCTCCTCAGCCCTCTCCTTCTTCTCACGATGCGATGAAACGAGGCGGAGAATGCGGCGTGAGGGACTCTCTCGCGCGATGGAGACGTCGGGCGATGGTCGGCGCCTGCTTGCGTGGAGCTGAGGCATCGGGCGAAGGTCGGCGTCAGGGGCGATGGAGACGTCGGGCGAATGTCGGCATCGAGGGCGATGGAGGTGTCGGCCGACGACGTTGAGGGGTCGGGGCCGACGGCTTCGCTGAGATTCCATTCCATCCTTTGGTAGCAATTTTCAGGAAGGAATTGCGAACGAATTGAATTCTAATTCCTTTCAAACCACTCAAAACAAATTACACCTAAACACATGTGATTTGTGAAAGGAATTCACTTGAACAAATTAAATTACCAAATCGCCCCCTCACCAAACAAATTAAAGTTACTCCGGCTTCATACTCGCAGGATAAAATCGTAAAAATATAACAATTGAATTGAATTCAATTCTGTTTTTACAATTCATTCCAAACATGAGAATTGGAATTCAATTCCAATCGGAATTCAATTGAATTCCGACCGAAATTGAATTCCAATTCCTTACTTAAACGGTTTCCAAACAGGGTGTGAGGGTTTCGGCGCTTCTTTGCTCTCACGGGAAAAAATCGTGTTGCCCCCACGGGCTGGGTCGGTTGGTAAGGGGCTTACTGTTTTAACGGAGGTCTTGGGGTCGAAAGTCGTCAGTTGTGCACCATGGATAAAATCCTGGCCTGCTGGCTTTCAACTCTCTCGGCTCAGGCGCCTTATCCACCCCGGTAAATCCGTGATTTACTACCTCTGGAAATTTATGGGGCGGAGACCATAGGGCCGCTGAGTTGGCAGATCCACCCTTTTGAAAGGGAAAAAATCGCGTTTCGGCTTCGCTGAGCGCACGTGCAAAGCATGTGATTGGGATTTTTATAGACTTGGGGACCAGGGATTTTGGGACCATTTTGGGACCCGAACCGAATAAATTGGAGTTTGGTCCATCTTTTCTGCGAATAACACGCGGAGACGACGAACCGAAAACGGTGGCGATTCTCGTGCTTCTTGTGAATTCAGCCATTGAGAGAGACATTGATCTTCGAAAACCCTAACCGTAATCGCAGGTGTTCCACTTGGAGATCAAAGTCGCTTCCCGATGGCGTCTTCGAGGGTGATGGCGTCGTCGTCCTCCGCAACTCCGATCTCACGCACCAGATCTCCATCCGCTCTCTCCCCGTCGCCGACTCCAAAGCTCCGTCAACGGAGGCGGGGGACTCACCAAGGGCCTCGGGTCGATGAGCATGGAGGAGCTTTTCCGCAACATATGCGCCAAGAACACCGCCGCCTTGGGGCGGATGGGGGAGCCTCAGTGTTGCGACAGGGTAGCTTGGCGTCGCTCAAAAGCATCGGCGGAAAGAGGGTGGAGGAGGTATGGCGGGAGACCACCGCTGGCATGGTGGCCGAGGGTGGGGAGGGACCTGAGTCGGAGATGACGTTGGAAGACTTCTTGGCGCAGGCAGGTGCGGTGGCAGAGGAGGACGTCGGAATCCCGTCTGGTTCCATCCAAGCCGGCGGCGGGCCGAATCTGGTGGTGGGGGAAGCTATTGTGCCACCGCAATTGCCTGCGGATAATCTAGTTGTTGAATTTGTCAACGGCTCCGAGGGTGGGGCAAGTAGTAGAGGGAGGAGGAGGTCGTTGTTGGATCCTGTGGATAGGGTTGTTATGCAGCGGCAGCAGAGGTTAGATTGTGTGCCTCATAGTTTAACTTCTTTCTTTCTTACAGCTGAAGAAGTTAGATTGTTCATTGAAGAGCATAAAAAATTATTCATGGAAGAGCATACAAAAATACAGGAATCACTCCAAGGGGATGCCATAAATGAGATTACTAGTTCATCTGCACAATCTCACAGTATTCGCCTGAGTTTGGATTTGTCTAGACAGAGGAAGTTTTTTAGGACAGCTTTTTTGGGTAGGATCAGTGCCATAGGATCACGGCGACTTGGCTCTATCAAACCAAATCTGATAATTTAATGTATACCTAGCACGCCACTACACCAGCAAGAGCTGCTGGCGATCGAACAAGAGCTGTTGATATAGAGGAAAATGATCTGAGACCTGGTTCACTATGTAGAATGAGCATGAGGGATTCTTGGCAGTGTTCAGTTTATTTTTCCAGTGAGCATAGGGACAAAGTCACACTGACACAGGAATTGGTGGATAGAGTAGATACTTCACTAGCTCAAGTGGGATGTAGAGGGACTAGAATGGACTATAAGAAAAATGAGGATGGATTGTTGACCTTTTCCGAAGATGCACTAATATTGTCATTTGATTCTCGGTCAAAGTTTGTCAACTTGCCATCAAATGTGACTCCGTTATCAGATGAAATTGTGTCTCCTCTTCCAACCGATCCAATGATGCCCACGAAGGGAAATAATCAAATGTCATGTACTGTATGGCTTATGAATGACTAGCTGTAATTAAGACGGAAGAAACATGTTTATCTGAGGTTGTGTTTTCTCTTGTAGGATAAACAATACAAATTTCCATTTTTGTTGGACTACATTTCATACTTAAGTCATTCGTCTGTCTTCGGAATTCTGGGGGTAATATTCTGAATTTCTCTTGTATGATTATTAAGAATTTGCTGCATAATTTGGTCAGAGAAGTTGGGCCCTTCGTAAGCAGCATTTATTTTTTCATTATATGGTTTTGCTTTGTGAATGTCAGATCAGATTAAATCCTTGCTTGATATTTTTACTGCAGTATTGGTTTTTCTTCAATGTGGCCATAGTAGATGAATTCAAGTATCTTGTTATGGTAGTAGCTGAAATTTCAGTTAATTGCTATACTAGCATACTAGGGGAAATTAGTTTTCTGTAAAAGATGAACCACCCTTTACAATGCTCAATGCTTTTTATTTCAATTCTATCATTATTCTGTTGTAGTTCTTGCCTTTTCAGTGATTTTTCAGTTACTTTAGATTCCTTAAACCATTTCATTTATGATTTGAGATCTCGATAGAGATGACAGAAGTATTCTCTGTATTATTAATAGAGTCAATTATAACAAGTATCACACTCATATTCTGGAGATACCGAACAAATAAACTCCACTGTCGAACTACTAGAATGGTCTAGAAATCAAAGCTTAAGTCCTCCTATGTAGTGATATGGGGATGTAAAAAAGGGGATCCTATCAACTAACTTATAAATCCTTCTCATCTTTTGAATTTTTCTCCTTCCTTATATGTATAAGACCGAATCCATGTATCAATGTGAATAATATCTATGCAGCATCCACTTTGGCACATGCTGAAGTTGTAGTTATATTCCACTCTTTTTGTTTGTTTATCAATTTACAATTTTTTTAAACAATAATTAAGTTCATGTCTCTTTACCATACAGGTATATACAAGATATTTGCTACAGAAGCTCTTTGGGCCTGGCCACTTGAATCTCACATATGAAAATAATCCATTATACCTCGATCTGCCATCCAATACGGTTCTTCCTCATCTTCCATAAAAAGTATAATTAGCTGAAGTTGAATGTCTATCTTCCTTTTATTATTGCCTCTCTTAATTGAGATGAGTTCTGTAACAGTTGGGTTCCTTCCTGATGGGGTGGATTGGATTTGTGTTCAAGGCAAATATTCTCCTACTATCTGATCATTTACAGGTAGGATTAAGCACAGGCTACCTGGGACGTCTCACCACATTCAGTGGATGGAACCAGAAGATGCTTGAATCATCGTCCAAAGGCCACTGGGCTGATGCAATTGCCGACATCATACTTGGTAGGTAACCTTGTTTCAATAGGCTTGCTTATAACTTCTAAATCCATTAGGACAGTTTTGGTAGGTTTACTTATCTCCCTTTCTATCATTAGGGATTTTTCTCGTTAACTACACTATCGTATTTGGAATTGGATGCGCTGGAAGACTTCGCAAAAGTATTATTGGCAACAATTCGACAAGGAAAATAACATCCAGCCTAGAAAAATGGAGGGTGGATAACTTCAAAAAGCATGTGGCCATACTGACTGCTGCCTTACCTGGTTATCGATATGGATCTTGAGTGCAGAATTCTTCAGGCTCAAGCTCGATGATCTCAGAAGCTCTGTTGTTCCTTTGCTAGCTTTCTTAGTGGGTCCTCCAGGTGTGTGGACACGCCGACACTTGGCTAGGTTAAATGGTCAAGGTCTTGGAAGGAAATGAATGCTCAAGTGGCTACCGATCGGAACACTCCTGGCCAATGTCCTTGCATCATGTATCGTGGCAGCACTCGCTACAATAAGCAAAGCGGTAATATATTTGATTCTCAATATAGGAATAATTTTGAACTTCTATTTCAACTATTTAAATATAAATAGTAATATTCTAGAGCAATTAGATTTACCTCTAATATATGAACAAATGAGAGAAAATATAGTAAGGGCATATTAAAAAACGATTAATAGCCTAAAAGGAGATTAAACAAAGGCATTAGTGGATGTGATAAAAAAATGATTTATTTGCTTTCAATGTTAATAGTGATGTTGATTTCTTAGGCCTATTCGATGGACGAATCTTGCTTGAGCTTTGTCAATTTAGAGTCGAATTCCTTGCTCAAATCCTCAGGAACTTAGATATAGCCACATCCAAAGAAAATAAAATGGGAACGAGGAACAAGAACCCATGCAACCTGCATATAATATCTTGCAGAAAATAAAATCCTTGTTTTTCACTGCCTATTTATAGTTTATGGTCGTCAAATTTGTTTCGATCTCATATTAAAATACAGTCTTCTCTACATTGTGTTTATGATATCTTGTTAAATATGTTCTCCTTTTTCCTTGGAACAGGTAAACACAGACAGATGCATAATTATCATAAGTGGGATTCAGCTAGGGATTCTTGGGTGCTTGAGCACTGTTTCTACTCTTGCTGCTGAGGTTTATGCTATATGGAAGACTGGCCATGGCTTGAATGCTTTCTTGTACATTGCTGCAACCATCACAATATCTTTTGCACTGGGAACTCTTATTTACTCAATTCCTGTATGGATTAAAGATTAGAGATGACAAATTGTTCCATAATCTCATCTGCAACTGCAGTCGTGGCCCGGCTACTTTTTGATTTGATTCCTCATCCATCGCGCCCACCTATTCTATATATATTACATTGCAAATGAACTAGTACGAAAGAACCAAGCAAAAGTGATCAAGTTTGTAAGAAGAGTTCAATGACAGAATAAATTCATGTAACCTATTTATCATTCTATATGGTTCGTGTAGTTACTAGTCACTTGAACGGCTATAAGATAATTTTGTGATTTATTTTCTTTTATATAATCTGGAATAACATGAGTTTATGATGTAGCATAAAATTAAAAAATGAAAACTTACATTTTTCAGATTAGTACCCCTTTAGCAATAATAAAATACATCCAATCAAGCTTTTTGAAAAGAAAAAGCATCCAATCAAGCTTTTTTTACCCCTTTTCTATTGCTCATAAAGCTTAACACAATGCTAATTAATAAATTATCATCAGCCTTTTCAATTAATGACTAAGCCATTAATTAAAGCAAGATAAGGGCATCCGATTTAATAATCTACACCCCACCCGCAACATTACAGACAAAGTGACAACGGCCACCAACAAATAAAGGCGGCGGGCCCACTGAGTATGTGAATGGGTCCGCAACTCAATTACAATTGCATTAATCCACGGAATGAGTAGTAACGTGCCTCTAAAATTTAATATATTTTCTATTAAATTAAATCTGTCCTAATTAATTTATTCTAAATTAATCAATTGATATTATCACCTAATCATTGGTTCGATAAAAAAAATTATGCTCAATAAAATAAATACTAAATTCTAATTAAAATATACTAATTTAAAAAAAATTATACTTATTTTTAAACTTTTTATATGTATAAAAAGTATGATACTTAATTTAATAAAACATGTATTATATTTTAATTATTTGATACTGAATTTAGAAAAATTATACCTCATTTTGATTTTTTTTTTATCTAAAAATAATAAAAACAATTAAGTATGAACTCCAAATTAATTGATCTGACGGGGAAAAAAATTATGCTCAACTTAATAAAACATATAATAAATTCTAATTAAAATATATTACATTTAAAAAAAATTATACTATTTCCTAAATTTTTTATACGTACAAATAATATGATACTTAATTTAATAGAAAATATACTAGATTTTAATTATATGATACTGAATTTAACAATAATTATACCTCATTATAAACTTTTTGTACCTAAAAATAATAAGGGTAATTAGGTAAAGTAATATTTATTAGAGAACAGAAGCAAATGAAACTTTACCCGTAGAGAGTGGAAATAACATTTTCTAACATAGAAACTGAGGATAAAGTTTAAGATTCAATTAGGCATTTAAAGACAATTTACAGTACATTATAACACCTCATAAAAGTCAAAATAAATAATGGATAATATATTTGAACTACTTGTAACTTCAGAAGTGTATTCCCGTGGATTTCTCATGTACAAGAAGTTAAATATGATATCCTTAATTATTTCGACTTCTCCGAAGTGTTAAAATATAATTAGGAGGAATAGTCGAAAAATCATATATTGAGTCTGTTGGGCCAAAATAAACAATAAATAATATATTTGAATTCCTTCTAACCTCAGAAATCTATTCCCGTAGAAAGTTCAAATATAAAATTTATTGTTTATTTAGACTTCTCCAAAATATTAAAATGTAATTAGGAGGAATAGTCGAAAAATCATATATTGGACCCGTTGAGCCTGATATAGAATCTATACCAAGCCCAACAAGCTCATTGTGAATTTTTTTTTCGATTTTTACATATTATTTGATCACCTCGAATAAATTGAAATAAATAATAGATAACTTCTCATGACCTCATAATTCCAGAAGAATAGAAATTTTTGTCAAAAGCCACTAAATTAACTAGAGAGCTCCGATAACAACAATTTCAATTTTCATAAATTTCTTAGATTACGAAGAACTTAAATATATTATCCATTATCTATTTCAACTTTTTCGAAGTGTTAAAATATAATAAATAAGATAGTCAGAAAATCTCACATTATGACCATTGTACCTGATATGAATTATATCATACCCACATTAAGCTTAATATGAAATCGATATCAAACCGAACGGCTCCAATATTAAATTTTTTTCTAGATTATAACTTATTTATTTTTAATATCTTTGAAAAATAGAAATAAACAATTATAACATGAACTCTTCATAACCTAAAAATACAAGGAAATAGAAATTAATATAATCAGAACTCTTTAAGTAAATTCAGTGGATGCGATTGCACACATTTCAATTTTCTTACCTTTTTGAAATTAAGAGAAGTTTAAATATGTTATTAAAATATTATTAAAAAAATAACTAAATATAATTATGATTTTAGAAAAACCAAACCCATATTGAACCGATCTAAATCAGATAAGCTCGTAATAATGCAAATCAAACTCGCGTTCTAATGTAATAAGATGTTATACTAATTTTTAAAAGTAAATATCTATTATGTACATACGTACAAAAATACAAATGAGGGAAAAAATCGCATACAGGAGGCGAAAAAAAACAGTAAAAAAAAATCGGATTTGTGGGACAAAACAGAATAAAAGTTCAAGTATATTAGAGCACGTACTAAGCTGCAAGTCCTATCAAATGGAACAATATCACCTAGTTGAGAATTGAGATCCCTTTGTTTGAATTTGCCGGAGCTGGCACGCTCTACTACAGGTATCTAACTAAGTGGAAGTGTAATGTAAAAATTACAACCGAACAGAAAATTTAAGACATTCCAGAGTTGACTAGATTCTTTGCAAATGAATTCCGATACCAATAACAGAATTCTTGAAAAATCAGCTTAATATTGTTACGCTAGATGAGAACTTTAAAACAACTTCGAATGAAAAAGAAATAAAGTTCAAGGAACAAGAAGCTACATTTAACAAGGACTAAGTTGCAGCTCCAGTGCCAAAGTATGTCTCAAATATAACCACAAACTGCACCTCAGCTATCAAAACAAATTGCGAATTTCACCTGATTAAGAAAAAAAAATAGCAGAGATCGCTAAGGAGTAATCCAAACCATTTTTTTAGATACTGGCATTTTAATGAATCAGAGAACTTATGAAAGTTCATAATGGTGATATCACATGAACTTGATAAGTAGCATAGAAGTGACCTATTGCGTCAGAATATGGTTCCGTAATAATATGTTGCCTTATTTCTCATCAAACAAATTTAAAATAAAAGGAAAAAATATATATATAAAAAAGACACATCCCAATCCTTAGCATTTAATGCAGAACTTCCAAATTAAGCTTTTACACCAGAGATATTTGCTTTTTGGATTCATCTTAATCTTTAATTTATTGCATTCATCTTAATCTTTAATTTATACTTTATAAATACTGAATATCAAGGGGTGACCACAAACAACATGCCAAGAATTGCCAGTCGACCATTGTCTCAAGGAAGGAAAAGTTGCAGCCTTTAGGCAGCTTTTGTTAAATGATTAGCCTAATTTGGCCTTAGAAAACGTTTTAGAATAGTTAACCATTGAATTGGCAAGGTTTGTGATATAGGTACAGGGCTGAAAATCTTCAACGTTTATTCATAATGAAATGCCAAGAACAATCAGCAGGCGAATAAAAGTATTTAATCATTTAATATGGCATGTGATGGTTGAATTTCTGCGGCTTCAACCAGGGACCAGTTACTAGAGCCAAGACAACAGACTAAGCATTTCACTCGATCAAAGATAATGACAACAAAAATCACAAAGTCATAGCATTGAGAATTACGTATGACATACTAGCGTCGTGGTTACAAATATAATCTCTCATATAAATTGTCAACGAGGATTTGAATCTCACCTCAGATATTGCTGGGATACATGAACACTCTGACCTTTTGACCCTGAAAACAGAAAGAACGAGATAAATTAACAAATAAATTGAGGCAGAAAAGGAATCACAAAAGTACCGATACTTATGATAGGATGGATAACTAGGAAGTAAAAAATTGACATGAGTAATTCATGAGCATCATCACCATGGATTTAGGTGGAAGATTGGTCTTGAACTTGGCGCGGACAACACCACTGTTTCCATGGGGGCGCGTAACCTTGCCCCAGATGCACCGGACGTTCGAGTCATTCTTCTTCGTCTTACACTTGTAGATGTAAGCCAACCTCTTCCCCAAGTACCAATCCACCTCCTCCTTGGTGTTCACCCCCTCGATCTGCACCAGCGAGGTGTTCTCATATTGGTTCGACTTCGATCTGGTCCATCAAAAACACAATGTTTCAACTCGGAATGAAAAAAAGGTTAAATGTCAAAACAATTTCAAATCGAATAGTTGATACGATGCGTATGAGACTCCCGACTAACCTCTTGTAACCGAGGACCCTCCCACGGACGTATAACCTGAGACAGAACCATCACGAGAAAAGATGAAACAATCGATGAGATTAACAAAGAGAAAAACCATGAGATCTGCGGATTTAATGTTTGAGAAGAAGACTGGGACGAACCTAACGCGATCGTGCTTTCCCTCCTTCACCATTTCCGCCGACGGAGAAATACAGCTGATCACCCCTCGACTCCCCTCTAAAAAAACCTAAATCGGCGAAGGAAGAGGATAGGATTAAATAGAAAAGACGGGGGGCGAGATGAGTGGATCGGACGGCCGTGGCGGCATCCCCGAATCGTACAGCTTACTGTGATGGGCTTTGGACGTGGTGGGCCTGGTGGCGTCCTTTGTTGGGCCTGAGCTGGGTCGGACCATTTAAGCTAACAATTCTGTAAGACTGCGGACCATTTAAGCTAACAATTCTGTAACACTGCGTTTGATAGGGGATAATCTATCTTCTAATGTAATCAAGATTATATTACAAGTTAAATTTTTTTATTTAAAATAATTTTAAAATTGTAATGTAATAGAATCTCGATATAAAAGTGGCTCACGATTTGTAATCTCAATTACAAAACTAAAACGATGTAATCCGATTACATTACAGCTTCTAAAGTCGTCGCTAGGGTAGTGGCGGT
This sequence comes from Boesenbergia rotunda, assembly GCA_024364735.1. Taxonomy (NCBI): domain Eukaryota; kingdom Viridiplantae; phylum Streptophyta; class Magnoliopsida; order Zingiberales; family Zingiberaceae; genus Boesenbergia; species Boesenbergia rotunda. The sequence goes on from JAGFNQ010001502.1 coordinate 899,471, forward strand.
CGCCAATCGGCCGCCGGTCGCCGGTCGGCCGTCGGTCGCCGGTCGGCCGCCGCCCGCCGGTCGCCGGTCGGCCGCCGCCCGCCGGTCGCCGGTCGGCAGCCGGTCGCTGGTCGGCCGCCAGTCGTCGGTCGCCGGTCGCCGGTTGGCCGTCGGTCGTCCGTTGTCGGTCGCCGATCGCCGGCAGGCCGTCGGTCGTCGGTCGCCGTTCGTCGTTCACCGGTCGTCGACCGGCGATGACGGCCGGTCGCTGGTCAATAGTCGGCGGTGATCGCACCGATGGCAATCACCAATCATGATCGTCGATCGTTGTTATCGGTCGTCAATCGCAAATCTTTAATTATATTATAAGATAAATTATTCTTTATCAAACCTAACTTATGATTAAATATTATATATAATTTGTTACTAAACATAGTAATTTAATTTTGATTTCATTACATTTTAAAAAAACTGCCATGATTACTTGATTAGTACGCAGCCATTTCTTCAACGCAACTGACCAAATTGATCCTCCATGTGTTCCAACCGGAAGCTGTCAAAAGACAAAAAGGGAGAAAAAAAATCAAAGGACGTTATCTTTTCCCATCATTATAAAAAGAACATCTTATCTCATTTTAAAATACTTTCATTGTCAAAATTATTTTTAGTTTTAATTCTATTATACCAACTACACATTCATAATCGTTAATACCATTAAATTATGTCCAGAAGTTAACACAGTTAGCCCTACATAAATATATAGAATTTAAAATCAATTTTTAACCGAGGATAAATTGATAAAGGATTATTATTTTAGGATAAGATGCCTATGTAATTTACTTTTTACCAGATTGTATGACCATCCTAAAAAACTATTAAAGTAACAATTTCGCCTTTTACTCGATTACTATTGTAATACTAATAAACTGTATTATAATATTTTTTAATTCATAATTATTATAATATAAACACTTTATTTTTAATCAGGCCAATATTATATTACAATAGTATTTTCGATTCTAATCCAAACTAATGGCATTGTGTTGTACTACTTATAATTTTTTTATACTAAACATCTAAATTTTATCATCTCAATAATTATGGGGGAAGTTCGGCTTCGTATTCGCTCATCAAATAAATTCAAAAAATACGATAGCTTTTGAAAGGGACCCATATGCCACTAGAAATTCGATCGCCACAAATACATTTTACATAACCCCTTATTACTTAGGAGAAATATCAAACCTTTTGCCGGCGTTGCCGCCACACCATGTTCTATTATAAATAAAGAGATTATGCTTGCCCTAGGCATGCATCACATTTTCATTCCCAAATTATGAAATAAGATAAATTATGGGAGCATTTTATAATCGACATTAAAAAATAAAAGATTTTTTTTCTCGAAAAATTTATCTTCACCTTATTATAATAAATCCGATACATATAAGAATTTATATTTTTCTCAAAAATAAAGAGAATTTTTTTCTTGAAGATATATTTTTTTCTCGAAAAATTTATTTTTATCTTATTATAATAATTCTGTTACATTCTAACTAGACATCTCAAGTGAGAACAACTATAACTATACCATGTCCTGGGAGGCACAGACTATACTTCATAGCTCTTATAATATATATATTTGATCTCTTAATATTGGTCAATATTAATAAATATAGATTTATATCATCGGGTAACAATTTCGAATCATAATTAAACAGAAATATTTTGTTTCTGATTAATATTAATGAATATTATCTATAGATTTTAGTAATCATTATAATGATATAATAATTATGATCTCTAACCATTATAAAAAAATTTAAAAATAAAATATATAAAGACAGAATAAAATTTTTTTTATAATAAATAAAAAAATGTCCTGTAACAATTATAATGACAAAAAATGCCTTTTTATAAAAAAAACGCCGAAGACGAAAGAAATATGCACACAACCGCATGTCCACGTAAAGATTGGCTCGAAGACCTGTTGGCTGTTGCAGAGCACGTGATCGGATGTGATTTGCCACTGCCAACTAACTAGTCAACAAAATAGATTGGGTTAGGTGAGGAATAAGTTGTGCAAATATGACAAAATTAGGGAGATTTTTCGAGAGAAATATATGTCTTAAAAAGGAAGAGATTCATAATAAATTAATAATCTTTTTTATTTTTTTAATAAGGCGGTAGAAAACAAATTCTATCATATCATTTATTATTGTCCAAAACATGATTCGAACTTCTCCTTTTAACGAGTTTTTCTATTTCAGTGAAATAAAAGTAAATACATTATGATAAATAAATTTCCCTATATATAATTTAATCGGCGCGCATCATATGCAATTATGAATTCGACCTTGTGTAATTTTGAAAAGTTTGTGGCAGCTACGTGTCATGTTAGAATTTACAAGGTTTGTATTGTGAAATATGCGGGCAGGTGTGTAATTGAAATAAAATGTGATATAGTTTATTTCAAATGATTCTATACTAAAATATAAATAGATATAAATAGATTATGAAAATATTTTATCCTAGTTTTTATACGATTAGAAATTGATTTCAAAATCTATTTAGTAATTAAATTAGGTCACGAGGATAAATTACAAGATATGTTTCCGAGATTAATTGCCTTTCGCCCCTCGTAATTTAAGATTACAAATTAAGTGAAGATCTGGGTCAAATCCTTATATAGATACGGAGGGGCTGCGACTCCTTTCCGCTTGCTTGCTCTCCTCTCTCTCTCTCTCTCTCTCTCTCTGAGTCCTCCGCCTCGTCCAACTCCGCCCGATCTGTTGGCTGTGCATCCAGAGATGGCGTACGAGAAGATCAAGGTCGCGAACCCCATCGTTGAGATGGACGGTGAGTACTTTTTGGAATTCCACATCTCCATTTCCCTAACCATCTGTTTCCCTGTCGTCTTTGTATCTCTGTCAGATCTGATCTATTCCCGGTTCGTTTGATTCTTTTGAATGTATTTTTTTTTTCGCGTTCTACCCTTGTATCGACTCAAGAGTCAAGATCTTTTACTGTTTGTTCGGCGCTGTCTTTTTCGAGTTGATAAAGGCTCGTGGGTGTTGATCCAAGTTTGTACCTTTTGGCTGTATGGATCTACTAAAGTTTCGCTTAACACAATTTCATTTTATTTTTCTCATGAGGTGTTTTGTTGGCTAGCAGTAACGTAAAACCCGTCGTTTGATTTGACTTTTTTTTAATTGGTTCCTTGGATCAAGAGGACAAAAAGATCCACTCTTTCCCCTGTGCTCGTATGAATCTCAATTGTTAATTTGATTAGTAAATTAGCGTACAGGTCTTGGATCAAGAGGAAAGATTTACTTCATTTGACTTTTTACTGTGGTCGTTCTTCTTAGGGTTGTGTGCTTAGGAAATGATCGTGCAGGTCAAATTAACACGCTAAAGATTTACAATGCCCAGTAAAATTGGAGTCTTCATGAAACAGGAGGATGAATATATATATGTTTTCAGAATGAAACTTATATTCCCCTCTCGAATCAAAGCAAATTTGCAAAAGAAAAACAAGGGCTCCCAATTATATCTGGCGTATTACTGAATGCCTCAAGGACAATAATGATTTCTAGGGCGTTTTTGCTCTGTGTCATATAACTTTTATAGTTGATCCTCATTTTCGAACTACCAACGAATTCCTGGAGATATAACTGTTAAATCTTTGAACAGTTTCTCAAAGGTTTCTAAACTGAATTTTGTGATGGGAGCGCAGATATTTTCCCTTGGTTTTATTTGGGTCTGTTTCCAACTACTTCAGCTACCAGGATGACTAACAAGAGATAGGATATTGCCTCATAAATTGTTAGAAAAAGAATTATAGTAATGTTTGCATTTGGATCTATAGTCGAATCATGCTCGTTTCAGCTCCATAATTTCAATGTAGTCTCAGACTCTCAGCAGTGATTTTTGAGGTAGTCATTTCTACATAAAGAAGTGGAGAAATTAAGACGGGCTACCGAATACATGTGGACAACTGTTTTATTACTAAATAATATGCCTCACTCCTTGTCCTTATAAATCTTGACCTTCTATCTTATGCCTAACTAGGAACCCTTGTTGTTAAGTGTAACTATGCCTAACTATGTGAATTGATTCAAATATGTGGCTGACTAAAAATTTCATTTAGGACATCCTTTTCTCCTTTATACATTGTAATGAAATTTGCTTTCACATTAGTGAGTTGTAGCTCTCACTGCCATCTCTAGATGGTTTATCATTTTGATTGAAAGTTAGAACCAACATTGGACATAACATTTATGTAAATTTGGCATTCTGATCAGTGATTGTGATTTGCTAAATTTCAGAATCTTATTTAGCTTTTCCTCATTGTGTCCTTTGCTTCTTTATCTTAGTTCTTGACAGATGTAGTTCCTTTAGTTGGCAATTATTTTTTTCATCCCTTAGTTACATCTCTCTCTATATATAACTCTTCCCAAGCTGTCAAGAATAACATAGATAATCATGAAAAGGGTTACATCCCTTGAAATTGTCTGCCCATACTTTGTTCAAATCATCATAATTGCTCATTTGATACATAAATCATAGGGTATCCTCCAATTTCATTCCTGTTGTACTCATCTAGCATATTCAACTACCATCCTCTAAATGAAAATCATTTATCTCATGGTCACTAAACATAATATCATATGAAACAGCTAAAGCATTAATAATTTCATGGCTCTTCGTTGGCTCGATAAGTTTCAAAGAATATTCTACTTAAGACACATGAAAAGAAATCTAAAGGACCTAGTTTCCCCCGCTTTAAATGCCCAGACGGTGTCAAATTTTGTGCATGAAGTGCACTTGAATAAACATACACAATATGGCTCGAATGTTATCTCAGCTACCAAGTTGGCACTGCTTGATAAATGGTGTCAATTTTACTAGTCACACAGTCTAGCATAGAGCAGTTCATGGGCTGAACACAAAATAATCACTCAGGTGACTTCTTGTGGTACACATGTGGGGACTTCTGCAATGTCTTAGATATATAGCAAACCATCTCTGTTTTATGCAAGCATATGACACATCCTTTTGGAGGAAGGAATATCCTCTAGGAAATTGGTTACTGCAAGCTAATCCTTGCTTGTCATTTGAATCTCTTTCCTCTCTTAGTTACATGTTCAGTTACTGAGTTGCCTTTCTTAAGTATTTATATTCTCTTCTAATTCTTTATATTAGCACCTCTTGTGTTGCTCTTTTGTGCATATCAAAGGCAGTTATTTCATTGATTAATTTTGGATCATCTCTCTAGAAATTTCTCGCTTGGAAAAAACTTTGTCAAATTTCTACTAGAGAATGTCATTGCAATTTATGATGGTCTTTATCCATGCCTGAATATGATAACTCCTTACTCTATGGCAGGGGATGAAATGACCCGAGTATTTTGGAATTCGATTAAAGAAAAGGTGATAGATAATTTGCTTGTCAACATCAGTTGAAATTTGTTCTTAATATCCTTGTCTATCAGTTTGCAAGAGAGCTCATAATGCAGAAGATAAGTAACTGCTAATCTATTAATATGTGGAATTTTATACTGCAGCTCATTTTTCCATTCTTGGACCTGGATATCAAGTATTTTGATTTGGGCTTACCTCACCGTGATGCCACAGATGATAAAGTCACAGTAGAGAGCGCAGAAGCCACCCTTAAGTAGGCCTCAAAGTCTCTTATTTTATTCTTTATACTAATTTATGTGTTAAGACTGATTAGTCAAGTTGGTTTAGTAAATTTTTAGCATTTGGATTACTGTTCCTTCTTCCTTGGGCATTATGGCCTATGTATATGTTTTGAGAGGTTACATTTGTTACAGCCAAGCATGAATTGATCAAAGTAGAAACCAAATCAAACCAACCAGGCTTGCAAACCCCAGTGATTCAGATAAATTGGGTTGATGTTTTTTTAGAAATGACAGCGTGTACTAAACCATGCCTCAGAATCTGAAATTAACTTTAGGAAGACAGCGTACTAAATCAGTTTTTTGAACATCAGTTTTGGTAGACATGATATTAAGATATTGGCCAGTTTCTTATTTGCCAATTGCTTGTTAAGCAATATTCCAACGTGTTTTGGATTGTTAATTGACAGTATGGTATATTGAACCCCTGTTAAAACTATTGTGGTGTGGTTGCAGATACAATGTAGCAATCAAATGTGCAACAATTACTCCGGGTAAAGATAGCTGCATGATCTTATGTATTGTGGACCAAAATAAAATCTGCACTCATTAAATTTGAATATATTTAATATTGACAGATGAAGCTCGAGTTAAGGAGTTCAACCTGAAATCAATGTGGAAGAGCCCTAATGGGACAATCAGAAATATTTTGAATGGTGAGTTTGCTTAAGTAATTCTTGTATCTTGAAAAAAAAAATGTGGAACATTCGCCCCGCCCCCACCCCACACACACACACACACACAATGACCCTATGCCATATGGAGTAATGGAGGAGGTTCAACAGGAGCACAGATGGCAAGCGCATGGTGGGCTGTTTGCGGGTGATGAAATCCCTGAGATTCAACCCTTGTCCAATCTGAACAAAATAACATGCACTTATCATCTGTGCCAAGCCCTGGGAGCAAGTAGTTCATGTATCTAAGCTCTGATAAGAAGTAAGTTTGACTGACTGATACCTTGTGTTTTTTGCAGGAACTGTATTTAGAGAGCCAATTATTTGCAAAAATATTCCACGGCTTGTTCCAGGTACTAAAAAACAATGACTTCATGCTAGCTGCAGTATCTGTTATCACAATTTGTATTTTACATTCTCAGGATGGACAAAGCCAATATGCATTGGAAGACATGCTTTTGGTGATCAATACAGGGCGACTGATACAGCCATTAAAGGACCTGGCAAGCTCAAATTAATTTTTGGTATTTTTTCCTTTTCATGTTTATAACCAACATCTGTTGTTGATTTACTTTATCATCTAATAAACTTTTATCACCATATATTTCCTTCAGAAGGAAAAGAAGAGGAGGTTGAACTCGAGGTGTTCAACTTCACTGGAGCAGGTGGAGTTGCCTTATCAATGTACAATACTGATGAGGTAGTAACCTAACCTTGCTATTTATGATATGGGCTTGCTATAACAATTCTAATTATTTATCTTTGTTGGCATAGTCAATTCGCTCATTTGCTGAAGCTTCCATGGCTACTGCATTACAAAAGAGATGGCCACTTTATCTCAGCACTAAGAATACAATTTTGAAGAAATATGATGGAAGGTGTGTATTATGTTTTATAATTTATTATGTTTTGCAATTTGCTCATAAAGATTTTATGATAAAACTGATGGGAATATCTGACTAGTTACACATTTTGTTGTATGTCTCATCTAATAGGTTCAAAGATATATTCCAAGAGGTTTATGAAACTGAATGGAAATCCAAGTTCGAGGCTGCAGGGATTTGGTTAGCTTTTCTGAATTTCTTAATCATGTTTGATGTATTCCCAATTTTTCTAGTTTCTTATGGCGTTTTCTTTTGATAGGTATGAACACCGTCTCATTGATGACATGGTTGCATATGCACTCAAGAGCGAAGGTGGTTATGTTTGGGCTTGCAAAAACTATGATGGAGATGTGCAGAGTGATTTCTTAGCTCAAGGTTTGAACTATATCGAGTACTCTTCCATTACCCATTTGTTTTTTTTCCTTAAAAACTTTAGCATCTTTATTAAATACTTTATTTGAGCCAAATTTTTGACTATATAATAATCCTTCTTGTACAGGTTTTGGGTCTCTTGGTCTGATGACATCAGTGCTGGTATGTGCAAGTATAGCTAATATCATCAAAGTGTGTTTCCATTTGGAAAATAAAATCATTGGTCATTTTCAAATTAGTCAAAAATTTGATCATATTTTACTTGATTGAACATCTTGGATCTGACCTGTGCACTGGAGGTAAGTGTGATGGTTTGGTTTGTTCTTTGTCCTAGATAACTTGTTTTTGCACAAGGCTCAAATTTCCTAGGGAAATAAAAAACCAACCATTTTTAGGTTCTGTTGGATAGAAAAAAGAGATATAATCCAACAAAATCTTATTTCATATGCAATGAAGAATACAATATATATAGATATTATTGAGGACTTAGTCAATTGACCAATTAACTAATTCTAAAATACCAATTCTAAAGACATATTAATTATGTCATATAGAAAACCCAGCAAAACCCTAATGGAACAAGATAGAAAGATTTAATTACCCCTGCACCTCACAACACTCCCCCTCAAGTTGAACATATATATCAAACATGTTTAACTTGCTAAGGGCAAAATTAAACACAGCTTTGGGTTTAACTTTTGTAAACATATCAGCAAGTTGGTCCTCATATTTGACATAGGGCAAGCATAACTCTCCAGAATCAAGTCTTTCCCGAATAAAGTGGCGATCAATCTCGATGTGTTTGGTCCGATCATGTTGAATTGGATTATTTGCAATATTGATTGCAGCTTTGTTGTCGCAGTACAGCCTGAGAGGTAATTCAGCCTTTAACCCCATGTCTTCTAATAAAAAACTCAACCATAACATTTCTGCAAGACCATGTGCCATGGCTCGATACTCTGCTTCCGCACTGGACCGTGCACAAACACTTTGTTTCTTACTTCTCCAAGTTACCAAGTTTCCTCCTAAAAAGGTGCAATAGCCAGAAGTAGATCTTCTATCATCTCTAGAACCAGCCCAATCAGCATCAGAATAACATTCCACCTTCAGATTATCACCTCCCTTAAACAACAAGCCTTTTCCGGGACATGACTTTAGGTACCTCAAAATCCTGTCAACAGCCTTCATGTGGATAGTTTTAGGAGCATGCATGTACTGACTCACTATACTAACAGCGTAGGTAATGTCAGGCCTAGTCATAGACAAATAGAGTAATTTTTCAACCAACCTTTGATACGTTCCCTTTTCCAGATTTGTAAGATCTTCCCCATTCGAACTAGTAAGATCATGATTTACTTCTATAGGAGTTGATGCTGGCCGACAACCTAACTTCCCTGTCTCCTTGAGCAAATCCAACACATATTTTCTCTGACATATATATATTCCCTCCTGAGATCGAGCAACTTCAATACCAAGGAAGTACTTCAATAGTCCAAGGTCTTTAATTTCAAACTCTGATATTAACTTGGACTTAAGAGCCTGGATTTCAACCTCGTCATCACCTGTGATTATCATATCATCAACGTAAACCAATAGAATAGTAGTTTTGTCCTCTCTCCTCTTCACAAAGAGTGTATGATCAACATTCCCTTGTCTAAAGCCAAACAATGTCATGACTTTGCAGAACCTATCAAACCATGCTCTGGGTGATTGTTTAAGTCCATACAAAGCTTTTATCAATCGGCATACCTTCCCTTTTATTTCAATTCCAGGAGGTGGTAACATATAGACCTCTTCATGAAGGTTACCATTCAAAAAAGCATTTTTCACATCTAGCTGAAATAACGACCAACCATTCTGAGAGGCAAGAGAAAGAATCACCCTGACTGATTTGAGTTTTGCAACTGGAGCGAAGGTCTCCAAGTAATCCACCCTATATGTTTGAGTGAATCCCTTGGCAACCAGTCTGGCTTTATATCTGACCACGTCACCTTCTGAGTTATACTTAATAGCATAGACCCATTTAGAACCAACCAAGTTCTTCCCCTTTGGGGGATCTACTAATTCCCAAGTACCATTCTTATTAAGAGCCTCCACTTCTTCATTCATTGCTTCCAACCACCTTGAGTCCCTTACAGCTTCATAATAAGAAGAAGGTATAACATGATTTGATAGCTGTAAAACAAAGGCATGATATGAAGAAGACAAACGAGAATAAGAAACATGGTTAGAGATAGGATGTTGAGTACATGACCTGACCCCTTTCCTCACAGCAATTGGAAGATTCAGCTCATTTATATTCAGGGGTGCGATTGATTCAAGCAATGAGGATACAGGATCAAGAGCCAGAGCATCCGATTCAGCTAGCCGATTAGTAGTAGGTCCTTGCTTGTCTTCGTCGCCTGTAAGTAATAATTTCTTGTGAAGTCTGCGAGCCCAGTAATGGAGCATCCAGTAATGGAGCATCATCTTTTCTATTTTCCATGACATCCAATGAAATAGGAGAAGGAACCACTTGAGGTACAAGGGAAGAAGAGGTAAGATTCTCCCCCTGGGGACGAGTCTGGGAAGAATAATAGGACTCGGACTCAAAAAAGGTAACATCCTTCAAGACATACCTTGTCCTAGTAATAGGATCAAAGCACTTGTACCCTTTCTGGCAAGTGGAATACCCTAGAAAAACTCCCCGTATAGCTCGAGGATCAAGCTTAGAGGTCTTGGGACCAAGAACATGAATAAAACAAAGGGAGCCAAATTCCCGAGGTGTAAGTGAGAACAACGTGGTGTTAGGACGAAGAATATTGAGAGGACACTGGTACCCTAGACCTTTTGATGGTAGACGATTAATGATATAAGCTGCTGCAAGGATAGCATCAGCCCAGAAATATTTGGGTAAGTGACGCTGAAATAATAATGCACGGGCTGTTTCAAGGATATGACGATTTTTCCTTTCAGCCACTCCATTTTGCTGTGGTGTGTAGGGACAAGATGACTCATGAAAAATTCCTAAATCCTCTAGAAAGGTATTTAGAGACTGTGTAAAGTACTCCCGTGCATTATCAGATCGAAGAGTTTTCACTTTTGTGTGGAATTGAGTTTCAATCATTTTGCAATAGTGTTGAATGAGTCGAGGAACTTCATCTCTGCCTTTCATCAAATAAAGCCATGTACAGTGAGTGTAATCATCAATAAAAGAGATAAAATATCGGTAGCCATCCAAAGAAGGCACAGGAGAGGGACCCCACACATTTGAATGAACAAGGTCAAACGGAGACGAACTTTTATTCATGGACTCAGAAAAATGAGTTCTACAATGTTTAGATAACTGACAAACTTCACATTGAAGAGACTCAAGAGAAACAGAGGAGAAGAGACTAGGAAATAGAACCTTCAAGGATCGAAAAGATAAATGTCCCAAACGAGAATGCCATAATAAGATTTCTTGATGCTTATTTTCTGAACACTGAGCTGTAGACTTCAGAGCAGATGTTGTTCCAAGATGATAGTAATAAAGACCTCCTACTTCACGGCCAGTCCCAATCGTTTGCTTGGTCTCGAGATCCTGAAAGACACAATGATCAGGAAAAAAGGTTACTGAGCAGTGTAGTTGTTTAGTAATACTACTAACAGAAAATAAATTTAGAGAAATGGAAGGGACATGAAGTGCAGAGGATAGGATAAAGTGATCTGCCAGTTGTATGGAACCTTTTCCAGCAATAGTGGCTTTGGTGCCATCAGCAATAGTCACTTTATCCTGCCCAGAAGACAAAGAGTAAAAAATGAAGGAATTAACAAGATTTGTCATATGATCTGTAGCTCCAGAGTCAATAACCCAGGGGTTATAAGATCTTGACCCAGCAATACTTAACTCCAGGTCACGGATACCTGTGTGCGCTTGAGACGAATTAGTAGAGACAGAGGATGAAGTCTGAAGCCGTGATAAAAGGTCCTGAAGATTAGCAATATCAGCAGATGACAACTGAATATTAGAAGGTACCGAAGAATCAGTAGTCTCCCCATCCACTAATTTCTGGGCAGCAATATTTCCACGACTAGGCGCCTTCTTGTCACTGTATTTGAATTTTTCAGGTTTTTTTTCTGGATATTTCTCCCAACAAAAATCTGAATCATGATTAGTCCTTTTGCAGTGCCGACAAAATTTTCCACCTTTTCCTTTTGTTCCCCCAGACTTGAGCTTGTTAGAGGAACCGACAAAAGCAGATGTCTCTCCAATTGGAGTACTTGCTGCAGAGATATTACCTTTGGTGTTCATTGTCCTTCTCCTGCCTTCCTCACTTAGAATTTTGTAGTAGACTTGTTCTAGAGAGGGAATATGATCAATACTAAGAATTTGCCCTTTTAAATTTTCAAACTCTGCATGAAGCCCATCAAGAAACTTAGAGGGCGTTTGGTTTGCATTTTCCAGTCTGTTTTCTATTTTCATTTTCTGTAGAAAATACGGTTTTCTGGAAAACATGTTTGGTTTGCATTTTCCAGCTTTGTTTTCCAGAAAAAAACATAGCGTTTTCTGGAAAACTGGAGAATGAAAAAAAGTCATTTTCCAGAAAACTAGAAAATGCGATTTTCTGGAAAATAAAAATGGAAAATGACACAAACCAAACGCCCCCTTAATGATTCTGTCCTTCTCCAGAAGCTTCAAATATCTCTGATGATCATCAGTAGAAATCCAATTGTCCATCCTGTAGTAGTCAAACTCATCCCATAGCCCTTTTAGGGCAGCAAAATAATTTGTGACAGACATAGAACCTTGCTCAAGTTTAAAAATTTTACTACTTATCTGATAAGTACACAGCATATCATGTTTGCGTCCATACATCTGCTCCAGTGTCCTCCACATATCAACAACTGTTTTATTATGAAGAATTACCTGTTTGATGCCAGAGCTAACAGAATTAAGTATCCAAGTCATTACCAGAATATTGTCACGTCTCCAAGTACGAAAGCTAGGATCCTTTTCATCTGGTTTCACTCTAGTACCATGAAGAATATCAAGTCTATCATGGCCTTCTACATAAAGTTCAACAACAACTGCCCACGATGCATAATTTGTCTCGGTCAATTTTTCCGAGGTTATTTGAAGACCAGTTCCTCCTGATCCCGTTATTGTGAAAATTGGTTGTACCTGATCAGAAGACGCCAAAGGATCTGTAGACATCCCAGAACTTTCTCCGGATGTGTCTGCCATACCAATTCACAAGAACAAAAAATGGAGGCTGCTGGAATAAAAGAAAACGTAGAGGCGGCTTTGGAAAAAAAATGATATGCTGGAAAAAATTATGCTATGGAGAAAAAATGCTTCAGTTGAGCGAAGAAGGGTTAGATGCCACTATCTTTGGGCTCGGACCGGGTTGAAGGCTGCTCAGCGAGGATCAACCAAGTTCAACAGCAAGAAAATCTTGGTCACGAGGATGGCGGACGGTCCCGCAGCGGAAGCAGGTGATCAGCGAGGATGGCGGGTGGTCCGGCTTCGACGCAGGTTATCAGTGAGGATGGCTCGCGAGAGGAAGAAGCCTGCCGACGCGAGAAGAGTCACGCGCGAGAGGACGACCAAGGCTCGAGTTAGAGAGGCGTCAAAGACGCGAGGCAGAACTGGGAAACACGGGCGCCGCTGGAGAAAGGAGGTATCAGCGCCTGTGCTCTGATACCACTGAGGATACGCGTGCTCAAAGAGGAGGCGGCGGCGCGCGTGTGCGAGAAGAGGAAGCTGCGTCGATGGCGCCGTGCGAGAAGGCAGAGAGAGGAGGAGAGAAAGTGGCGGCGGCAGAAAAAAAATTAGGTTTTTGATATAACTTGCTCTGATACCATGTTGGATAGAAAAAAGAGATATAATCCAACAAAATCTTATTTCATATGCAATGAAGAATACAATATATATAGATATTATTGAGGACTTAGTCAATTGACCAATTAACTAATTCTAAAATACCAATTCTAAAGACATATTAGAGCGTTCAAAAGAGATATAATCCAACAAAATCTTATTTCATATGCAATGAAGAATACAATATATATAGATATTATTGAGGACTTAGTCAATTGACCAATTAACTAATTCTAAAATATCAATTTTAAAGACATATTAATTATGTCATATAGAAAACCCAGCAAAACCCTAATGGAACAAGATAGAAAGACCTAATTACCCCTGCACCTCACAACAGGTTCAATTATCAAGTATTTTGGTTGTTTAAATGTCCTTGATAAGAATAACCAGTGCTGTTATTGCCTTTCATTAATGGTGAGGTTTAGAGTATTCCTGCTGACCTAAAAAACAATAATCCAAAAATTGGCATGAATATTAGGTGTGTCCAGATGGGAAGACCATCGAAGCTGAAGCTGCACATGGAACAGTAACTCGCCATTATCGTGTTCATCAGAAGGGTGGTGAAACTAGTACAAACAGTATAGCCTCCATCTTTGCCTGGTCTAGAGGGCTTGCTCACAGGTGTGAATGTCTTTACTCATCGTTATGATTGATTACTAATGTCATAAGGCAATCATCATGCATGAACTTTTGTTTGAGAGTTTTTTTTATCCTTGTTGATAATAATGCAGCAATAGCAAAGTATGTTTAGCCTAATTATCTAAGATTGGCTATTGGAGCATTAATAATACCTAATGACTAATTACGTCATTAGGTATTTTATGACTAATCCTTGTTTATCAGTGGTTATCCCAATTATTTAATGAGTAATTAGATTTATATAATACCTAATGACTTATTATTCCATATGGGGCTAAACTATTTTCTATAACACTCATTCTTGAGCTGGAACATGAATATTGAACAGTGCATAGATTGCTATACACAATTAAAAGTATCACCTAAAAAGAAAAATGTCAGTGGATCCATTCGATAACATATGGGTCATTTCATTCTTGGAGGAGATGTAGCAATGAACCAATGGTCGAGTGGCTTTGGTGAGCTCTTTGGAGGAATATAATTTTACTTGTCCTCAAACTGAAGTAACCCTAAGGATTCCATTTGCCAAAAATGGACAGAGAAAATATTGATTGCAAATGAGAGAAAAGTTAGGATTCGTGTATGAGAAAATAATCGATGAAACATCAAGACATAGAATCAAATAACTCTGTTTACTTTGACGATGGAAATGTTGGAAGAAAGAAAGGATTCTGATATGTACTCTAATGAGGTGTTTGATTCACAGAATTGAATAACTTTTCCTATGGAATGAAATAAACAAGAAATGCAATAGGAACATTTATTCTTGGTATATGGAATGGAATAAATGCTTCGTTTGAAATTCTATATTTGATTTTTAAAATTGTTGTAAAGGACAAATGAGGAATAGTTTTCATCAAGGTTGTAAAAATCGCTAGGCGGTAGTCGGGCGGAGAACCACCGCCTAGCGCCTAGGCGGCCTAGGCGGGGCCTAGGCGTTTTTACTGTTTATAAGGAGTCCAGTTAATGGTATTATGAATAAATGTATGCTTCTCCTTTGGACCCTTAACTTAAGATATTTCTATCATTTCGCCTACTAAAAATATAATAAAATAGGTATATACCAACCAGTTAAACATAGACTATAGTGGATTAGTAACAAAATGATAGTAATATTTCCTCTGAACTTAATCAGATAATTCAAAATGACAAGAAGCTTAAAGTGTTTAAACTGACCATGTGAAAATGCTTAACATCTTCCTCAAAGATATAAGCTTGCTGATATGATCTTGCTCATTATGAATATCAAGGTGAAATTGATGGTTGTTCATCAAGTAGTTTGGAAGAACATCAGTCCATGCACCAATGCTCACGTCAAAAAGTACATCCCCAGGCCAACTAAGTGTACCTTTAATTTTTCAACAACTGATATTATAAAACTCCCTACCTATCCAACGTAGCTATTTAATCAAATAAATATCCAAGAACAACTAATATACATATGCCTATCCAATGCATATCCCACATTTTCTATATTTTTTATATCAAATTTTCTTTAAAAAATTAAAAAAAAATGGCCTGGGCGCCTAGGCCCCGCCTAGGGCGCCTAGGCGCCGCCTAGGCGGCTCCCCGCCACAACCCTGCCGATTTGCACAAATTCGGAGCGGCTGGGGGCCGATTGGCGCCTAGGCGGCGCCTAGGCGCCCGTCTAGCCCGATTTTTACAACATTGGTTTTCATAATGACAATATATTCATACATGAAATATTTTGCTGGCTTGTTAAGCTTGCACAACTGCTTGGTCCAACTGACCCAGTAACATTGGTGATTTGTTAGGGCAAAGTTAGATGACAACGCCAGACTGCTTGATTTCACTGAAAAGCTGGAAGCTGCTTGTGTTGGAACTGTTGAATCTGGGAAGATGACCAAAGATCTGGCGCTTCTCATTCATGGATCCCGGTATTCTTAGCTTCTATCTACTACAACTGCTTGAGCCACAACTATTTTCATGTTTTCTAATTAAAGTGTCTGTTTGCGCAGCGTCGCTCGAGAACATTATCTGAATACCGAAGAGTTCATTGATGCAGTGGCATCTGATCTGAAAGCTAGGCTTTCTTCGTAAATCCCTTTGCGGCCAGCACAGTTTTTGCTCTTCCATGAGGTTGAATTTGCAAGTTTCTGAAGCTGGGAGTTGGGAAGGTTCGTCACTTAGTTTACTTTAAATAAAAATTGTTTTCATGTTGGGAACAAACATTTTCCATTCTTCATTACTTCTTCATTATCTATGGATTGTTGGTGAGCATTTGGTACTACAACTCATCACCGATGCTTTTGATTGTTTTATGTATGACTCTTCAGTGCTTCATTATTAGAGAAATTAAAATTATGTTTGTTTTGCTATATAAACATAAGTTGACCAAAATTATAAAATAAAGCTATAGATGGTGCAAGAAATATTGTGAAATTTAAGCAGTTTTAATTTATAAAGTAGTTTTTGTGAAATTTTGTTTATGAAATTTAAGCAATTTGAGTTTATATGTAATTTGAGATTTTATATCAAATTGTCAAAATTAGAAATTAAACGCATAAATGACTGGATTGATCTTGTAATTTGTGGCAATTTGATCTTGTGCGTCAAATGGATTTAAGTTGATTAAAAATTTAAAAATAAAGAAGGATTTATCTTTAAATTTGATGTAGTTTTGTTCCACTTGAACATGCACTTGAGCTTGTAAAACTCAAAAAATAAAGACTAATCGTTTATGTGAGATTACAAGGCTTCAATTATATTTGGTTGACTGCTAGTCTAATAATTTTTAACGGACGAAGTTATTCAAATCAATAGTTTAGAGGATATGACATTCGTCTAGGAATTGTAAAATCTATATTATATTGTTTCAGAGTTATGGTATAACAGAAGAGTGATTAATTATCATTTTAGACATTCACAGTTTAATTTTTAACGTTCATCGCGAGCGCTTCTCGATTTATTCTGATAGTATGTAGAAAATTTTTATAGAATCGAATTGATCGTCTAAGGTTTGACGTTATTTAATTTCATTAATCTTTTATATTCATTGTATATACAACATGGCTTGTCATCTATAGATTTTAATTTTCATCTAAGAATCATGAAATCTACATTAATCATATACGACATGACATATCATATATAGATTTTAGATTTCTTCCTCATGAGACCTTCATCTTTGCCCTCGGGAAGAACAATGTCTAGCAGCTCTTGAAACAGTTCCTTACTATCATAGTTAGTGCTGGAATCCAACGATGACAAAAGAGAGTTTATTTCCTCTACAATTGATTGTGTTAGCCATAAACTCACAGAAGTATGAGATATGAAAATAAAACAAGAAAAGATGGAACGAACAATTTCTTATATCTAACATAATTTCAAAACATTCATATATGAGTTTATATAATCCTACAATAATCAAAATCAATTCCAATATTCGAAACAAATATATAAAAAAACGAAACCTTTAAGTCTACATTGGATCAGCATGCAATGCAATGCTGGGTGTAAACCAAACTAGATTGGCCGCCGCAGCTTTGGTGATGATAATTAAGCAAACTCATGGAGGCGAAGCTTTCGTCCTCCATGCTGTAAACCAAGTTATCATTTGGGTGATCCATTACTTTTCGGATTTGATTCCTCTTTCGTAGAGCGCGTAGTATATCGACGGAAGAAATCGCCACAGGTTGCTGTGTGGTCGGGCCATCAGGTACTGATATCATCAGTGGTGAAGTCGCTACGTGTCTCCGTCCAGCGATTTACCCTCGTTGACCGATGGGGATTCTCATTGAAGGCTGTGGGACAGGACCGGTCAACCAAACGGATTAGTCGGGCACAAACTTAAATACCCATTGTAAATAAAAAAAATTATCACTACAATCAATCTCATACAAGTCAATCGAGATATAACATCCGAGATACAACATCATGTTTGAAAACTTATTTTTAAAAAAATTAAATTTAATTCCATCCTGAATTGAATTCAATTTTTAGGTTTAGAATGAGTTAGTAAATAACATAATTAAATTGAATTTCTTATTTTGAAATGTATCAGAATTAAATTCAATTCTTATATTTTTATCATTTTGTTCTTCATCCAAACTGGCACTGAGTTAGTCGATGATAGTGTTTCATGCCAATCAATTGACTGATCGATTAAGGAACCTGTCAATTGATTTAGCAATCGATTAGCGCTGAGTTTTTCGCGAACAGAAATCTTCTTAATCGATTGGTTGATCGATCAAGGAGAGCTTCAATCGATTAGGGATGGCGTTGTTATAGCGAGAACAGAAACACTACAAGAAAAAAGTTAAACAACAACGCTTTTTCCGCGTTGTCGTTAATGCTTAAAAAGCGATATTGATGAAGCCGTTGTAGAAAGTATATCTACGACAACGCTTTTTCCGCGTTGTGGTTTGGAGCAAAGACAACGCTTTTTTCGCGTTGTCTATTGGTTTTTAAAAAGCGTTGTTATTGACGCTGTTGTTAAAAGTCGGGTATCAAAGACAACGCGGAAAAAGCGTTGTGGTTTGACACAAAGACAACGCAAAAATCGTGTTGTGTATTGTTACTTAAAAAACGTTGTCTTTTTAATAGGCAGTGTTTTTCACAATTTATAATATTCACAATTTATAAACATTTTTATTCACAATTGATAATATTCACAATTTACAATATTCACAATTTATAAGCATTTTTATTCACAATTGATAATATTCACAATTTACACTGATAATAGTTTACAAAATTTACTTATAATACAGTGCATTATTTACAAAAGTGTTTGTATTCCATATTAAATACAAAAAATATCTCAATTCACAAGTTCTATAAAACTTCATCATTCACAAGTTGTTCTTTGGGGCTGCTTGTTAACTCGATCTGCTTTAACACTGCATAAAAATAATAAATTGGGATAAGAGATTATATACACACAAATAAGACTGCTTCCATATGTGACAACTAAAAAGAATATAAAGCATACCTAGATGAACTATTAGAGATTATGATAAACAGAATCAATGTAACACTGACCTTTTGTTAACTGAAAAATATGCAGAGCACAACGCTCAACGGCAAGTCTTACTGGGCCACTCCCATTCTTTAACTGAAAAGATCTATGTCTAATGAACTAGGTTGCAGATTCAGTCATATCCATAAGTACTTGTAGCAGATCCTGGAACTCATTATCTTCCATGTACTGAGAATAAATAAGATTGTACATCAGTGCCTCAATGCAAAATAAAACAAAAGTATACAAAAAATCTCATAAAGCATCTTAAAGAAACTAAAACATTTGATGTATTAGAACTAAATGACGGCTTAAAGCAAAGTGCTCAGATATCATCACAGCGTTGTTTTTGATAGAACTGCGTTAAAGCAAAGTGCTAGAACAAAAACGAAGCAAAATGCTCAGATGTCATCACTGCGTTGAAACCAACTATAGGCACCAAGGAAGCTAACAGTGTTCTAAAAACCACCTACAAAGGCACAGTAATGTTATGTGACAAAAGTGTCACCTCTTTATTAGAAATAAAACATTTGATGTATTAGAACTAAATGACAGCTTAAAGCAAAGTAGCAAACATTTGATGTATTAGAACTAAATGATACAATCAAACAAGGAAAGAAAATGAGTTTCAGAAGGTTCCCTACCAGAAATTCCATGTTCTGATGTCCTGTTCACCAAAGAAGAGAAGATTTTGTCAAGAATGAAACAGTTTGAGAGGCCGGAGCTACAATTATGTGCAAGTTAAATTATTAAGATGCATTCACAAAACCATCGTGGGTCCTAAGGAAGAATCATTGGCATTGGATCAATAGTTTTGACTTGTTAAAAAGAAAATTGATAAAAATTACAGATTAAAAAAACACACTGAATATTTGGTCTCAACATTAGTTCCAAGAACTCAACAAGAAAAATATGGATTTTAAATATTATAAAGGGTCTGATTCTGAATAGTTGACTTTCACAGAGAAAACGAGAAAACAATTATCAACCATGAACCATTTGCAAAGTTCAAAGAGTTAAAAAAAATGAAAAAAAAGACCAAATCTTCAAGGACTTACTTTTCTTCTGTTTTGTTGTCTCCTTCAGCAACTGTACCACTTGCTGAACTGGAAAAGCAAAGCTTACTCTGGAAATTGACATGGAAAAAATCAACAATTTTAAAAATAACTAACTTAAGAGAACTTCAAACAACAGGGAGAGTATCGTTAATCAAGAAACTGCATCTGGAAAAAAGAAAGAGCCTAAGAGGCTCAGAAGAGTCAGAACACACGTTACCAAAACTAAAGAAGCATCATATAGTGTATACGAGATGATAATGTAGAAGCATCATATAGCATATACGAGATGATAATGTAGTCCAACAAATATTGAGACCATTAGACAAGAAACTCCGGTCGATATATGAATTCTGCATGTGAACAAATCCAAAGTAAGCACGGATCTTAAATAAGAATGCATATGAATTCTGCAAACAATTCAGATGCAAGATTTGATGATGCCAAATTTAAAGTGAAAAAGAAGCTTCAAATAATCCAATAAAAAAAGAAGCATAATAAAACCAAAAAATTCACTAGTACAGTGACCAAATAGTATACAAGGATAATCGATCAAAGACAAGTATTTAATATTCTAATTTTGAAGTCCAAGGAATTCCCAGATAAGACAAATAAAAGCTCACAGGTATCACTAGTTTGTTGGATAAAAAAGATAACGCAATTTTATATGACCAGTAGCATCATGTAACGTTATATAATAGCATGAGCAAAGAAATTTTGAGATAGCATGCATTCAGTGGACTTCTATAACTATTGAACAATAGAACTTACTAATGCATATACATAACGACTGAAAGGCCCATCTGTAAAGCTGTTCCACGACATATAAAACTGATCTGCAAAAAGAAGACACTTTGATCATGAGATACAAGAGACAGTCTGGGATCAGAATCATTTTCGACATTTAGCAAGCTTTTAAACATCAAGACATCATTCTGAAAAATAATCCTTCACAAAAAGATGGAAAGCAAAGGTAATATAACTAACAAGTAACAAACCAATTATCCTTTTCAATTACTTACCTCTAAGTTTGTGGCCCCATAGTGAGCTCACACCATTTGCCTTGTGTGCTGCAAAAGTAGATAAGAAAGATATATAAGCTTAAGGAGAATGTTGAGAGAGAAGATATTGCCTTTAATAGAATGGAACAAGTGGAGGATAGACAATATTTTTAAAGTTCAATGCTTTTGCAGATGCAATCGAAATAAGAAAAAACTAAGAATAATTAACAGATAAAAATTAAATGGATAGGCAAATAGCTGGCACAAAATTCTCAAGTCAAAACTAATAGTAACTTACCTCACCTACGCGTATAGAACTTGATTAGCCCATAACTCACAGTGAAGAACTTGATTAACCGGCCAGAGAACATTTGATTGTCTGTAGCTTCGCAAATTTGAAAAACCTGCACAGATCAACATGCAATTCAATCAGATTAAAATGAAGAATAAAGGCTATATCAGTATAAAAATTGGGATAATCGAGTGTGATAGTTTCTCTTTTTTGACTGAAATGGCAAAAGCTTATTACACTTTGTCAGTATCCTTTTAGAAATTGCTCAAGGTCATCATCATACCTGGAAGATTTGAACGAACCAGAAGGTGGTTGCAGTGGTAATCAGGTTGTATACAAAATTTAAATCAGAATAAAACAGTGTATACCTCCACATGTAGCTCAGCTTCACATACTGGCAACAGAGAATATTATTAGGAAAAATAATAAAAAATTAGAATAAAACATTATGACTGGGGTGAGCATACTTGGGTGTTATCAAGAAAGACTGCTTCACATACCTCCATATGTTACAACTACAAAAGAATATAAAGCATACCTAGATGGACTTGTGAGGTAGAGACATGCTCGTTTGCAGTTTGTAGCATCTACATGCTCAACTAACAGGTCAACATCTTCCTCCTATATATTACACTGACAGAAGATTACAAAAGCTAGAAAATTTACACTGATAACTATTATACAGATATCTTGTACTTGCATATTAATGCAACAAACATCCTTTCACTGCATGTGACAAGTTTTCCAAACTCACAAGTTTTACAACACATCATCAATCACTTAAGAGTTTCACGAGTTTTTCAATTCACAAGTTTCATAATCAATCCGCGATTGGGGCCAACTTCTGAAGCTCGATCTCATAACTATCCTTTAACACTGCCTAAAAAAATGAAATTAGAAATTATAGAAAATACAATATAATGTAAGCTACTTTTAAAAAAAACATCATTCCATGAACTTAAATCTAAATAGAATAATGATCTTGTATGATTCCAAACCTATTCAGAAATATGATCTTGAATGCACTCCGTCAACTCGGCCGAACCTCATCAATTTGATCACGAGAGTAACCTGTTTTTGTGAACTGTGAACACAGACAAATTAAATTGGCGAGTGGTTAATGGGAAAAACAATCAACACTGATCACTTTGCAATTCTAAATAGTTAATGTCAAAGAATTTGAGATAAGCTTAATATAGTTACTATTGATCTCAGTGAATCTCTCTCGATAGTCTCAACTTCTTCAATAATTTGTTTCATGTATCTCATCACAAAAAAACCGCATTGTTTCGCATCCGGTTGTTGAGGAGCCTATATATGGTAATTATTGTCAAATAGTTAACGAAAATTATACACATTCCAATATATGTTAAACAAAAGTATACATACCTTAACTACTTCCCACTTAGCATTTTTTTCTCCCTTTTCTTCCCTTGGTAGAATTAAACAAGCGTAATGCCCTTCATACGTTATGAATATTTGTTATATAAAATTTATATTAAAATATAAATTTACTGATAGAAATCTGAACTCACATTTCCATTACGTATTTACAATCATCATCTCGAATGCGGGAACTAAGGGAATCCAACACATAAATAGTATCCTTGTAAGGTTCAATTACACTGAGAATCCAATGGAAACTAGGCAAAGACATATGGTTAGATCATAAAATTTAATAAATTAGCGAATGGAAGCATTTTAAAGTGAAGTTTTATTTTGCACTTACCCGACATTACATGGCACCAAAACAATTTCATCTGATGATGCACCGGTTAGCCTATCAGCTAAAAGAGTTGCCCTTTGGTTCAGCGTTTCAAGCTTAGCTGTTTTGTCTTGTGCCATTTTTGCTAGAAATGGGATTTTATGGGGATTCATAAATCTGAATTTCTTTGTAGTGTTATCTTTCAGCTTCTTTTTATATAGACACCTATCAATGCAAAGAAAATAAAATTAAGATACGAAACAATAATGTAAAGCAAACATAAGGATCACTCATAATGTTTCATTAATGAATATAAAACATCATCTGTGAAGAAAATGTTTCTGAAATTGCTTAAATAATTTCACTTACCATATGTAGGCAACGATCAAATTTACTGAAATTGACTCCAAATGATACAAAGAATTTATATCCTCAAGGTCCAGAAAAAGTTCACAATCTTCATAAAAAACTTCATTATCTAAACGCAGTGATATACACCTTCCTCCATCTAGAGCATGCTTACTGTAACAATATAACATATGTAATGATCTTGGGACACTTGTTGACAAACTAGGTTTCTTTTGTGGTTGTTCAAACTTCTTCCTTCCAGGCTTCTAATAATATCAAATGTAAACAAGTTAAATAGCTAGGTTGAATAATAATACAGTCACAATTTAACTTGAACTATAATAACTCATATACCTTCTCTTGCTTCACAATCTGCTGTTCAGGCCAAGCCACAACAGATCCTATGGCATCACCAATGACTTCACATTCACTTGGAATTGGATATGGCAAACGAGCTGATTTGTCCACTGCTTGATCAATGGAGACTCGAATGCAATTAATGGGAAATGGAACACCATGAAGCATTTTATCCTGTCCATTGAAACCAACAATTGTACCATATGCAGCAATATTTGTGGCAGATTTCAATGTCAGCGCAACTGATTGACCCTAAAATATAAAAAGGCATTTCGATTATTTTTAGTTTATAACGCTATACTAAAAATGAATATAACTATAACTTTGCTTTTATTATACCTGTAACACATCATCTTTACGGATAATCTGTACATCATCTTCGTCAATATTCATCTGATGAAACTTCACCGAGCAACTACCTTTGTCATCAATTGAATTTTTCCATGCACCCCTTTTATGCATCATAGCTTCAAGTTTTTGGATGCGTACATCTTGTTGTGAAATTTGCATCTTCGCCTCCTGCATCTCCCTTTTATGCTCAACGATTATTTCTAGGGTAACATCAAATTTCTTCCTTGTTCTAGGAACATTGAAATAGATTGTTGGGTTGATATGACCTCCTATACCCCGCACGCGGCCAGCAATTTCTTGAGTATCAAGTGCCTTGGTCAGAATATCCTCTTTTGGTCCTTCAATTTGCAGCTTACCCTCCCTCTTTTGTTGTATATATTCATCCTGTTATGCAACATTAAAAGAAATTATTATTATACAAGGTATCATTTTATTAAATTTACAGGTTTTATGTATTGTTAATTTGCTTACAATCTTGTGGACTGTGTTCACCAAATCTTCTCCTTGAAACTCTCCTCCTTTGTTGGCGCGTCCTTTCTTCCACATAATAGCTCTGTTGATGTCTTTATCATCACATAATTCATTCGCCTACAACAAAGAAAAATCAAATGACAAATGTGAAATAATTTTATGTGAATCATTTGGAATGGTTCTTAAAGGAAATATAGTTTACAAATACTTACAATTTCTTCAGCAAAGCGTGCATATCCTTTGCGTGAGAGTCGATGAGGATATCTATTCTTTTTCCTTCGCTCTTTATTATCATCACTGAGTTTCTAGTTATTTCAAGCATGGGATATATCAAATTTGAATAATACATAGTGACTTTTGGTCGAACAGTTTCAAAAGAAAATATATTAAGAAACTTACAATGAATTCTTCTGAAATCCGACTAATGACAAACGCACGCCAATCTTCTCTTGTAATTTCAAAGCCAATAGGTGGCTCATTCAGCTCCTCAGGTTTGTCACGCCTGCTCATAATGAATTTTTGGGTGAGATGGGTTTTGTATTGCCTCCACTTACTGTTTGCAGATCTCAAACATCCCTTTTTCCACCTTGAATCCACATTATACATCAACTGTACATCACATAAGTGGAAAACATTAATAAGATTAACACAGACGACATTAAATATATATAATTAGAAGGTAAAGATTATAATTGTTAAAAATTGCTAACTTACATTCACCGATTCCCATATTAATTCTTTACTAGCAGCTGGGACATGCTTCCATGTCTTGTATTTAATATTAATTTTTTGCCGAGCCAGCACACCAATGTAACTTTGCATCGCTACAGCAGCTGGTCCTATCGGTTGTCCTAATTGATTGAATGACACATCCTTTCGAATACCTTGCATTCTTTGCTTCGAAAGCTTATCTAACTGTGTCCGACCTCTAGAAGTTCTTGAGGTGGTGGTTTCTTTGGAATCCGCCACTCTATCAACCTCGCAACTCTGTTCAATGTCATCTATTCTGATTTCTTTGTCCTTATTCTCCAACTTAGCAATTTGGCTTATTCTTTTACTCTTCCGAACTGACTGACCACCTTCACAACTTGCTTTAGTAGATGCCATTGATCTGTAACAACTTATACTGAGCAACATAAGTTGTAGTTAGCGACATGCATAAACTCACAGCAACATGATAAATTAAACGATAAAAGCACAGCAATATGATAAATTTACAGCAACAAGATTAATTTACAGCAACAAACTCACAGCAGTATGATAAAAATTGAAAGATAATAGCAGAAACTTATATTGTCCACATAATTATCCCCACAGGTTAAATGTTGGAGAGGGTAGTGGCGAGCGTCGTGATGCTGCCGCTGGGGTTCAGTTTCCACTCGACGGACGAAGAGCTCGTGGAGGATACTTCTTGGTGGTGAGCTAGGAGAAGATGTATGTTCACCAGATCGTACACAATGTCGATTTCGTGGAGAGGAGAGGACGAGGGAGGTGGCAATGAGGGAGGTGGAGGGAGGTGGAGGGAGATATTTCGCGGAGAAAAGAAGCGCGGAGAGATTTTTCGCGAGCCGCCGAGGGTTGGCAATGAGCGAGGTGGAGGGAGGGGATGTGTTTTTTATTTTAGCGGGAAATACGACAACGCTTTTAAAAAACGCTTTTGTAACAGCGTTGTCTTTCATCCGAAACCACAACACTAAGCACATCGCATCATTATAAAACGTTGTCGTTATTAAAAAGTAAAACACATAGACAACGTTTTTCACTAAAAACGTTGGAAAACAAAAAAAGACAACGTTTTTTTTAAAAAACGTTGTCGATTGGGCGTTGTTGATTGCAAAAATTCTTGTAGGGAAATTTTCCTAATTGATTGAGCAATTGATTAGGGATGCTTTTTGAATCGAATGACCTATTGATTCAGGCCGAATTGTTGGAGCACGGGAAAGATTACGCTAGAGATGACGAGAAATAAGACTACGTGAATGAGAAATAAGAGTTATTTAGTAATTTTTAATTTTTAGATGAATTCCTTTCACAAATCAGACTTCTTTAGATCTGATTTAATTTGAAGGATTTTAAGAGAATTGAATTTTAATTCTTTATCCATTCTTAACTGAAAATATATTTTAAATGATGGAATTGATTCAGAAAGGAATTCAATTTCATTTTTTTTAAGGATGTAAATGAAGTTCCACTTCGAATCCGAAGAAGTATCATTGCAATAAGAAGAAGCTAAATGAAGTTCCACTCCAAATTGCTCATCCCCTTCCTCTGTATCCACTTCCCAAACCTTCAAATTATTAATATAATATTCTGTTTTTTTTCCCATTTCCAATCCTCCCAATTGTTAATATAATATTCTGATTTTTTTCGCCATGGTCCGTGTGAGCAGTAGATCATCAACGTGCAAAGAAAGTACAAGACGACATCAAAATCGAAATGATGTCTGACAGAGCTACCACCGGCGTCCATGTCGGAGTCGAATTCAGCGTGATGAGATCATATATACGCCGCTACCATCACTTCGTCATGTTCTTCAATCTTCAAATCGTGACGCCGGATAGAGCTTGCCCTTGTGAAAGGCTATGTCGTCGTAGTAATACTCACCTCCAGTTAACATCTCCTGCGTTAACAAAGAACAAAAATTCTTTCCGCATTGAACGGCAGTAGAATACAAAGACGACGTTATTATCTTCAGCGCCTTGACGGCCTCCAACTTCCGGTCGCCCACAGTGTGGATCGAAGTGGAGGAAGGTTGATATGCACGCCGGTGATAGGGTTAAGGACCTGCACACTAACCTTGAGCCAACCATGGGAAGATCGGACCACAGTCTTGAGGAAGCAAGTAGCGTGGCTTGGGATACCATACACGTACGCGGCCCTCCGATAAGCTGAAGAAGTTGTAGTTGATTTGATAGTTAGATTCTCCGTTTATAAGGAATTGTAGTGCCGGCGCAAGCCATGGTATCTGAGGACGTTGATCACCGGGGCTGCGGCAGGTTTTATCGGCCACGGCGGACCAATGTGTGCTTACGGTGGCGCAGCAAAAAACATGTCGCGGATCAAGAACTTAGATATATAGGATCGGCAATGATCGTTACATCTCCAGAACCCAAATGTAGTGTTAAATATGAAAAAATTTATACTTTAGAGTCCCACTGAATTTATATTGTAGAGTCCGACTATAACATAGCAAAGGTCACATTATAATATTAAAAAGATAAGAATTTTTACACTATAGGTGAGATAAAAATAAATATTATAGGAAGACTAATATTCTAAAATTTAAAATATGAAACATGAAACATATAAACCCTTGGTAAAGCAATGAAGGTAATTGATTTGATGATAGAAAACTTAGATTTTAAATTATAGTATAGATGAAAGAGTAAAATAAGAAATAGAGTGAGTATTTTTGTTTATAATTCTTTAAATGATGAAATTGTTGGAGTAGTTAGAAAGGGGAATAACCTAAAGTAATAACATATCTCGAATGCTACCTACAGTCAAATTACTGCACCGAGGGTGCTATAGTATAACCTACAGTACCTGGATGCTCCAGTAATTGTGAGGCTATAGTACTAGAGAAAGCGCCCTCACAGACATTAAGATGGTAAAAAGTTGATAGATTGTCACTAAAGATCTTGGATTGGGTCACGGGACTGATGGGACGTAAATTCCTATACCCTGTGTAAAAAGTCTCTCCCCTCAATTTCTTTTCTTCTCAATCATAGTGATTTATCTCATCCGTATTGATCCTGGGGCGGACTGGTGAGGGCGCTGGGGGCGAACGTTTCGCCTTTTGTCACTATAATACTAGAGTAGCATATTCTCCGAGCACTAGTTGATCTCATATGGTACATAAATATATACTACAGTATCCATGATGCTACAGTGAATACTCAGTAGTGGCATGTTAGAGTAGTTGCGATCCTGCAGTGTTCAAGAATGTAACCTATTCTCCCAACCACTCATAGTTCTCGGATCTCGGAGGTGCTACACTAACTATAATACACAT
This sequence comes from Boesenbergia rotunda, assembly GCA_024364735.1. Lineage (NCBI taxonomy): Eukaryota > Viridiplantae > Streptophyta > Magnoliopsida > Zingiberales > Zingiberaceae > Boesenbergia > Boesenbergia rotunda. The sequence continues at coordinate 928,138 of JAGFNQ010001502.1, forward strand.
GATGATAGACCATCTCAAACCCTCAATATCATATTTAGTATCATTTTCACACTAAAATGATACAATTTCAGTATCAAACACTATCCATAGAGCAACGCTAAACACTCATCCAAATAGACCTAATACATTCTTAAATAGAACTGAGATCATGGGCAGAAATCTACACTTCCAAAAATAGGTAATCCTTACATATTTGTTACTGGCTGATATCCCAATAAACCTGTGACCCCTTGCATTCGATTGCGCACAGGGAAGGAGGAGATGACTTCGGCATTGAGGTGGGATATCGCTTGAGATGGTGGGGCGGTCGTTGACGGTTTGTTTGCGCTTGCACGAAGAAGAGAAGAGGAGAAGTTAGGGCTAGCGGCCCTGTGGTTTCTCGCGTGGAGGAGGAGATCGCGTGGCTAGGGCTCGCGAGCGTGGCATCGGAAAGAAGAGAAGTTATGCGAAGGATCGTGGCCGAGAGGTTTCGGCCAACAATGGAATTTAAAGGGTGTTTTGCAAAAAGACCCCTCAAATTTAGCTATTTAGAATCAAGCTCTCGACTTTAGGAAACTCTATGTTTTAACCCTCTGAATTTTCAATATTTAACACTTCCAACCCCTGTAGATCCTACGGCCTAAAGCTGATCTGGGCCCCTTGCGCCTGAGCGGCGCTTGTGCTAACCTGGTGGATTTCAAGTCGGCGCACTTGCGCCTTCCAGGCTCGATTGGAATCTCCCCCGGTAGGCCCGCCCAAGATCACGTGTACTCCTCCTCGGACGGTGTTCTGTCGGTTGGCATGCTCATCGGCCCTTTCCTCGGACTCAGCCCGCTCCCCCTGTGGAAACAAGTTGCGGGCTGTCAGGAGGTTCCGTCTGGGTTCTTCGACCGCGGGGGCGGTGGCTGGCCCTCTGGGGCCCGGGCCGCGCCCGGGAGGTGCTTGGAGCCCTCGCCCTCGCCCTCGAGTGGCCGGTGCCCGACCTCTCCCTTCTTGTCAACACTCCTCTGTGTCATGCGTATGACTCTAGTGGAAGACACAATAAGGCTTCTAGCGGGTCGGCAGGCACCCTTGAGCCACCTGCTACACATGTCTGCACTCCATTCCTACCCGATCGGCCGCCCCCCCCCCGGTGGGCTGCGGATGGGTCCGCCTGGGGATCGTCTATTTTGCGTCGGGCTTGGGTCGGTGTGTTAGCTACCTCCTTCTTCCGGGCGGCTTGTGCTTCCTCCATATTAATATACTTGACAGCCTTCCCGAGCAACCTGTCAAAGTCCTTCGGCGGCTTTCTGATCAGCGATCAGAAGAACTCTCCCTCCTGTAGGCCTTGGGAGAAGGCACTGATCAGCAACTCGGGTGTGGCAGTCAGCACGTCCAGTGTCACTCCATTGAATCTCTTGATGTAGGCCCAAAGTGATTCCTTCGGGCCCTGCTTCAACGCGAACAGGTTGAGGCTAGTCTTATAGTGCCTCCGGCGGCTGGCGAAGTGCTGGAGGAACATCCTCCTAAGCTCCTCAAAGCTTGACACTGACCCATTGGGGAGTCGGTCGTACTACCGTTGAGCTGGTCTCAAGAGCATGGTCAGGAAAGCTCGGCACTTCACGCCCTCAGGATATTGGTGCAGCAAAGCCGCACTCTCGAACTTCATCAGATGCTCCTCGGGATCGGTGGTCCCGACATACTCAGGTATGGTGAAGAACCGAAGGTGCTTGGGAACCGGGTCCTCCAGGAATCGGGTCGGATTTGGATAGAATTCTATATATTCTCTGTACTCATACCCCTGGATGATAATGGATCAAATTTGGATAGAATTCTAGTCTCTGTACTCATACCCATTGGATATCAGATATCCATCCTCATATCCATTCTCATTAAAGGATTATATATTTTCTATACTAATAAATTTTATTATTTCTATTCAATTATTATTATTTACAAAATCATATTATAATATTTTCATATTAAAAATATATATGATTAAAAAAAATAAATATCTATATAACCTTCTTTTAACATAAAAAAAAATAGTAACAAAAATGGTCAGGGGTCAATCTCCAGGAGATGATAATTTTCATTTTCGACCCCACCATTTACCTGTTGCTTGTATATCTACACGAACCTCCCTCAATATCCATGGGACCGACTTCAAGAGGTCGTTAAACTAGTGGTTTTTTTGGGTAAAGTATGCTTAAAAAGCCACATAAACTAAAATTACAATTTTGTGATTAAATTTGCACTCTCAAATTAAATTTGCAAGTGGGAGTGACTTAATTATTTGTACCTAATTGTAGTTAGTGTTGGAATCCAACGATGACAAAAGAGAGTTTATTTCGTCTACAATTGATTGTGTTAGCCATAAACTGACAGAAGTATGGGATATGAAAATAAAACAAGAAAAGATTAAGTCTACATTGGACGGCATGCAATGCAATACTGGGTGTAAACCAAACAAGGATTGCCCGCCGCAGCTTTGGTGATGATAATTAAGGCAAACTCAAGGAGGCGAAGCTTTTGTCCTCCACGCCGTAAACCAAGTTATCACTACAGCCCATCTCATACAAGTCATACATGTCAATCGAGATATAAGATCTTGTTTGGAAACTTTTTAAATAAAAAAAATTGAATTTCATCAAAAAAAAAAAAAAAATTGAATTCAATTAACTAGCAAATAATATAATTGAATTAAATTTTTTGATTTGGAATATATTAGAATTGAATTCAATTCTTATATATATTTTTATCATTTTGTCCTTCATCCAAAATGACGCTGAGTTAGTCGATAATAGTAAGTCAATCGAATGACTGATCAATTAAGAAGTCTGTCAATTGATTGAGCAATTAATTAGCATTGAGTTTCTTGCGAATAGAAGTATTCTTAATCGATTGGTTGTTCGATTAAGGAGAGCTCCAATCAATTAGGTAATCAATTGATGGCGCTGTTATAACGAGAACAGAAGTTTTCCTAATCGATTGAGCAAACAATAAGGGATGCTTGCTAATCGATTCAGGCTGAGTTGCTGGAGCACGGGAAAGACAACGCTAGAGATGACGGAAAATAGGGTTGTGTGAGTGAGAAATAAGGACTATTTAGTAATGTTTATTTTTTATATGAATTTCCTTTACAAATCAGACTTTTTAGATTTGATTTATTTTAAAGGATTTGAAGAGAATTGAATTTTAATTCTTTATCAATTCTAATTGAAAATGTATTTTAAATGATGGAATTGAATTTTAACTCTCGAGGAATTCAATTACACCTTTTTTTTAAAGGGGATTTAAATAAAGTTCCACTTCAAATCCGAAGAAGTATCAATGCAATATGAAGAAGCTACGCTCAAGAATAGAGTACTTCTCCAAATTGCTCATCCCCTTCCTCTGTATCCACTTTCCAAACCTTCAAATTGTTAATATAATATTCTGTTTTTTTTCCCATTTCCAATCCTCCCAATTGTTAATATAATATTCTGATTTTTTTCGCCATGGTCCGTGTGAGCAGTAGATCATCAACGTGCAAAGAGAGTACAAGACGACATCAAAATCGAAATGATGTCTGACAGAGCTACCACCGGCGTCCATGTCGGAGTCGAATTCAGCGTGATGAGATCATCCGCCGCTACCATCACTTCGTCATGTTCTTCAATCTTCAAATCGTGACGCCCCATAGAGCTTGCCCTTGTGAAAGGCTATGTGGTCGTAGTAATACTCACCTCCAGTTATCATATTCCACTTCTCATCTCCTGCATTAACAAAGAACAAAAATTCTTTCCGCATATAACGGCATAGTAGAATACAAAGACGACGTTGTTATCTTCAGCGCGTTGACGGCCTCCAACTTCCGGTCGCCCACAGCGTGGATCGAAGGGGAGGATGTTGGATATTATTATTATTATCATCTCTATTAGATGGGCTTATTTGTAAGTTGCACAAGTAAATACAATTTGAGCCCTTAAAGTGATCTAACTTATGTTTATTGGGTTTTGGGTTATTGGATGCGTGTTCAATGTATAGAACCCTTTAGACCAATCTGTTATTATCTATGAGCTGATAACAGATTGGATTGCTATATAAAGGAGAGGTCCCCAAGGGTTTAGGTGATTTTATGACCTAGTTTCTTGTTCCCCATTGACAAGAAACTTTACGGCGCCGTCAAACCTAAGCCTGTTGGAAGATCCTCCTTCTTCCTTCCGTTACATCTTCTTCCACAGGGATCAAGCCGACGACGCTACGACAAGGACGATGGCTAGCTCTTCAATCAGGTTCCTTGTCATTCAGTTTATATTATTTTATTCTTGTCACGCCATAATTAGAAGAAACAATAGATCTATTATTACATGTCTTGTCTTTTCTCCTTAGAATTCTTATTTTATTTTTAGAATTCATGCGGTTAGGAGAAAACCCAAGATTTTTCAGAGGAAGGTTGATATGCACGCCGGTGATAGGGTTAAGGACCTGCAGACTAACCTTGAGCCAACCATGGGAAGATCGGACCACATTCTTGAGGAAGCGAATAGCGCGGCTTGGGATATCATACACGTACGCGACCCTCCGATAAGCTGAAGAAGTTGTAGTTATTCTCCGTTTATAAGGAATTGTAGTGCCGGCGCAAGCCATGGGATCTGAGGACGTTGATCACCGGGGCTGTGGCAGATTTTATCGACCACGGTGGACCAATGTGTGCTTACGGCGGCGCAGGGAAACATGTCGTGATCAAGAACTTAGATATATAGGATCGGCAATGACCGCTACATCTCCAAAATTCAATTGTAGTGCTAAATATACAAGAGTTTACATTGTAGGGTCCGACTGTAACATAGCAAGGGTCACGTTATAGTGTTAAAATGATAAGAATTCTCACACTATAGGTGGGATACAAACAAATATTATAAGAAGACTAATAGTCAAATATTTGAAACATAAAATATGAAACATACAAACCCTCGCTAGTAAAGCAATGAAGGTAGTAGATTTGATGGTAGAAAACTTGGATTTTAAGTTATGGTAAACATGAAAGAGTAAAACAAGAAATGGAATGAGTATTTTTGTTTATAATTCTTTAAATGATGAAGTTGTTAGATTAGTTAGAAAGGGGAATAAAATTGTAACTCTCAAGATAATAATGACGAAAGAAGTTGTGAACGTAATTAGTATATATGCACCACAAGTAGGATTAAATAAAAAAACTAAATCAAAATTTTATAATGACTTAAATGAGGTAATATAAAATATTCTGTCATATGAAATGATTTTAATAAGATGCTATCTTAAAAGACATATTAGGGTGAAATATGAGGAATATGAGAGGGTACATAGGGATTATGAGTTTGGAATAAGAAATAAAGAAGAGAAAACTATATTAGATTCTGCGATAGCATATGATCTTATACTAGTTAATATATTTTTTAAGGAAAAAGAACACTTTGTCACATTTAAAAGTGGGAATAATAAATCACAAATTGAACTTTTGATGGTTAAGAAGGGGGATAGAAAGATTTATAAAAATTGTAAGATCATCCTGGGAGAAAGCTTAACTACCTAATATAGGTTAGTAGTATTGGATATACGCCTTAATTAAAGTATCAATAAAAAGAAGATATACACGACTCCTAGAATTAAGTGATAAATGTTAAAGGATGGGAAACACAACATACTTAAAGAAAGGTAGGAGTAAAAGATGTATGTGAAATATACAATAACTCTAATACGACATTAGATAAGATGATATTAAAGTTCAAAATAGTAACAAAGAGTATATACTTGTGAGTCAAAAGGATATGCACCACTAAGTAAAACATCTTGGTGGTGGAATAAGAAAGTACAGAAAAAAGTGAAGAAAAAAACGAATTACATATTTGTAAGAACGAGAAAATTTAAAAATATATATATAATTGTCAAAAAAGAGGCTACGAAAATAGTGAAAATAGTGAATGAAGCCAAGAAAATGGCAGCGACAGAGGTGACAACAGCCTAAGGTGATGCTCAATGTAACGCCCAACCACACCGGCCAGCCTCAGCACTTGGCGGTCGGCCAGTCTCAGCACTTGGCGGTCGGCCAACCTCAGCACCCAACGACCGCTCGACCTCAACAGCAGACCAGCCTCATCGCCCAGTGGTTGGCCAGCCTTAGCACCCAGCCAGCCTCGACGGTGCAGCAGCCAGCCTTCTCAAGACCAGCCAGTCTGAGCTAGTGCCCGAGGTCATTGCTGATTTGCTGGCGGGCGCTGCACCTTGCGGCCATGACTAGTTGTTGCCACACCTAGTGGCCATGATTGGTGGCCACTGTACCTCGTCGTGACCAGATCCGGCTGGTGAGGGACGGGAAATGAGACGTGAGGGGAAAGGAGATGGGAGGAATCTTACCGCCGCACTCTCCAAGCTCTCATTGATCGCACCACTCCAAGCTCTTGTTGTCGTCGTCGCTGTCGCGTCGCCTCAAGAGTTGTAAATTTAGGGATTGCGGGCCTAATGTTTAAGTTAGGGTTTTGTACATGTGGACGAATCTATAATTTGTCACTAAGTTCATCATCAATTTGTAATTCGTCGTCAATTTCGCAACGAATTACTAATTCGCTGTCAACTTGGTGACGAATTTGAAATTCATTGATTCCAAATTTTTCGCCAAATTGGTGAATTAAGTTTAAATAAGTCTAATTCAAATTACCTTTTAATAATTTAGATTAAATTTATTACAAAATATAAAATGATATGTTATTTTAATATTTATTTTTTAAAAAAAAAAGTGGTTGCCTCTATTTTATTTTTTCTCCTTCAATATTTCGTCTGAATGAATTTTTATTCTTCGGTTTTTTTCCCGATAAATACGCTCCATGTCCATCTCTTGAGCGTCAATTGCCCTGATTTAATTATAAAATTGAGTTTATTGAATCCTTTCATGGTGTTACGAGCCAGAGAGTGAGCATTAGAAAATCATATCCTCTTTTTAGGGTTATGTATAGTTTGGCTATTTTTCGACTGAAAGATTTAAAATTTGTATTGTTCAAAATTATTATCATAATTTCAAAATGTTGATGTGTGCGAGTTTATATAACTCTACAATAATTGAAACCAATTCTTAAAAAATTATTAAAAAGAAAGAATGCTTTAAATTTACATTAGTTCAGCATGCACAAGACGGAGTAAACCAAACTAGCACCGGCCGCCGCAGCTCTGGAGATGACACGGAAGGCAAATTCAACGAGGTGAAGCTTTTGTCCTCCATGTTGTAAACCATTTTATCACCCAACTCATTCGAGATGTAAATGGAGTTGGATTTCAAATCCGGCAATGAAGAAGTGTCGAGGCAAAGAGAAGAGGCTGCTGAGCCCATGAATAGAGCATACTTCCCCAAATTATTCATTGGGATGATGGCGTCTTTCTTTGTATCGATCTTCCAAACCTTCAATTTCTTAATATGATGTTCTGATTCTTTATCCATTGTACTCAGTGGTAAAAGGCGAATCGCTCGTCTCCAATGTCCCCGCCAATCTATCCCAAGGCCAATACGGAGAAGATAAATCATGGGGGCTACTAGCCTGGAAATTATGGTTCGCTCACGGGGAAGGTAATCTTTATCCTTTGTACTCGCCTGTGCGATCAATAGATCACCCGAAGGCGTGCAAAAAAAGTGAATGTCGAAAGTATATTCCCAAATGTATGGCATAGCCACCACCTGCATCCTCGTCGGAGTCGAATCCGGCACGGCGAGATCGTACGCCGCCACGACCACCGCGTTATCTTCTTCAGATTTTGATACTGCATAGAGCTTGCCATTGTGGAAGGCTATGTCGTCGTAGTAATATAGACCACTAGGAATCATCGTCCACTTCTCATCTCCTGCGTTAGCGAAGAACAAGAAGTCTTCCCGCGCAGGAGGACTGAAGAACAAGAAGACGACTTTGTAATTGTCGCCTCGAGAGGGATCTGAGGACAACGCCGCCTTCATGACCTCCAAATTACAGTCGTGCAGTTTGGGGATCGAGGGCAGGTCGATCTGTACGCCGGTGATAGGATTTAATAGCTGAACACTAACTTCGTTGGTGGTAATTATGAGCCAGCCATGAGAAGATCCGGCGACTTTTCTAGAGATATTGCTAGGATCGTGGCTTGGGATGTCATACTCGCGGCCCTCTGATAGACTGAAGAAGTTGTAGGTGTTTCGATCGTTATTTTCTCCGTTAATGAGGATTTGGTTTTCCGGCACGAGCCATGGGATCTGCGGGTGTTGATCATCGGGGCGGCGACGGACCTGATCGACCGCGGCGGACCAACTTGAGCATACGGCGGCGCAGCGAAAGAGGTCGGGGGTGGAGAGCCTGGATAGGATTGAGTATAACAGATCCATAGAAATCTCCGACCAGAAAGTAGACATCTAGTTGAGATATGATGGTGACGACGGCTACGGCAGCTACGGAAAGGGCAACAAGAGAATTGGATATTGCTCTTCCTTGCCTACTGCCCCTTTTTAAAGGACGCCGTCTCTGAACTTTTGATATTTACCATCCAACTATTTCCGTTTTGTTGCTTAGTCTTTTTCGGAATTATTTTTTTTCACACATATTAATATTCATATGAATAAGTCAAAATCGATATCTATATCAGCTATTCGTTACAAATTATTAGTACAATAATATTTTATAATAAGGAAATAGTCTATTTATATAAATTCGTTTTAACAAATATAAAATATATAGAAAGATGTTTTATCATTTTATTTTTTTTTGCCTTAAATATAATTTATATTTATGGGTAAATAGTTAAAATGGATGCATTTATAACAGGGAGGTTTTAACAAATATAAGTGATATTTGAATTTAATTCGAAACTCAAAAATATAAATAATTTTGACTCGGGGTTAGTTCGTAATAGAATTTGAGTTTGGTTCTAATTGTTTGAATTTTAATTCAGGAATAATTGAATTATAATTTGAAATGACTTAATTGTTTGAATTTTAATTCGGGAATAATTGAATTATAATTTGAAATGACTTAAATTTCAATTCGATTCGAGTTGGTCAGACCTTAATTTTTTGTGTGCAGATGACGTGACTTAATAATAAATACGTTTGGATAGATGGCATGACACAATAATGACAACATCAGGGTAAGTTAGGCATGTGACGTGACCAAACACTAAACACAATTTTGTGTGTGTAGATGACGTGATCTAACAATGAACATGTTTGGAAAAAATTGCACAAATGGCGTGACACAATAATGACAACATTGGGGTAAGTTGGGCATGTGACGTGACCCGGTACTAAACATAATTTTGTGTGTGCAGATGACGTGGACTAATAATTAACACGTTTGGACAAAATTGCACAAATGACATGGCACAACAATGATAACATTGGGACAAGTTGGGCATGTGGCATGACTTAACACTGAATATAATTTTTTGTGTGCAGATGACGTGACCTAATAATGAATACATTTGAAACAAAAAATTATATATTTTTATATCCACATGTTTCCCCTTTATAATGGTTAATCATATATTGGTATAACACATGTCAACAATTTTTTTTCTTCAAATCAAAATGAGTTCAACCCCCCGACAAGCTTCATACTCATTGGAAGTGTTGGTGCAGTTTGCACTAACGGTCAAACTCGGGTTTTGATGTATGACAAAGTGGTTAAAGTTAGGGTCGTTGGTTTTTAACCTCTTTACTAAGTGTGCAGGGTTGAAAGACTTAGGACCAGACACCAGGCTGAAGTCCAGGATGGTTGAGTCCTGGCGGGAAGTCCAATTGGGTCCGCGGGACCTGACAACTGGCTAAAGACCAAGTTGGTTGAGACTTGGCAGGAAGACCAGGGTGGTTGAGCCTTGGCAGGAAGTCCTGGTGGGTCAAGAAGTCAAGTAAAGCTGCACAAAGGGTAAGTGAGGTAAGTCACTGGAGGAGTAGGAGAGGACGCGTTCCCCGTCGAGGGAACAGTAGGCGTCGGTTCGACCTAGGGCTCCATTTCAGAGACCAAAGTCAGAACCAAAACAGCTAAGGCTGTATAAAATAATAATATAATTGTTATTTGGACTAACCCTGGATGCAGGATCGAAGGACTGAGTATCTGCAGCTCAGAGAGCCTCAAAGGAGTGAGGCAGGAGCTGAGCAGGGCGCCCCGGATGATCCGGGCGCCCCCAAGGTCAACCCAAGTCTATAAGAACCACAACGCGCCTCGACAGCTAGATTCGGGGCGCCCCGGATGCTCCGGGCGCCCCGCGTGTCGCGGGCGCCCCCACTGCCAGCTGCCGAACCGCATCCCTGCGAAGCCGAGGAGATGAGACTTTGACCGGTCAATCCGGGCGCCCCGAGTCCTCCGGGCGCCCCAGTCAAACCGGATCCCGAGGATAAGTGGATCAGACGGCGACCGAGCTACAACCGGATCAAACGCCACGTAGGGGGCGCCCCCGACATCCCGGGCGCCCCCAGGCCCTATATAATGGGCCCTCGACCCCAGACTTCCTACAACGCTTCTTCCAACGCCTCAAAGTTCTTCTACGCTCGCGCATTATTCCAGAAACGCTTCACTTCGAGCCGACAACGTCCTGCTGCCCCGAAAGAGTCGACCTACTCCGGACGTCGGTAAAAAGAAGAACTTAATTTTTTTATATATTTTATTGCATCTAATTACTTGAAAGTGTGGGGTTGTCACACTTTCAATTCTTTTGTACTCGCCTTCTCTATCGGGGTTGACCGGTAAAGAGTTTTAGTGGATTGCCCAACGGAAAGGTCCGAGGGACCTGGGCCTTCGAGTAGGAGTCGCCGAAGGCTCCGAACGAAGTAAAACTCGTTCGTGTTTGTGTGTTTGTTTTTGTTTTATAATCGTTTCTTTCGTTTCCGCTGTGCACGCTTTTTAAAGCGCTCAATTTTTTTTTTAAAACACACGTGATTCACCCCCCTCTCACGTGCATCGATCCTACAAGTGGTATCAGAGCCTGGTACGCTCTGTATCGGTGCAACCACCATAAGAGCCGGGGGAAATCCAGTTTTTTTTTTCGATTTTTGGTTTTTCGCTACACATGATCTAAATTAGGTATTGTTGCCTAAATTTGGATTATTTTTTTTCGTTCGTTTGATTTTACTCGAATTTGGTGCAACACCATTTCGAGTCGCTCTTTCTCTTTCTTCTCCTTTTCCTACCGCACTACTAATCCAAGACCCAGTCTTGGGATTTTCTTTCTACTTTTATTTCGTGTGCACAGAATTTAAATAGCCCAAGGTGAAGGCTATAGCACTGTCCGCCCTCCCCTCTTTAATGGGGAAGACTTTCCCTACTGGAAGAGAAGGATGGAGGTTTATTTGAAGACCGACATGGATCAGTGGCTCGCAGTTCAAACAGGCTACACACCGCCAATGGATGAGGGAAATAATGCTCCACTAAAGCCCGAAAGATGGAACTCGGAGATGAAGAAAAAGGCCCAGACCGAGTTCAAAGCTCAGAACACCCTCCAGTGCGGACTTACCAAAGAGGAGTTAAACAGAATTGGACCAACCGACTCGGCGAAGGAGCTATGAGACAAATTAACAGAATTACATGAAGGCACTTCTGATGCAAAGGTAATAAAGAGAGATCTGTTATTGAATAAGTTATTTAACATAAAAATGCAAGAAGGAGAATCAGCAAGTCAACTCCACGCCCGGATTAAGAACATATTGAATGGACTCCACATGATCGGGCACAAACAGGAGAACCGGGACATCATAAGGTATGCGTTAAATGCGTTCCCTAGAAATTCACTATGGGCATCTATTATAGATGCCTATAAAATTTCTAGGAATCTTTCAAAAATTAATCTGGATGAACTATTTTGTGAATTAGAGCTGCATGAGCAAACTAACGCCAAGGTCGAGAAAGGGCTAGCTTTATTTGCCGGTTCACCAAAAGAAGCCAAATCAAAGAGAAAAATTCAAGAAGAACCTGAGTCAGACTCTGACTCAGATGAAGAAGAACATCTGGTGAACTTGGTAAGAAAAATGTTCACCAGAAGGAAGAACAAATTTTCAAAGAAAGATATTCAAAAGGTAATGAAGCCCTCCAGCACTGAAGGTAAAAGCAAAATGACCTGCTTCGGCTGTAACAGAAAAGGGCACTGCAAACATGAATGCCCTTACAAGAAGGAGGACCAACCCACTAAGAACAAAAAGAAGAAGGCTCTTCAAGCCACGTGGGATGAAAGCTCGGACGATTCTGACGATGAACAACCAAAGAACGCAAGCTACCTCGCACTGATGGCAACCGGACCAGAATCGGACTCGGAGCAAGACGAGGATTCTGAATACGAGTCGAGCCAAGAGATCGGATTATTTTCGGACGGCTCGACTAAAGTATATTTAGATTCAGTAAATGAAATTTTTTTTAAGATTATTTCCATTTTAAATAAAAAATTACTTGCATCTGAATCTAGGAATGACCAGCTCCTTAAGGAAAATCAAGACCTTAAGGAGCAATTAATTAATACCAAAACATTAACTGAACAAACTCAAAATCAAAAATTAATTGAGCTTGAAAATGAAAACTCAACCCTAAAGGGCGAAGTCCTAAAACTTAAGGATCTACTAGCAACTTTCACAGCCCGATCCAAGAACCTTGACCTCATTCTTGGATCACAAAAGGGCATGTACAATAAATCTGGGATAGGATATAAATCAGGATCAGCCCAAAGATCCTTTATCTCCTTTATCCACCCCCGCAAAAATCAACGAAAAGCGTGGGTTCCGAAAGCTTATGTAACAAAGCAAGTAGGTCAGAATCAATTTTATGTCCCAAAAAGGGACATTCATTATATTGACCCTAGACACCCAGCCTACATTTTAGGGGGAGGCTCCAAACTAGTTGGCACCTCAAAATCAGCCTTTGCCCAGGTGGGCACTTAGGACTAGTCTTAAAAGTTAATCTGACTCTTGACCTACTTAGTATTAGGGTGGGTCGAGATAACGGTACGCTAGACAGACTCTCGGGGAGAACTAGCCGAAACTATCTCGACACGTCCTAGACTAGTTAGACCAGGGTGTCTCAACAAGTAGGGTTAAAGTACAACTTCCTTAAGCAGCTTTATCTAGAAAGAGGTTGTTGCTCCAATAAGGCTTCGGCCAAAGAAGGCCCCTGTGCCTCGCCTCCCGCCTGGAAGCTAATTATCGAAGTATACGTTTAAACTACTTTTTGTCAAACCCGAATCTAGCAAAAGGTCAGATTAACTTCTTTTATGAATCAAACTCAAACTCATCTCACACAAATCATAGGATCCCTTTGTTTGATAACTTAGATCAAGTGAGATGAATAAGGATAATAAGTTCAAATCATTGATTGATAATTTGAAACTCAAACTTGAATTTAAAATCTTACCTTTTAAATTTCAAAATTCAAATTAACAAAATTAAATTTCAAAATTCAAATTAACAAAATTAAATTTCAAAATTCAAATTAACAAATTCAAAATTCAAATTAACGAATTCAAAATTCGAAATTCAAATTCAAAATTTAAAATTCAAATTCAAATTCAAAAAAAAATTAAAATTCAAAATCAAATTCAAAATCAAAATTAACATAACTCAAATTTAAAATGCAAACTCAAGTCCTTAAATCTTCTTAAATTTTTTTTTTCAAAAACTTAACCTAAGGTCTAAACCTTTTACTTAACTGTAGGAAAATAAATGGATCATTGACAGTGGATGCTCCAGACACATGACTGGGGATCCCACCAAATTTACAGAACTCAAGTACAAAAGACTAGGGACCGTTGCTTTTGGAAACAACGGTAAACTTAAGGTAATTGGCCTAGGCAATATTGAACTTGAGTCTGATTTCATAATAACAAATGTATTACTTGTTGAAAATTTCAACTTCAATTTACTAAGCATTAGCTAATTGTGTGACACTGGTTATAAAGTTAGGTTCCTATCCAATGAATGTCTGATCAAACACAATGACAACCCAAACATCACACTTAGAGGACTTAGGCACAATAACATTTATGAAATTAAGCTAACCTGTCCCTTAGAAAACTGCCTCTTAACCCATAAGGATGAGACTTGGCTCTGGCATAGGAGACTTTCACACACACACTTCAGAAAACTACCTAAACTAAATGGTTTAGTTAGAGGACTACCAAAGTTATCTAACTTTGAGTCAACCTTATGTAATGCTTGTCAACAAGGAAAACAAACTAGGTCAACCCACAAACCAAATCAAACTCAAACCAAGTCAATTCTGGAATTAATTCACCTAGACCTATTTGACTCACATGGGGTTAAATCAATTAATGGGAACCTATACTGCCTAGTAATTATAGATGACTATTCAAGATTTACCTGGGTAAAATTCTTAAAAAATAAAGATGAAACTTTTGATACACTCACTCAATTTTGTAAATTAACAGAAAATGAAAAAGGGATTAAAATCAAAAGACTTAGGAGCGATAATGGCGGAGAATTCAAAAATCACAAATTTAATCAATTTTGTCTAGAAAATGGCTACCATCACGAATTCTCTTGCCCTAAAACACCTCAACAAAATGGAGTTGTAGAAAGAAAAAATAGAACACTACAAGAAGCAGCTAGAACAATGCTAAATGAATACAACTCACCTAAATACCTTTGGGCTGAGGCTGTTAGTACAGCTTATTATGTACAAAATAGAATAACTCTAATTAAAAACCTAGGAAAGACCTCCTTTGAAATCTATTATAACAAACAACCTAACATTAAATACCTTAAAGTATTTGGATGCAAAGTTTATATCTTAAATACTAGAGAAAACTTAGGAAAATTTACTTCTAAGGTTGAGGAAGGTATCTTTGTAGGTTATTCCCTTACCAGTAGAGCCTATAGAGTTTATAACAAAATTACCCTAAAAATTGAAGAAACTACAAATGTAAAATTTGATGAAAAATCTGACCCAAATAACTCTGATCAAACCATCTACCAACCAATTGGCTTTGTTAGATCCAGTACTAACCCTGATGAAAGGCCAATTGAGGACCTAAACGATGATCTAACTGAACCCACACCTGAAACTGAACCTAACCAACCCAGAACTGTTCGAGTTAGCTCAGCCCACCCAACTGATCAAATCATAGGTGATTCAGAACTAAGGGTTCAGACTAGATCAGCTTTTAGGAACCTTAGTCAAATTGTCTTGATTTGAAAAATTGAACCCAAGTCTATAGAAGAGTCCTTACTTGACCCTGATTGGATCATAGCCATGCAGGAAGAGTTAGCCCAATTTGAACGTAGTCAAGTCTGGGACTTAGTACCCTTACCTAAAGGCAAGAAATTTATTGAAACTAAATGGGTCTTTAGGAATAAACTTAACGAACAAGGAGAAACAGTCAGGAATAAGGCTAGGTTAGTAGCTAAGGGGTTTAGCCAAGTAGAAGGTCTTGATTATGATGAAACCTATGCCCCTGTAGCTAGACTTGAATCCATTAGAATGCTCTTAAGTTATGCAGCCCATTAGGGATTTAAGCTTTATCAAATGGATGTTAAGTCAGCCTTCCTAAATGGCCTAATTAAAGAAGAGATTTATGTAGGTCAACCCCCTGGTTTTGAAAGCTTAGAACACCCTGACTATGTCTTTAGACTTAAGAAAGCCCTATATGGACTTAAGCAAGCACCTAGGGCCTGGTATGAAAGACTGTCTAACTACTTAGTTTCAAAAGGTTTTAACCAAGGCAAAATTGACCCAACACTATTTGTTAAAACCCTAAAAAATGATATTTTTGTAGCCCAAGTATATGTAGATGATATAGTATTTGGCTCAACTAACTCAGACTTTTTACAAGATTTCACAACGATAATGGAAACTGAATTTGAAATGAGTTTAGTAGGTCAATTAACTTTCTTTTTAGGACTACAAATAAAATAGACCAGTGAGGGTACCTTTGTCTATCAACAAAAATATATAAAAGAACTACTTAGAAAATTTGGAATGGATAATACAAAAGAGATTAAGACACCAATGGCTACTAATCAAACTATAGACAGTGACCCAAAAGGCAAACCTGTTGACCTTAAGTACTATATAAGTGCTATAGGAAGCCTACTTTACTTAACTGCAAGTCGACCTGATATTCTTTTTGCAGTTAGTATGTGTGCTAGGTATCAAACATGTGCTAAAGAGTCACACCTAACCCTAGTTAAAAGAATATTTAGGTACCTTAAAGGAACAGAAAAATTAGGAATTTGGTACCCTAGATCAACAGCCCAGTTTGAGCTTATTGGATATTCTGACTCAGACTATGTTGGCTGTAAATTAGACAGAAAAAGTACCAGTGGTGGATGCCAACTTCTAGGACCCTCACTAGTTAGTTGGTTTACTAGAAAACAACACTGTGTTGCCCTATCCACCACTGAAGCTGAGTACATAGCTATGGGTGAGTGTGTAGCCCAACTACTCTGGATGATGCATACCCTAAAGGACCTTCACTTAGATTTTAAACAAGTCAAAATTTTTATAGATAACCTAAGTTCAATCAATTTAACCAAAAACCCAATCCACCACTCTAGGACCAAACATATAGAAATCAAACACCATTTTGTCAGAGATCATATAAATAAAGGAGAAATTGAACTTAACCATGTTGAATCTAAGTCTAACCTAGCTGATATATTTACCAAACCACTTCCTGAATCTGAATTTAGCAACTTAAGAAGGTTAATAGGAATGTGTGTTATAGACTAGGACTGACCTGATAAGCTTAAGTTGACTTTTGGTTTAACTAATTAAGCTTGTGAGTTTAAAAACATGGATTTTTCAAACGTGTTTTTCAAAAGTTTATTGTCTTTCGAAATTTAACTTAAACACAGACTTTTCAAACTTGTTTTTCAAGAACTTTATTGCCTTTCAAAATTTGATCTTCAAAACTGGCAGACTTAGCCTAAGCTTGACCCCTAGAATTGCATGAACCTATAGATTTAGGTAGCCGCATCTCACAAAACACATTAAGATTAACTTGTTTGTGTTTGCAAAAACATAGAACGGTTGTGAGATGCATAGGACTGCCTGGACTTCCGAATGCTTAAGTCAGTGCATCACAGTAAGTCTGGGCGTAAAATACCAACATTATAGTGATCAAGTCAAGTAGTCTTGCACTAATATCTGAGCTAGACATTATTACTTGACTTGACTAACCCAGTGAACACTACTATCATCTAGATAGTTAGTCAGTAACTAGGGTTAGACACATGAAAAGGGACCACAATCATTACTTGGTCCAGGGGGAGCAGAGGTCAAAATACTTTTTCAAAATGTCATTTTTGACAAAACACATTTGAAAATTTTGATAAAAGTTGATTTCTAAAAATATTTTTTTAAGATTGATATTATATTTTCTATAAAAAAAAATCCGTTTTGAAAGAAATTTTTTTTGAAAGCTAAGTTAATAGATTTAAGATTTTTTTTAAACACTTAGCCTATATTTTCTACTCCCTTAAACTTGTTGTGCTTATATCTTTTTGATGAATGACAAAGGGGGAGAGTAGGGTAAAAGGGTTAGAAAATTGCAAACATCATGCTTATTTCACATTTATTTACCTCTGTGCTGCAACTTTCATACCTAGGATTGTGTTATATTATTTGCATGTTTATGCAAGTTCATATCTGCTGTTTTTTTTCTAACTTTAACCTGAGTTGTCAATACATCAAAAAGGGGGAGATTGTTGGTGCAGTTTGCACTAACGGTCAAACTCGGGTTTTGATGTATGACAAAGTGGTTAAAGTTAGGGTCGTTGGTTTTTAACCTCTTTACTAAGTGTGCAGGGTTGAAAGACTTAGGACCCAGACACCAGGCTGAAGTCCAGGATGGTTGAGTCCTGGCGGGAAGTCCAGTTGGGTCCGCGGGACCTGACAACTGGCTAAAGACCAAGTTGGTTGAGACTTGGCAAGAAGACCAGGGTGGGTTGAGCCTTGGCAGGAAGTCCTGGTGGGTCAAGAAGTCAAGTAAAGCTGCACAAAGGGTAAG